>SKCR01025821.1:0-600000 GCA_019454045.1 Zanthoxylum bungeanum | reverse complement strand
GAATATTTATTTTTTGTACAAAATGGAATCTGGAGGCTCATGCAAAAGTAGAAAAACCGATCCCGCTTGAAAATATTCGCAGATGATTGATCCTTCGAATAGGAACAATTTGAAGCGTAATTTTTGTGAAAAATTTATCCTTTTTTCTTGAATTTGAAGTTTTTAATTATACATATTGTCAAGTATTATGAATTTGACGAGTATATTTATATAAAAGTAGACTATATATGAAAAAATTACTATATATTTATTATTTTTTTACATTTACAAGTAAATGATGTATATATTACAAATTTAAAATTATTATTAATAGATGTGCATCTCGTGTCTGTGTGGCGTGCGCCTCTCGCCCCTCGTCTCGCGCCTCGCTTTTCTGGCTCTGATCGCCTCGGTGCGCCTCTCGCCTTTAACAATCTTGCGATCAGGTATTGTACTAATGTGCAGAGGACCATTTCACATTTAATTTATGCAGATGACATCATTTTATTCGCCAACGGAGGCCGTCGTAACCTAGAGAGGATAATGGTTTTTTTACATTTCTATGAATTTGTGTCTGGCCAACTCATTAATCAAGATAAAAGTAGTTTTTACTTGGGTAAATCAGCATCGAGGCTCAGGCGAAATTCTATGCAAACTGCTTTCGGTTTTATTCATAAGCAGCTGCCTTTGACCTATTTGGGATGCCTTATCTATGCAGGTCATTTGCGTTCTCTTACTTTGAGGACTTAATTCGCAAAACTAGTGAGAAAATTTCGGGCTGGGGGAATCGACTTTTATCCTTTGGAGGCAAGTTGACTCTTATTCGATATGTTCTCTCTTCTATGCCTTTACATCTTTTTCATGTTCTTCGACCTCCTGCTAGGGTTATCCATTAGTTGGAGCGACTGTTTACTCGATTTATATAGGGAGAATCTTTGAGAAAGCAGCGAATTCATTGGTGTAAGTGGCAATCAGTGTGCTATCATGTGGAGGAAGGAGGTCTAGGTGTGAGATCTTTTGATGACATAGTCAGCACCTGTGAGCTGAAGCTTTGGTGGAGGTTTAGGTCTCAGCAATCTCTTTGGGCCATTTATATGAAAACTAAATACTGTCAGGCTAGTCATTCGGCCTTGATATCATTGTCCTATTCTGCCTCCCCGTTGTGGCGGAGAATGTGTGCTATTAGGTGTACTGCAGAACCTTCAGTGAAGTGGTTAGTGCGATCAGGTGACTGTTCTTTCTGGTATGACTGCTGGCTTGGATCTTATCCTTTATTTCTTTATAATCCTGGAGGGGCAACTCTGGCTCCTGTCTCTTCCTTCTGGCGTGGTTCAGTCTGGGACAGAGGCAAACTTTTGGCTATTCTCCCAACTTCTATTGTTGAACAGATCATGAATCTTCACATTGGTTTGGAAGGTCCAGACGAGATGCGATGGTCAAAATCTGTTGATCTCTTAGATTGGCGTGGGATCATATTCGAGACACCAGACCAAAGGATGGAGTTTGCTCCTTCATCTGGCAAAAACACATTCCTATTCAAGTCTCTTTTTTCATTTGGCGTCTTTTACACGGCTTCCTAGCCTCTGATGATGGATTATGTCGTCGGGGATATTGTTTGGCCTCTCGATGTTTATGCGGGGCATAGTCTGAAACTGTTAGACATCTCTTCTTAGATTGCACTCGTACTAATCAGGTTCGGCATTATTTCTATAGAACGTTGGGCTTTGCAAATTACTATTCTTTTCTTTCCCCTTATGCGGTTCTAAGCCACTGGAGGAGGTGCGCCTCCTCTGATTTTCACATTCGGGTAATCTGGATGTGTCTCATCTTCTGGCACATTTGGAAGGCCCGTAATGCATTCAGATTTGAAGCTACTTCTTTCGATTTCCTCACGGTCATTTCAAGGATCATTGCTCATTTACATTATATCGGAATGGCCTTTGGGTTTAAGCCTTCTCAACTCCGTGGAACTCTGGATGTCGACTTTGTGAGTACTCTGCGAGTGATACCACCTCGATCTAGGAACATCAAGATTATTTCTTGGCTAATACAAAATCGGGATGGGTGAAGCTTAACGTGGATGGTTGTTCAAAAGGAAATCCCGGTTGTTCCGCAGCGGCTGGTTTATTTCGAGACCACAGTGGTAAGGTCCTGGCTGGGTTTGCAAGATTTCTGGGCAATCATTCTAGTATTTATGCAGAGCTAAGGGTCTGTATGAAGGCTTAGAGATGGCAGCCGAGCTAGGCTACTCTAAACTCCAGGTAGAAACAGACTCAGCTACGGTTGCGGCTTGGGCCTGCTCCGGTGATTCGGGTAGGTGGGATTATGCTTATGTCATTGCTCGTATTCAACAGATTTGTCGGGTTATGTCTACTCAAGTGACTCATATTTTTCGTGAGGCAAATCAGGCTGCAGATTCCCTAGCCAACTGGGCATGTGTCCATCATCGGACACATCTTTTTCATGACCAGCTCCATCTCCCAGAGACCATTCGTGGCATTTTGACTTTAGATTCGCAACAGATTCCTCATGTTCGTAGATGACCATCGGCAGCGTCGGGCTAGAGCTTGGCGAATCATTTGGCTCTTAGTCTTGGTGAATCTATGTATTGTTTTCTTTGATTCTCTTTTTTTTTTTTCTGTTTTTCTATTTCACTCTTGCTCTAGTGGTTTTGGCCTAGTCCCCCTCCAGTATGTTATTTCGTTATTTTTGAGTAATGAACAGGTTGGGGTCTTGCCTAACCCCCCACCTTTTGGTGGTTTTTAATTAAAAAAAAAAATTTGGTTTATTCTCCTATGCTAGAGTAACTATTGAACTAAAGTAGGTATTTACAATAATTTCTCTAATAAATCAAGAAAACGGAACATGAATAGTTCATAAAGCAAACATCTCATAAGAAAACTTAAACATTCACGATAAACTTCCATTTTTAACAAGTTAATTTGACCTCGAACAAACTGTCCATGACTTCATCAATTACCAGAATGAGTAAGAAACCGTACAAAACATAAAAAATATCCAGCTTAGCTTCTCAAGATTTTCCATACTTATCAACATATCCCTGCAAGTAAAAGAAGCAACTGTCAAATGCCAAGAACAAGTTATACTCAAAATCTAATATCTATGTCAGTCCTCATACACATTATTGCTAAAGTCAGGGCACTCACCTCAACAAGCTTCCCAATTTTTGGTTGGGATAAAGAAAGATATTGCTTAATTGATTCCATAGTTGTTGGAATTTGGTGGGGCTGTAAGGTGCTAAGAACCTTGTCAACTGCTTTTTTAACTATTGTATTATGTGCATCCTTGCTGAGACGACCATCACGCCAAGTTGGTTTCAACAATTCTTTAACAAAATCTACAAGAGCAGTGCGGAAATGTTTCGTCAGTTTTGATTCTCTGCGCATAACCCCATCAGCCTTATGCTCAAGATCCATTTCATTGTTTTGTCTTGCCCTATCTACTTTCAATTCCTTATTGTGTCTACAACCATCATTTTGAATTCTAATATCACAATTCACACCATTTTGCTCGTCAACAATAGACGTTCCTACTCCCTCTTCCTTGTCAGAATGTGAATCTTTTCTGGGTGTGCGGCAATTATTGTCCAACACATTCTCATTGAATCTACCATGAGAAGATACAGAACTTTTATCACCATTGCATCCCGGTACCATCGTATTAGATAACATAGACTCGCCACAGAGTTTCTGATCTGACTTGTTTAGGGCAGAAACCCCTACATTAGAAAAAGAAACTTTAAGAGGTACGTGTCCTATCTTGGGAGTGTCAAAGCTATCACGAAGAGGGTCATATTGACTTCCTGGAGAAGATATATCTGTAGGAGAAATGAACACAGAAGGTTGAAAAGGCACAGATGGTTCCCAATCAGTTGATGATATTTTTGTTTTATCAGGAGAAATGTGTGGTTTTTCTGGTTCTGAAAAAGAGGAAGGGGAAGTGCTTCTCAGAAACAATGCCAATCTAGAATTACGGCATTCTCTATCACTGTCTAACTTTTTTTTAGCGTCAAGAGGACTAGCATTCAAAGAGGAAGAATAAAAAGGCAATGATGATCCTGTCCAGGCTGAGATATGGTGAGATGGGAAACCGCTAGAAGTTGGACCAGAAGTACCTAAGCTTGAATTCATAGTGTGGCTCAAAACCGGTGAAGAATAATCATTATGCATGTATTTACTTTGAATCCAAGGCCGCTCTTCCAGACTGCTAGGATAAGGAGGAGGATTCCTGCTATGGTAATTGCTTGACAATGCCGCTGAACCACTTGAGGAAGATATATACTCAGGAAGCAAGTTGTTTCTCAATTTAGAAGAACTGCCTTTATTTATCAGTGAAGCAAAATTTCCATAATCAGCCGCAGGCCAATTTTCTCTTCCTGCATCCTTAGATGACAAGATATCCTCCCTGGATGAAGCTAACTGCTGGGAGGAAGGAGAAATGTCCAAAGATGTATTCTCTCTCTGAAGCAATGAAAGTCTACGGTTTTCTTGAAACTGAGGCAAATTTTTGCCTTCTCCTGGTTCCTGTGGATCAGGAAAACAGGGCATTCTTGATCTCTTGGTCATATTTCCTGAACCTGATACAAGCAAGGATGCTAATTAGAGATGCCATGTAGAGAAGGTTCTCAAAGATCACACAAGAAGAAAATAAAAAATACCTTCATCAAACTGAGTATCTGTATTCACAGATGCAGCAGCTACATCATCCTCAAGTAGTTCAGCTGTATTATTCTTATCATCTTTCACATGAAGAAATCTACATGAATTCCCTTTGATGCACCAACCTTTAGTGAAGAAGCTGCAGATAACTGCAGGACGTTTGTTTTCATCCTTAATCTCAGCACCAGGAGAGAAACTTCTAGTCCTTGTTGCAGGAGAGGCAAATCTGGAATAGCCAATGGTTAGTAGGAACTGGTTCAAGTATTATTTTCTGTAAGTCAGGAAGGTTACCACCAAGAAGCAGATAATAAGCAGTGTAAGCTAACAGTTCCCATCTTATGATACTAATATGGAAGAAAATACCAAATATATCAACACACCTTGATTCCATTCTCTGTTTATCATCTCCTGAACATGTGTCCATAGGCTTAACTTTCTCAGAAGTCCCTTCATCAAGGCGACCTCTTTTCAGAAGGTCTCCAGCCACATTTTTTCTAGCAACACTAGATGGACTGGTTGTCTCAAAATCCGCAATCTGACTATTACACAAATGAACCTCGTCATTGGTAAACAGTTCATTTTGCTCTTTGTGGGTTTTCCCTGGCGGAAAGGCTCCTACATCTTTCTTGGAAATATCATATTCTTGACTTTCATTGTCATCATCAGGAGTCAAATGTTTCCCTGATTTTATATAATTAGATTCCTCATGATTCTCATGCGACACCTCCTTTTTTCTTGTTAATAGCTCATTTGAAGAACCACAATTACCTCTACTCTCAACAACAGTAAGGGCATCTGATGGTAGCCTCGCTTTAGATTTTTCCCGAGTAGAAGAACACGATTCCAAGAGGCTTTTGTGCTCTTCTGATTCCATTTCTTTAGTAACATCTACATAGAAGAAAAGGGAAATCAAGAAATGAAGCAAAGCAATCATCCTCCTCTTGAAGATGTTTGCAGCAAAGAAATTACCAGATCAGAGTTCATAATAAGACAATTGCCAGACCATTAAAACAAAAATGAGAACTTTTTCTTGATACGAAACTGAAATTTGAAATAAAGATGAAGAATCAAACCAAAAATGAAACTTGGTCTCAAGCCAAGTGAGTAAGACAATAAATATGTCATCTGCACCGCTGCAAGATGACGGAATTGCTTAATCAAGCAAAAGGTAGAACAATCAACCTCATTCGAAAAATAACCATCAAATTTCTAAGAAGAAGCCTTGCAGGAGAATATGGGACAAAAGATTAAAGGTGAGAGGAGGGCAAGTTAAAAAAGCTAATTACAAACCATTATATGGAGATAGAATTGGATTTCCATATAAACTTCAACATTGGAAGCAAGAAAGCAAAAAAGTTAAGGAAGAAAAGTAGATAGTTCTAAAGCCTGTTGCTAGAGGGAAACCACAGTTTAACTTAGAAATACATTTCTACGCGTTTAGAACCAGTTATTTATTGTGAAAATTGATGAACATAATTTTCGAATTTTTACTCTGATACCTTTTTCCAAACATAACGTTCTACCATTTCCAGAAACCACTTCACATTGAGTCCCAACATGAGAAGATTCGATAAACTTCATGTCTGTGGTTCTTCAAACCTCATTCAAGAACCAACTTAAACTACTTTGGCTAAGAATAAGTTATTAGCTAGCTACCTAAGCTATCAAACCACTTAGAAAGCATACATCTAAGCTTCAGGATAGACGACAAACAGACTACTCAGAAGAATTAATACAAATTCGTTAGTGTATAAATGGACTTATCAGCAATCACTGTTTCCAATCCTAAATCTAATCATCGTCTACTTAGCATGGTCGCATTCTAGCAACTAAGAGTCTGTTTGGGAGTGCTTAAAATACTTTCTCAACATCAAAAGTACTTGAAATCTATTAGCTGCTCCTATTAGCTGTATTTTTATAACTATCAAATAGTTATGAAATGAAATTTTTATTGAAATAACAACTACATGATACCAAAAGAAATATTTGTAAACAAATATATGATCTCCAATGTATAATAATTAAAAATAAATAATTAAAAAAAAATAAAAACTTTAAAACGTTGGCATCATCAGTCTTAAAGAGAGGATGGACAAAAAAAAAAAAAGAACGTAAAATTCAACTAACCGTTGCGATCCTCAAAGGCGTCGTTTGGTGAATCGGACAAATTGGCAACTTCCTCCCCCTCCTCTTCTTCTTCTTCTGCTTCCTCTTCTTCTTCCTCTTCTTCTTCTTCTTCCTCTTCTTCTTCTTCTTCCTCGACTTCGACTTCTATTGTTTCATAGACGTTATCGCTATCAGAATCGTCGTCATCGACGGTGCGAGTGGCGGCCGCGGCGGATGAATCAGACATTAGGGATGTTATGAATAGCTGGTTCAAAAATCACGGTTCGTACAATTACTACGGCGTTGCGGGAAGAAGGCGATGCTGACCTGTTTCCACTTGCATCCAATTGATGTGATTAGGAGTCATGGGGCCCTCTCATTAGCCCCATTGGATATTTTCTCCCAAGTCCTTCTATCTAAATGGACTCCGAACTATTTCTAGATACACCCAAAATCCAAGTACCCCGAGAATTATACAGTTACAAATATTTTGTACCGTATAAAGTGGTAAAATTTTGGTTGGATAAATTTTTTTATCAATGTTGTAAATTAGATGATCTCTTACATTTTATTTTCTATTCTAGCTTATCACACATTGTTTATAAATAATCATCTTAACCTAACTTCTCCATATAAATAGAAAGCAAATCTTGTATAATTGATTTATTCCGAAATCAATAAGAAAAGAAGTCTGCAACTTTATAAGGTACTATTTTCTTCAATTTCTCTCTTATTTTATAACACATTATCAGCACGATTATATTATTCTTTTATTTATTATTAGTTTAATAAATTTTTTTATGAGTATGTTCTGTGGTTGCCATTAATTTGGATCATCCACATCAGAAAATAAAAACTATATTTTTATTTTTACAATTTATTTTATGATTAATTAATTATTAGACTATAACCTGCGGTTCTAGATTTACAAAATAATTATATAACCTGAAGCTCTATAACTATACTACAATTAAAGAACCCGAAGTTCTAATCTCAATCAATTAGACATTAAATTAAAACCCGCAGTTTTAAATCTATCATAGAACCTGAAGTTCTGAATATACAATATAATATTTATGAACTCGAAGTTCTAAATATATGCATAATATTCTTTTTACTTCGCAATTAGTTTTGTATAATATATTTATTATTATGACATTTATATTTTTCTTTGCAAATAATCTTGAAAATGCCAAGTCTCATAAACATGCAAATTCCCACACTCGAAGTTTCCGGAAGAAACTATCTCTCATGGGTTTTGGATGCCAAAATACATTTGCGATCAATGGACCTCGAAATCACCATAAGCCAATGAAATCATACATCCCTGCAGGATAAATCAAAGGCTATGATCTTTCTTCGTCATCATCTGTATGAGAGCCTGAAAGCTCAATACCTGACAGTTGAAGATCCATTGACCTTATGGAATAACCTGAAAGAGAGATATGACCATCAAAGAGATATCTTCCTCCCTAGAGAAAAATATGAGTGGACAAATCTGAGGTTGCAGGACTTCCAAAAGGTTTCAGACTACAACTCTGAGCTGTTTCGCATCACCTCACAGCTGAAATTGTGTGGTGACAATATCACTGAAGAAAACATGCTTGAAAGAACACTCAGTGCCTTTCATGCGTAAATATGATTATGCAACAACAATATCGGGAGCGTCGCTTCAGAAAATACTCAGATTTGATATCTTGCCTCCTAGTTGTTGAATAAAACAATGAGCTACTAATGAGAAATCATGAATCACGACCAACTGAATCTAAGCCATTTCTCGAAGCGAATGTAAATACACATACAAATAATAGACGTGGTCGGAGAGGTAAAAGAAGACGCGGATGGCGTGGTTATCACCCCTGTGGTGGTCATAATAACTCAAGACAACAAAACAAAAAGGATGGACAACACCACAAACGGAATGTCTATAAAAGAGATAATAAAGAATATGGTGCATAAAAGAAATCTACGAAAAATGATAATGATCAAATTTGTTATCGATGTGGAGGAAATGGACATTGGTCTTATATCTGTCGTGCATATGACTATTTAGTATATCTATACCAAGCATCCAAGAAAATGAAAGGAAAATAGATTGAAGCTAACTTTATCGATAACTCGGGTTCAGTAGATCTCACTCATCTTGATGTCTCTGAATTAAAGTTTTTTTTGAATAATTTTTATCACATCAGATGTACTTTATTTCATAACTTTTACTTGATTTCTAACATGAACTTTGCTTACAAAGATATGGATCCTACAAATAAATTATCTGTTCTGAAAAATAAATGTGGGGATGTATGATTGGCTGATAGTGCAACCACACACACTATCATTCGAGATAGAAAATAGTTCTTGGACGTACAATTACGTGAAGGAAAGGTAAACATTATATCTGGTCATGTAGACCTAATTGAAGGCTCTAGAAGAGCCATAATCTTATTAGTAAGTTGAACAAAATTATACATTGAAAATGCTCTATATTCAGACAGGTCCAGTAGAAATCTGCTAAGTTTCAACGATATTCGCAGAAATGGGTATCATATTGAAACTTTAGATGAAAATAAAATAGAATATATATGTATTACCGAAAATATCTCAGGTAAGAAATATATATTGGAAAAACTTTTGGCTTTCTCATATGAATTGTATTATACAATCATAAATGCAATAGAAAGTCATGTAGTGATGAACCAGAAGCTCAATAATCCAAATATGTTTATGTTATGACATAATCATCTTGGTCATCCAGGAGCTACGATGATGCATAGAATAATTGAAAATTCCAATGGGCATAAATTAAAGAATCATAAGATTTTATTGACAGATGAGATCAATTGCAGCGCTTGCTCAAAAGCAAACTTGTGATACGCCCATCTCCATCTAAAATTGCCCTTGAATCCCCCATTATGCTTACAAAGGATTCAAGGAGATATTTGTGGACCATGATATACTACATGCGGCTGCATTAATTCACCTTAGACCCATAACTTATCATCAATATTCTTCAATCCAACTTGTTCTTGGTCACCAACCAGATATTTCTCATCTACGCATTTTTGGTTGTGTTGTATATGTTCCAATTTCACCTCCACAACACACAAAGGTGGGACCTCAACGTCGTTTAGGGATATATATTGGTTTTAATTCACCTTCCATTATTAGATATTTGGAACCCTTAACGGGTAATCTATTTACCGCACGTTTCGCGGATTGTCATTTTGATGAGATAATTTTTCCACCATTAGGAGAAAAGAAAGGGCCTCCAGAAGCAAGACATGAACTTTGTTGGAAAGTTCCTATCATGTCTCACTTAGATCCACGCACCAGCCAATGTGAAAATAAAGTGCGAGGGATAATCCATTTGCAACAAATTGCAAATCAATTACCAGATGCATTTACAGATGCTGCAAAAGTAACCAAGTCTCATATACCAGCTGCTAATACACCAGCCTGGATGGTTGTTCCTGTTGAACAATCTAGTGTAAATGCAGCTAATGAATCATCTATTGCACGTCAGAAACCCGGTAGACCACTTGGTTCTAAAGATAATATTTCCCGAAAGAGGAAAATGAGAGATGTAGATCCTATTGAAAATAATACTCGAGCAATGACTATACCTACATCTTCTCAATCACCAGTTCCAGAAGAACTGATAGTCTCTGAAGAAATACTAGCCCCCGAAGAGGTTCAAAATTCCCAAAATTAGGAAAAATCTACAAATTATACTTATACAATAAAACTGTGGGATAGAAAGAAAATAGTCATCGATAATGTGTTTTCATATATAGTAGCTACTGAAATTACAAATGATTCTGAACCTCAAATTGTCGATGAATGTAGACAAAGACACGATTGGCTTAAATGGAAAGAAGTAATTCAAGCAGAATTGACTTCTTTAGCCAAACATGAAGTATTTGGACCCGTAGTCCAGACACCTGAAGATGTCAAACCTGTTGGTTAAAAATTGGTGTTTGTACGAAAACGTAATGAACATCATGAAATCATTAGATATAAAGCGCGACTAGTTGCATAAGGTTTCTCGCAGAGATCAGGTATAAACTATGAAGATACGTATTCTCCTGTGATAGATACCTTTACGTTTTGATTTTTAATCAGCTTGGCAGTCTCTGAAAGGCTAGACATGCGTCTTATGGACGTAGTGACAACATACATTTATGGTCCACTTAACATTGATATATACATGAAAATCCCTGAATGGTTAAAAATGCCTGAAGCATGTAAATCAAAGGATCGTAAACTGTGTTCAATCAAGTTACAACGATCTTTATACGGATTGAAACAATGTGGACGCATATGTTATAATCATTTGAGTGAATATTTGATGAAAGAATGATATATAGATGATTCTATCTGCCCATGCGTATTTATTAGAAAGTCTGAAACTGGATTTGCCATTGTAGTAGTGTATGTCGATGATATGAACTTAATTGGAACTCCTGAAGAGCTTCTAAAAACTGTTGAATATTTGAAAAGAGAATTTGAGATGAAATACTTAGGGAAAATTAAATATTGTCTCGGCTTGCAAATCGAGCATAAAACTAACAGAGTGTTTATCCATCAGTATGTATATATTGAAAAATTCTCAAATGTTTTAACATGGATAATGCTCATCCATTAAGTAATCACATGGTAGTCCGACCTATTGATCCTAAAAGGGATCAACTTCGTCCTAAAGAAGATAATGAATAGATATTTGGTCCAGAAGTACCATATCTTAGTGCAATTGGTGCTTTGCTATATTTAGTTCAATGCACCAGACCATATATTACATTATCGGTTAATTTATTGGCAAGATTTAGTTCTGCGCCAACTCGACAACATTGGAATGACGTCAAACATATATTTCGTTATCTTCATGGGACTAAAGACTTGGGTTTGTTTTGTTCAAATGGGCTAACGCAAAATCCAGGCCTTGTTGGTTATGCTGATGCAAAATATCTCTCTAACCTTCACAAAGCACATTCACAGACAGTATGTTTTACCTACAATAACACAGCAATCTCATGGCAATCTACAAAGCAGCCTTTTGTTGCTATATCCTCCAATCACTCAGAGATACTTGCACTACATGAAGCAAAGAGATAATATATATGGTTAAGATCACTTATCCATCACATTCAGAGCACATGCAACTTAAATTATGCCACAGATATTCCAACAGTTATATATGAAGATAATGATGCATATATTGCACAAATTATAGGAAGGTACATCAAGGGAGACAAAATCATACGCATCTCACCTAAATTTTTCTCCACTCATGAGCTACAACAGAGTAAACAAATTGATGTCAAGCAAATACGTTCAACTGATAACTTCACAGACCTATTTGCTAAAGTTTTACCGACATCAACATTTGAGAAGCTTGTATATAGCATTGGCATGCGTCGACTTAGCAAATTATTCTGATGATATATTTGAGAGAGAGCATTTCATCATAGGAGCATTTCACCATGGGGAGCATAATTATTGACATTAAGAAATATCGTTGGATAAAAGCGTATTATACTATTTTCCCTTTCGATCGGGTTTTTTTTTGTCGCACTGGGTTTTAGTGGCAATGTTTTAATGAGACAATGTAAGATCAATTATTGTAAAATTAAAGTGATGGGTTCCAATGAGGAGTGTTGTAAATTATATGGTCTCTTACACTTTATTTTCTATTCTAGCTTATCCCACATTGTTTATGAATAATCATCTTAACCTAACATCTCCCTATAAATAAAAATCAAATCTTGTATAATTGATTCATTCAAAAATCAATAAGAAAATAAGCCTGTAGTTTTACAAGATATTATTTTCTTCAATTTCTCTCTTATTTTATAACAAGGAAAATTATTTTTATTGGTTATTATTTTTCAACTGATTTCATCATACTATATCCGGCAATTCCGACCTGCCCAGACCCGCTCGGCTATGCCGAGCTTCGGCCCATCAGATTGTTGTCCAGAGTCTCACCCGGCCGTGAAACATTTTATTATTAACAAATTTGTTGATGTGAATTTCTGCAGCTAAGTCTTTTGTACAGATTGGTAAGGGCAGAGAGGGAAATTCACCTCATTAGGATGACCAAGAGTCATAAGATGTATATGGCTCCCTCAACCCGGCTTCATGAGTGTGACCGACCCGGGGATGCAACTTGGTACATATTTCAGAGGCCAGCTACGTCAGAGCCGAGGCCGACCACTCTTGGCCATAAGCTCGATTTGATTTGACCTTACCTGTAACACCCCAAATAAATTTTAGGATTAAATTATTAAATTTGTGGAAGTTGGAATTAAAATGCGGTTCAGATCAAGTTTAGGGTGGCAAACGAATTTTGACATATAAGTATATATTTTGTACGCACACACGCACACCCTAATTTTTCTCAGCAGCCACATCTTCCTTTAATAATAAAAAAAAATAGAAGATAGAAAGATAAGAAAGAAAGAAAGATAAGAAATATAGAAAGATAGAAAGATAAGAAAGATAAGAAGAGTCAGAGAGAAACGTGAGGGAGAGAGAAAGAAAGAGAAAGAAAAGGAAAAGAGAGAAAAGAGAAGTTTCGGTTTCGATTCGTAGTTCAAACCCGACCGAGTCCTTAAGGAAAAGTGTAGATCTCGTTGAGAGGATCATTTTGGTGGTGGTTTCATCTTGGGAAACTTCCAATTTTTGAAGAGATCTCGGTAAGAAACTTTTTATGGTTTTTCTTGATTTCCCGTTGATCCGGAACTCCGATCGACGAACCGTCAGCGGCATTAGATCCGGGAGAGGGAGAGGAACGCTCGGCCGCCGGAAAATTTTCCATCGGAACGGAGCGTGGCGCTCACGCGCGCCTTATGTGGCGGCGCGTGAGGCACACGCGCAGCTTGACCGATCGGCACGTGGCCACCACGCGCCGGACAGTGTCTTCGTGCCGTTTTCCCGAGTCTCTTCCGTGAATTTCAGACCATTCCGAGTAGTAATAGACCTCCGAATCTTAATTTTTGTTAAGTTTGCGAGAACGACCGAACCACGTTTCTTGCATATTCTTGCATCTATTCTAAATTAGGATTATGTTCCTTATAGTAAATTCTGTTGTTTGTTAGGTGATCGTGATACCGTAAGCAGGGACGGTCCTGCTGCATAGTTCCTTTCTCAGTAGTCAGCTCATCAGGTGCGTGGATAAACCTGTAACATTGATGTTTTCAAAAGTATATAGTATGTATGTTTTCTTAAATGAATTTTAAGGTAATGCATTAAATGAGTTTGTTTTCAGAAAGTTTATATATTTTGCTATAAGATATGGATCGAATATTGATTATGTTGAAATCATGTGTTTGTGATATATGAGAAACTTGCATGATTTGAGATATATGAGCATGAATTTTGGAAATGATTTTTGTGTTAGGATGCACCCCGTGTACTTATATGTGCCAGATTATTGCCATGAGATAAGGTCTCATGTTGCCAGTTATTGCCGTGAGATAAGGTCTCACGTTGCCAGTTTGCTCCGGATGCCAGTTTTGCCGTGGGGAAGCCCCATGTTGCCAGCTTTGCCGTATTTGTCATGAGGTTGTGCATATAGATGAATAAACAGATTTATCATTACAGAGTATTTTTAAGCAGTATGAGCTTTATGATTTGAGTTTTATGAGAAATAAGAATTACGATTTCAAGTGAATGTTTGAGATATTGATTTACAGTTTATGTATTTATTTATATTATGAAAGACATTTTCGATCCACTTTGTTACTTGATTATCCATGGCACTGAGCTATGATCCATTGCACTAAGCGTGAGCTTACCCACATTTCCTTTACATTTCAGGTTCAGCAGTTTAGTAGATCATCATTTCCTGCCAGTAGAGAAAGGTTGTGCCAACAGTAGGGTGTCTTTATTATGTTTTGAGACTGTATTTCTAGATATATATTTCTTGGAAGAATTTGTTATGTGGTTATATGCATTGAGCCTTTAATTGATACTGAGGTTATTGTGTTTCCTTTATGGATATTATGTTGAGTTGGATCATGGAGATCCTAGTTTTCTGATGATATTTATTTTCAGTTTAGATTTTTCCTTGTATTTGGAGGATTAGTCCATATTACAGGGGAAACTCTGCCAGTTTCTAGTCTCCGTCTCACCCCTACTCTACCTAAGGGGACGGGTGTGACATTACCACCTGGAACCAGCAGATGAGCTCAGACACTTCAAGTCAGGACGGAAATAGTTTGAGAAGCTCGACAGACCATTTGACCGATCTCTTGAAGACCGACGCTGGATCAGAGTTGTTGGACTTTTCCCTCCAAAACGTGTTATCGTTTCAAAAGCACTTTACAGGCTGGATCCAGTATGTTGCGTGTGGCAGTAGAGAAAATAGAGTGATGTGACAGCCCGTCAGACAACATGTTTTACTTTCGGCGAAGACAGTCTTAGGGCAGAGAGCTCGTCAATCAATCGGTGACCGCACGGGAAACGTCATAAAGTTAGAGAAACAATGTGTATTTCCCGAGTATATAAAAGGATGGTAGATTCATTTGTATATGTTGGGTCTTTTAGACATAAAACTTGTAACAAATAAAAAGAACACTACTTGTAACACTCTATCAACTGCTCGGCCACGTTCAGACCTTATTCAAAACAGGTCGGTCGAGTCAGTTTTGGCAATAAAACAACCCTCATCGTTTTGTGCCCGTGGACGTAGGATGGATTCACTCCGCCGAACCACGTTAAAACTCTCTTGTCAACCTTTATGTTTTTTTCTTACCATTTACTAAGTTTGTTTTTGGTCTCCTCATAACCAAACAAATTCAAGGTTAAAGAAATGTTGTCTCGGGGGAGTTATCCTGAAATTACCTCTGAGACGAAAATCAGCCGTCAACAAAATTTATTTTAAAAAAAAATTGATCTAATTATTTATTATATCCTATATTTTTATGATTTCTGACTTTTTAGCTTTTAAAAGTTTAATGCTTACTTAAACATAATATTTAATAATTTTAAAATAATAATAATAATGGCTCACGAGCCCGGTAATTG
This sequence comes from Zanthoxylum bungeanum, assembly GCA_019454045.1. Taxonomy (NCBI): domain Eukaryota; kingdom Viridiplantae; phylum Streptophyta; class Magnoliopsida; order Sapindales; family Rutaceae; genus Zanthoxylum; species Zanthoxylum bungeanum. The sequence goes on along the minus strand of SKCR01025821.1, from coordinate 584,212 downwards.
AGAGACCAGGGCTTTGAAATCTAGTGCAGCCCAGCCCATATACCACTCATATTTTTTTTTTAATATATGAACGATGAAATTTTATTGAGAAAAAAGAAATGAAGATACAAGAAAATGAATGCTAAGTAGTAAATTCTTACTTAACCTCAAGTTGTTGCCTCAATGGTTGAATATTTTGTGCTTGAATGTTTGTTTTCAGGTTAAAAATTCGAATCTCACTAAATATATTTTTTTATGGTCATATTCTTTGATGTAAAAAACCAACGACTTGTCTTGAAGTTGTACATCTGATTATTCATGCAAAGGACAGTGGCTTTGAAGTCATTTCAATCCAAATTTCCCTCCATCCTAAATTAACTCCATGCTCAATAGCCAATAATATTCCACAAAGCTCTGCTGCAAAACATCTTCTAAAAGCACCATTGAAGCCTCTATAAACTCCTCCACAAGAATCAACTCCCGGATTGCCCACGACAGCCTCATCTGTATTAATTTTAATCCAACCGATGAGTAATTCTTTAGCGCAACGGAGGTATGAGTGACGTAGTATCACCAACCAATTAATAAATGACATGTAAGATTTAAAATCCATTTTTTAATTATTTTTTAATATTTTAGCACTCGTGGTAATGATTGATTGGATTGTTACACGGACCTCCATTGTATTGTAAATTTTCTCCCAACCCAGAGTAGGAGAGCTATAAGAAATTGTATGAATTTTAGGAGCACGTCGAATGGGCTTTTTGAGACAGAAAGCATCATATATTAGAAGCTTGGTATGCACAAAACCTGGGCACAAGGTGCTTAAGAACTGAATCTGACTTTTCTCCATAGTCTTTCATGCGAGAAATTGGCATGGATAAATTTTCAAACCTAAGTTTATTTCTGCATTTCCACACTAGATAAAGCATAAAAAGACAAGAGACCTTCCATAATGCTCCAGGGTGATGATTCATGCTTGTCTTTGAAGCTGGTCATCTGTAGACAAGCGATTCTGAATGAGTTTCCATGCAAAAATTGAGACTTTTTGGTGGAATATATTGACTTCACAGGCTGATACTCGAGGAAGAAGAAAGTTGTTGTCTTCCTAAAATATACTCGTAAGCCTTTGCCATTGTTAGATCACCTGAGGGAAACTGTTGTCGAACATTGATAGCAGAGCCAAGAGAATAACCAAGAAAAGTCTTAAGATAATCCAAGCAGGCAAGGACGTGCGAACTACAAAAGAACTGGCTTCTGTCCTTGTTAATAATTTGACCTGAAAAAATGTTGTATGAGTCAAGGAATGACAGTAAATAATGGAAGGAAGTAGGGTCTCCTCGATTGAAAATAAAAATATAATTCGCAAACAAAGCATGTGCAGGAGGAGCTCAATTATGTGGGCCGAGTTACTCTTGACCAAATGTTGAGAGAAGATACTAGAGAGTTGCTCATAACTTCTTCAGCAAGACAGAAAATGAGAGGGGATAAAGGATCCCATTGACGGACTCCACGAGAACACTGGAAGTAACCCTTGGGAGATCCATTAATCAAGACGGACAAACGAGCTGAGTGTCAAGCCCAAATTTCCACCTTGAATTTTTACGATCAAGCATATTAAAAGCCTCTGAAACTATGCCAGTAAAGTCTGTGATATGATGTCCAGAAACAAAACCAGTTTGCTAAGTAGAGATAATCTTTCCAATAAAAGTGTCAACTCTATCAGCCATGATCTTGGGAACATTTTAAATAAAAAATTAGCCAAAGCTGTTGGCTGGAATCAAGTAATCTCATTAGCTTCTGGATTTTTTGGAAGCAAAACTATGAAATTAGAATTCAAGTTATGAGATAACCAGCCCTTATGAAAAACTCTTGAACAAGATGTATCACATCATTCCCCCACAATATCTCGGAATTGTTGAAAAAATAAACCTGGGAAACCATCTGGGCCAGGGGCACTATGAGGGTCCATGGAGAAGACATCGTCCTTGATTTGTTGATGAGATGGAATAACTATCAATAGCTCATTATCAGCTCCACTAACAAGATTTGGGATGACTGAATATATTTATGAGGAATCCTAAGAAGTAGAACATGTGTAATGATAGAGATTGAAGTAAATATTCTTTGTATTTCAATCTAAATTATAATTATAATGTAACAGTCTTTATATAGGCAATGCAAGATAAATAAAATAAGAAAATACTAAATATGTATACACATAATGGAAATCGGAAACTGCCTAGAAAAGAAAATCATAAAATCATAATAGGAAAGAATATTATAATTTCCCTTTTAATAATATATCATTAACACTCCCCCTCAAACTCAAGTTGGTGGAAGAGAAGCAAGCTTGAGTTTGGAAACCAATTCGCGAAAGCGTCCCAGAAGTTGAGGTTTTGTAAATAGATCAGCAGGTTGCTCGATAGAAGTAATTTCACAAAGTTGAACAGTGTCTTGACTGATATAGTGACGAAAAAAATGGCAATCAGTTTCCATGTGTTTCGTGCGTTCATGATAGACATCATTATGCGCTATGTAAATAGCATTTTTGTTGTCACAGTAGAGATGGTAGCATGAGAATGAGGAACACCTATGTCACTGAGAAGTCAACGTAGCCAAATGATTTATTGAGTAGCATCAGCAATCGCACGATATTCAGATTCAGTACTAGAGCGAGAAACCAGTGATTGTTTCCTGCTACGCCAAGAAATAAAAGAATCGCCTAAGAAGAGGCATAAACCAGTTGTAGATCATCGATCAGTAGAATCATCGGCCCAACTAGCATCAGAATAGGCACGCAGCTCAAGATATGACACAACATAAAAGTGAAGACCATGAAATAAAGTTCCTTTGAGGTAGCGGAGTAAATGAAGAACAACAGCATAGTGGGCAGTGCGGGGAGCGGATATAAATTGACTAACAACATGAACTGCGTAAGCAATGTCAAGTCGAGTAACTGTTAAATACATCAAGCTGCCAACAAGCTGACGATAAAGAGTAATATAAGGAAGATGAGAGCCATCAGTGACTGTTAGTTTAATCTGAGGATCCATAGGAGTAGAGGTCGTCTTGCTATCAGTCAACCCCGCCCGAGCCAGTAAATCAGAAGCGTACTTAGCCTGAGATAAATAATAGCCAGTTTGATCAGATATTACCTCAAGACCAAGAAAGTAGCTGAGATTACCAAGATCTTTCATCTCAAAATATTGCTGAAGAGAGGTCTTAAGGTCAGAGATACCGTACAAATCATCCCCCGTGATAATCATATCATCCACATAAAAAATAAGAATAATAGAGCCATGATCAGTTTGTCGAAGAAAAAGTGTTGAATTATAGGCACCGGAAATGAACCCATATGTATGAACAGTAGTGCTGAATTTTTCAAACCATGCCCGATGAGCTTGTTTAAGACCATATAATGCCCGGAGGAGCTTACAAACCTTATTGGGAGGATGAGGGTAGCCAGGTGGAGGTTTCATATACACCTCTTCAAAGAGGTCACCATTAAGAAAGACATTTTTGACATCCATCTGAAACAAGTGCCACTGTCTAGAGGCGGCAACAGCTAGGAGACTGCGAACAGAAGTCAGACGGGCAACAAGAGCGAAAGTCTCTTCATAATCAATCACATATTCTTGAGAAAATCCATTTGCAACAAGACGAGCCTTATATCGTTCGACAGAGCCATCAGATTTCGTCTTGATTTTGTATATCCATTTACACCCAATCGCAGATTTTGTCGGTGGAAGATCAACTAAGTCCCATGTGTGGGCTTTTTCAAGAGCCTGCAATTCTTCAGTCATAACTTGCTGCCAAACAGGGTTAGAACTAGCCTCAGAGTAAAAGTGAGGTTCATATTGAGTGAGAGTAGTAGAGAAACAATGAAAATCACGAAGTTTGACAGGAATTTCTGTCACCCTAATAGAACGACGAAGAGACGGATGATTACCTGAGGAGGACACAGGGAAGCCGGAGGTGGTAGTGAGGGATCCGACTGGTGATGCAGACGGTGGGATATCAACTGTAGAAGGATCGTTTGAGGGAGGAACATTAGAGTTTTCAGCGGGAAACAGATTAAAAGTGCTATCGGTTAGGGGTGTTCATAGGGTCGGGTCGCGACCCGCACCGGCCCGACCCGGTCGGGTTTATGAATTTTAAAATTCAATTTCGGGTCAATTTAGACCCGATATTTCTGGTCAGGTCACGGGTTTTGGTCAGAAAACTCGGGTCTGACCCGACCCGATGTAAATGGTATTATAATTATAATATATATATTTTTAATGATACAAATTTGATAAAAAAAAAAAAACAAGTGTTGCTAAAATGGTAAAATGTTTACTTAGTCTTTAAGTGATCCCTGGTTCGAATCCCATCTAAAGAAATTCCGAAAATTTTATTCTTAAAAAAAAAGAGGAACACAAAAAACAAGTGCTAATGGCGAGACTTGAACATGTGATCTATTAGAAATTAAACAAATATTTTTTCCATTTCAGCTACTCACTTTCCTTGACAAATTCGTATCACTAAAATATATATATTATACTTACTGCATATTATGTTGACCTGACCCGACCCGTTGCGACCCGACTTGCGCGGGTCACCTTCTCAAATTTCGGGTTTCGGGTCGAAAGACCCGAATGACCCGACCCGATCGGGTCATAAAAAAAAATCAAAAATTTGACCCGGCCCGTGAACACCCCTACTATCGGTAAAGAAGATACAGGGCGAGGAAGGTATAGATGGAAATTTGGAAACATAGGAAAACATGTGATGTTCCCAAAAGTTGACATGACGAGAGATACTGAGGCGATTTGAGATGAGATCCTAACACCTATACCATTTGTGTTTAATGCCATAGCTCAAGAAACAACATAGTCGAGCCCGATGTTCTAATTTAGTGTGTTCATAAGGTTGAAGAACAACGAAACAAACATAACCAAAGACTTTAAGAAGATTGTAGTTAGGAGAAGTATCATGTAATTTTTTCATAAGGGGATTGATTGGCTAAGACAGGAGACGGAAGGTGATTAATGGTGTAGAAACTGGTGAGGGCAGCTTCCCCCCAGAAACGTTCAGGACAAGAGGAAGTGATTAGAAGAGCACGAACTATATCTAAAATATGTTTGTATTTGCGTTCGGCTCTCCCATTCTGTTGATATGTATTGGGGCAATAACGGTGACAAATAGTCCCATTTTGGTGAAGAAAGTGTAGAAAATCAGAGTCTTTATATTCGATGGCATTGTCAGTGCGGAGAGTTTTAGTAGGTCGATTGAATTGAGTTTTAACTATATTTGCAAAGGTTTGGTAAATTGAGAAAAGTTCAGAGCGATGTTTCATAAGATATATCCAAGTGTATCGTGAATAGTCGTCAATAAAAATCACAAAATACTTTGCACCATCCATAGTAAGAGTATGAGATGGACCCCAAATATCAGAATGGACTAGATCAAAAGGTGAATAGGAAACTGAAGTACTATTATTGAAAGATAATGCAGTTTGTTTGCCTAACTGACAAGACATACAGTCAAAATCTTTAATGGAAATTGAACCTAAATGACCACTAGAAGCTAATAAACGTAATTGACTAAGAGAATGATGGCCCAACCGAGAGTCCCACAGGCCGAGTGAGGTAATGGGTGATGTAGAGGTGGCGGAGTAATAGAGAGAAAGGTCTAGAGGGAGATGAAGGAAGATGAGCTCAAATAAACGACCTTTCTTATGGCCTATCCCAAATGTCCGACCTGTCCGCGGATCTTTCACAGAGCAACTAGGAGCAGTAAATAAGACATTAAGACCAAGATCACATAGTTAACCGACAGATAAAAGATATAAAGTGAGTTTGGGTATAAGAAATGTGTTAGAGACAGAGAGAAGTGGAAGAGAAATGCGACCAATATTACTAAGGGACATGAAAGAGCCATTAGCAGTTTGAATGGCAGGAAGAATGAACGAGTAGATCTAGAGGAAAATATACTTGAGTCGGGAGTCGTGTGATTTCAATAAGTAGAATCAAAATACCAAGAGGCAGTAACTGAGATAGTAGAAGAATCAGAGATGTTATCAACTTGTGAGCCTAATGATTGAAAAAGAGAGGCAAGATCCTGAATAGGCTGAGAAGCTCGAGACTGTTCAGTGTCACCCGGATCATCAGAAGCTACAGTAGAAAGAGACTGGCGGCCCTTGAAGGAGGGATCAATATGGCGAGTAGGACAATCTCGATAAGAATGACCATGACCTATCTTACGCCAAATTCTACAACGGCGTGTGGGACATTTGAGGACCAGGTGCCGGGGCAATTTACAGTAATTGCAGGGTTTCACAGAGGAAGAACTAAAAGGAAGTGTGGCAAGAATGGTATATGTATGTTGTATACGGCAAGTAGAGTGACGGGTTTCTTCTGAAATAAGTTTATCAATGGCAGAGTCAAGAGTGGGTAGCGGAGTTTGATGAATCAAAAAGGCTCGTGTGGGTTCAAACTTGGTATCAAGAGCCATGAGAACTGAATCAGTCTTTGGCGATCTCTGTAGGTTGTGAATTTGATAGCATTAGCAAAATTATCCCACTGGGGCTCAGATTGAGCTAATTGATCCCAGAGAAACTGCATCTGAGAATAGAATACTGTTATAGATTGGCTAGAGTCATGATGCATTTGATGGAGGCGACAAATCAACCGATACTGATGAGATAAATATGTGGTTGTATATCGGTGAGCAAAGATGTCCCAGATGATGGAGTTGGTGCTTGGAGTGTCAATCCGAATTATATATTTTATTATTTATTAATAAAATAACTATATTTTTTATTTCATACCTCATTAATAGTATTGTCATTATACATATTAGATTAATGTATAGATATACTAAGAATGACATCGACCTTAAAATAGTCTTGACACTACGTGTAAACTATTCTTAAAGTAAATATTCCTAGTCGTGGTTTTGGAATACGGTCGAATTCCTATAACGTAGAAGACTAGCACATGTCGTATATTGGAATTGAAGTTCCAATGGTTTAACCCGATATACCATGAGTTTTGGAAACTCGTATAGATATGTGGGTATTCATTGAAGCGAATACTGAATGACTCATAGGCGATTCCTAATAGTTGGATGTACACACCACCATCAATAGGAATCTCCTCGAGTCGAGTAGCATATGTAATCCTTTGACTATATGATAACATTGATTTTGTGTGAGATCTTCCACATTTATATGTCATGTATGTCAGAAACATTTCATGGTCTGGCCTCTAGATGTTCGTTGGGTGTGGATCGATGCACTCAGTAATCAAGTGCGAAGCAAGATAGGATCTGTCGGCCTGTATGTGTACCATAAAGGGTTTAGGTATCCATGTGAGTAAAGTCACGATTCTTAAATCTTTGGCTAAAGTCGATCACCTATGGTGGATCACTTCAGTTATGAAGAATCGTTGACATGTCGACATGAGACGTGCATCTCGAAAACTTGACGGTATATTCTATGTTTCCTAAGCACAACTCAGATAGCCTATGACTGAAGGATTGTTAAATATATGTGATAACCTCGACTTGTATAGTTCAGAAAGGTCGTTCGTGTTCTTCGCGAATTCAGAGGTTTCCGAATTGCGTACATATTAGCTAGGCTTATATGACGAACGTGTCTGAACTTAGAGAGTCTCATATGAAGTGTACTCGTTAAACACTTGGGTAGCCGATTATTTTTTATAAAAGATAATATTCGATATTATAATTATCAACTAAGATAATCAAGTGTTATTGGATAACATTGATTATTTACTTTGACCTAATTGGATTAATTGGATTTATTCAATAATTACACAATGGCTTAATTGTAAAATCATAATTATCTCTACCATTTGAGGATATTATGGTAATTGTAAGTATGTAATAATAGGTGGTTTTAGCTTGATTTAATTGAATTAAATCAAGGTGGCAAACATTTAACTAATTCATTTCCTAATAGTTGGCTTGATTTAATTGGATTAAATTAAAGTGGGAGGCAATGGAGATTAGTCACACTTAATTATACATATTTGGACAAATTAGATTAAGCCCACTTAAAAGTTGATTACAACTTTTATTAATTAAAAAATTGCCTAAGTTTTGCTATAAATAACAAGCTTTAGGAAGGTTTTAATTACAAGTAAAAATACAAGCAAATTCTTAGAGAAATTAGTCTAAGTTAGAGAAGTGTTTAGAGAAGCTTGTGAGGTCTGTAAAACATTTCAATGAGGAGAAATCAAGATTAGATCTTAAAGTGAAACTTGCTAGCATTGGAAATCAAAGTTGGATCTTGAAGTCATACTTACACTCCTTAGAGGTTCTCCGACGATTTCAACAAATGAGAGGTAGATTGGATCTTGCATCAAGCTTACTAGGTAATGTTTGATATTCTCCAAAGTTATGTTAATTTGTGTATTAGATGCATGATCACATAGCTTAATGTTGAAATAAGGCTAATCAATTATGTTAGAATACTTTAGAAGTATAAACACAATATGCTTGTAATTAGGTCAAAGATGTCCATGTTGGACATGAAACAATTAATAAGAGTTTAGAACTCTAGATTAAAGTTTAAAGCTATGGCTACCATTCTAGATTCATTTGACCACCTTTAGGTGAACTAGAATTGTTCATGAGACATTTCTAATTGGGATTCTAAACTGATTTGTGTATTGGATTCAAATATTACGCAAATGCGTATTTAGAATAAATTTATGTTTTTGGAAAAATATTTGATATTTTGAAAAACTTGATTTTTATTCTATAATATGTGTTAATGTTGGTTTTGAAATTAAAAATTAATTTTGGGTGTTTTTGAAGTGTTTGGGGAAGACCGGAAGCAATTAGGGTAAGATACACTAATTGCTTCAGCTCACTGGAAAGTCAGTGAGCTGAAGCTTCAAAAGAATTAAAAAAAATAATAATAGATAAGTTGCTACAGTGCGCGAGCGTATGCGCACTGCGCGCGAGATTTTTGTTTTTGCTCGTTCTGGAGCTTCCGGACTCTGATTCAGTCCCGATTTTTTCCTATACACTCGTAATGAAATATATTATTTTATTAAATAATTTAAAATTACACCCATACTTGATATCCACGGGTTAGACCCATTTCCGCTGCACGGGATACCGATCCGACCCTAGGGGTTCCACAACTATCCTAACATAATGGTATCATAGGCAAGACCTAACCACACAACACATGTTTTTGAATCTTTGCCATATTAATTTTTAATTTAATTATGCATAAGACATATTAGATATGTATTGCATCTTTTAAATTAAAATTTTGACCTAATTAAGTTAATGACTTGATTGTCATAAATCTATCGTGATTATGTGATTACTTTTAAGTAATAGTATTAATAATATTGGAGCATTATTGGATGGTCTGTCTTATCAATACAGAGATAAATGAGTTCTTACTACTTATATCCAATATCGTCATTAGTGTGAGGGTATAAGTGCTCGGTACTTAGGTCGCTCCGGCAAAATATTAGATGTAGCATGATGAGTTAACATAGTCACCCAATATCGTCATTAGTGTGAGGGTATAAATATGAAGCTTATTAGTGCACATTGACAAGTATACACCTAGAACACGTCTTAATCCAATATCGTCATTAGTGTGATGATAAGAAACGGTTTAGGACTAAACTAGGAGTCACATGAAGTGATTGACCTTGAAGGTCTACCTAATGAGTTTGCAAAGGCTAATATCGTCATTAGTGTGAGGCTGGAGTAAATGTCATGAGATCCACTTCCCGCTATGAAATTTTGATAGTCAAATTTATATTTTTCCGTTAAGGGAGATTACAGAATTACGTAAAGTAGTGGGAGTACACTAATAGATTTTAAATTTCATAATCAATTAGTGTTATCACTTTTGAAATAAAAATTATTATGTTACTACTCAAAAATATTGTCTTGTAGATGGCTGCCACTAATCAATTGATGAAACTTATGGATTCCAATAAACTAAAAGGAGTCGAGAACTATTACGAATGGGAAATGAACATACGCCTTGTCTTGGAGTATGAAAAGTTGACTTATGTCACTATCTATCAACTGCCTGTTGATATTGATCCTGACTCCACTCCAGAAGAGTGAGAAACTTTTGATAGATGGAAGGATGATAACCTAAAGGTGAAATCCTACATCTTAGAATCGATGGTTCCAGATTTGCTGAGACAGTATATAGAAGTACTATATGCTTGGAGCATCATGCGAACACTCAATGAGTTGTTCAAGGAAAATCAAGAGATGAAACTTTATCGAAGGTCTAAGGAATTGTTTCGTGCTGAACTCAATGAGGGATGAGCTTTCAGCACTCATGTTTTGAACATGATCGACCAGATTCGATATCTGGAACAATAGGACATTGTGTTTGATGAACGAATGGGCCGTAATTTGATTTTGTCTTCTTTGTCTGGTTCTTATGTTGGCTTTGTATTAAATTTTCATATGCATTCGATGCAAACCACATACGAAGCACTTCATAACATGCTACGCACGGCGGAGCAAGATTTGAAGAAAGACAACCCCACATTATATTTCCATGGTGGAGCTGGCTCTTCAAAGACTTATGAGAAGTCAAAGAAAATAAATATGAGGAAGAATAATATATCAAAGAAAAACTCCAAGAAGTGCAAATGCGCAAAATCGAAAGTAGCTCGTGATCAATGTCTACAATGCAAGAAGTCTGGACACTGGAAGAATGACTGTCCAGAGCTTAAAGGAAAAGCAGGACCATCATGTACGTTTTGTGTTTTTCCAATTATTGATGTCTCATTAGCCTTATATGCAAATAGTGGATGAGTGTTAAACACTAACAGTCCTACTCATAGTTGCAATTCCCTATAGGAAATAAGGGTTAAAATAAGGCTAAATAAATGGAAGATCCAGCTTAGAATTGGCAATGGCGAGACATTGGATGTCAATGCCATTGGAACTGTTGTTCTAGATCTCCCAAATGGATATAAATTAGATTTGCATGACTGTTATTATGTTCTCTCAATTATCAGACAAATAATATCACTGCCAATAGTAGATAAAGAATGATATAAAATAAACATTGAGGATGAAACTTTATGTTTATATGATAAGGAAAATTTATTGAAATATGAATGTTCTTTATCAAACGGTCACTATATTTTGGAAACATGTAGAGATGTCTTTAATATAGGGAAAATACAAGTAGGAAGTCTGAATTAAATAATACTGAATTATGGCATATGAGATTGGGCCACATAGGTGTTAGACGTCTATATAAATTGGTAAATTATGGTTTGATTGAAAATCTTACCTTAGATCCTTATCCGATTTGTGAGTCATGTATCTAAGGAAAGATAACAAAGGCCTCATTTCAAGGTGTTGGACACCGTGCTGGAGATTTACTGGAGCTAATACACAGTGATGTTTGTGGTCCATTAAATCATGCCACTCATGATGGTTCCACATACTTTGTAACTTTCACAGATGACAAGTATATATATTGAAATGTCTATCTGATGAAACATAAGTCAGAAACATTTGACAAGTTCAAAATATTCCGAAACGAAATAGAAAAACAAATTAGTAAATTCATTAAATGTCTTAGATCAGATCGAGGCGGTGAATACATGAGTGAAGAATTCATAAATTATTTAAGGGAGAATGGAATTCTCGCCCAATATAGCCCACCAGGAACACCTCAACACAATGGAGTGTCTGAGAGTAGAAATCTTATTTTATTGGATATGGTGCGAACAATGATAAGCTATACAGATCTTCATTATTACCTTTGGGGTTACGCTTTACTAACTGCTTCTTGCATACTTAATAGGGTTCCATCGAAAACTGTTTCTATGACCTATTATTAGATATGATTTGGTAGAAATCCAAGTCTTAGACATTTAAAGATTTGGGGTTGTCATGCATACGTTAGAATTACGCAGCGGGATAAACTAGCGCCCATGAGGTATAAATGTAGGTTCGTTGGATATCCTGATAATTCCATGGGATATCAATTCTATGATTCTGAACAATGAAATGTATTTGTTGTTTGCTTTGCAACTTTTCTTGAAAAGCAATTTTTGAGAGAAAGTGAGAATTGTAGAGAGATTAAACTTGATGAGTTCGATCCCAACAGTAAGGAACTTGAGATGGAACCAGAGATCCAACTAGGTGAAGGATCTACAACACAGGTTCTACATAAGTCGAATAGAATATCAAGGCCTCCTAAGAGACTATTTTTAGCATCTGATGTGAGCCTTGATGTTCTCCTCTTGGAGGAAACAGATCTGACTACGTATAAGGAAGCGGTATTGGATATCGATTCGGAAAAATGACAGGAAGCCATGAAATCCGAAATGGATTCAATGCATGCCAATCAAGTCTGGGACTTAGTTGAACTTCCTGAAGGAGTTAAACCTATTGGCTGTAAATAGGTTTATAAAAGAAAGCGAGGGCCCGATGGAAATGTGGAAACCTTTAAGGCCCGACTGGTAGTAAAAAGTTACACTCAACGTCCTGGGATTGACTATAAGGAAACTTTTTCACCAATAGTCATGCTAAAATCTATTAGGATTCTTTTAGCCATTGCTGCATATCACGACTATGAGATATGACAAATGGATGTGAAAATCGCTTTCCTAAATGGATTCCTTGAATAAGATATCTATATGGAACAACCAGAATGTTTCGTATCTAGTGAGACTTCAAATTTAGTTTGCAAGCTCCAAAAGTCTATTTATGGACTTAAACAGGCATCCCGAAGCTGGAATCTTCATTTTGATGAGATAATTAGATTATCTGGATTCATCAAGAACGAGGAAAAAACATGTGTTTATAAGAAAGCTAGTGGGAGCATGATAATATGTAGATGACATCCTTATCATAGGAAATGATACATAGATGATGCAAAGTGTGAAAGCCTACCTTTGCAAGAACTTCTCCATGAAAGATATGGGTGAAGCTTGCTATATACTAGGTATAAGGCTCTACCGAGATAGAGTTAGGAAGCTTATAGGGTTGTCACAATCGATGTACATAGATAAGATGTTAGAAAGGTACAGTTTTACCAACTGCAAGACATCAAATATACATTTCCGATACGTCATACATCTTTCGAAGAAAATGACACCTGAAACTGAGGAAGAGAGAGTTAGGATATCTAACTTGCCATATGCATATTGTATTGGAAGCATAATATACATTATGTTATGTACTAGACCTGACATCAGTTTCAGCGTCAGTGTGACCAGCCGATATCAATCTGATCCAGGTAATAATCATTGGACAGCCGTGAAACATATCCTAAAGTATCTTAAAGGCACCACATATAAGTTTCTGATATATGGATAAGATGAGCTATAAGTTAAGGGTTATATAGACTCCGACTTCTAAGGAGATCCAGATGATAGAAAATCTACATCATGATACATATTTACCCTTAACGGTGGTGCTATAAGTTGGCGTTGTTTAAAGTAAGGCTCAACAGCTATTTCCACCACTGAGGCGGGATTTATAGCGGCTTCAGAAGCTGCTAAAGAAGCTGTTTGAATTGGAAATTTTATCACAGAACTTGGCGTTGTGCCTAGTATTACGGATTCGATCACATTACACTGTGATAATAACGGAGTCATCGCGCAGACTAAGGAGCCGAGGGCGCATTCCAAGTCTAAACATGTGGAAAGAAAATACCGCGTAATTAGAGATATTATTGAACGAAAAGACATAGTGGTCTTGAAGGTTCAAGGACAAGACAACATAGCAAATCCGCTTACAAAGGCCTTACCTCCTAAGTTATTCGATAAACATGTGGAGGAGATGAGACTACGGTACCACCCAGATTGGCACTAGGCATGTGGGAGTTTGATGGAGTTGGTACTTGGAGTGCCAATCCGAATTGTATATTTTATTATTTATTAATAAAATAACTATATTTTTTATTTCATACCTCATTAATGGTATTGTCATTATGCGTATTAGATTGATGTATAGATATGCTAAGAATGACATCGACCTTAAAATAATCTTGACACTTGGTGTAAACTATTCTTAAAGTAAATATTCATAGTCGTGCTTTTGGAATACGGTCGAATTCCTATAACCTGGAAGACTAGCACATGTGGTATATTGGAATTGAAGTTCCAATGGTTTAACCCGATGTACCATGAGTTTTGGAAACTCGTAAAGACATGTGGGTATTCGTTGAAGCGAATACTGAATGACTCATAGGTGATTCCTAATAGTTGGATGTACACACCACCGTCAATAGGAATCTCCTAGAGTCGAGTAACATATTTAATCCTTTGACTATAGGATAGCATTGATTTTGTGTGAGATCCTCCACACTTAGATGCCATGTATGTCAGAAACCTTTCATGGTCTAGCCTCTAGATGTTCGTTGGGTGTGAATCGATGCACTCAGTAATCAAGTGCGAAGCAAGATAGGATATGTCGGCCCGTATGTGTACCATAAGGGGTTTAGGTATCTATGTGAGTAAAGTCACGATTCTTAAATCTTTGGCCAAAGTCGATCACCTATGGTGGATCGCGTCAGTTATAAAAAATCGTGGACATGTCGATATGAGATGTGCGTCTCGGAAACTTGACGGTATAATCTATGTTTCCTAAGCACAACTTGGATAGCCTATAACGGATGGATTGTTAAACATATGTGATAACCTCGACTTGTATAGTTCAAAAAAGTCGTTCGTGTTCTTCGCGAATTTGAAGGTGGCCGAATTGCGTACATATTAGATAGGCGTATATGACGAACGTGTCTGAACTAAGAGAGTCCCAATATGAAGTGTACTCATTAAGCACTTGGGTAACCGATTATTTTTTATAAAAGATAATATTCGATATTATAATTATCAACTAAGATAATCAAATGTTATTGATAACATTGATTATTTACTTTGACCTAATTGGATTAATTGGATTTATTTAATAATTACACAATGGCTTAATTGTAAAATCATAATTATCTCTATCATTTGAGGATATTATGGTAATTGTAAGTATATAATAATAGGTGGTTTTACCTTGATTTAATTGGATTAAATCAAGGTGGTAAACATTTAACTAATCAATTTCCTAATCCTTGGCTTGATTTAATGGGATTAAATTAAAGTGGGAGACAATGAAGATTAGTCACACTTAATTATACATATTTAGACAAATTAGGTTAAGCCCACTTAAAAGTTGATTACAACTTTTATTAATTAAAAAATTACATAAGTTTTGCTATAAATAGCAAGCTTTAGGAATGTTTTAATTACAAGTAAAAATATAAGTAAATTCTTAGAGAAATTAGCCTAAGTTAGAGAATTGTTTAGAGAAGCTTGTGAGGTCTGTAAAACATTTCAATTAGGAGAAATTAAGATTAGATCTTGAAGTGAAGCTTGCTAGCATTGGAAATTAAGGTTGGGTCTTGAAGTCAAGCTTACACTCTTTGGAGGTTCTCCGACGATTTCAACAAAGAAGAGGTAGATTTGATCTTGCATCAAACTTACTAGGTAATGTTTGATCTTCTCAAAAGCTATATTAATTTGTGTATTAGATGCATGATCACATAACTTAATGTTGAAATAAAGCTAATCAATTGTGTTAAAATACTTTAGAATTATAAACACAATATGTTTGTAATTAGGTCAAAGATGTTCATGTTGGACATGGAACAATTAATAAGAGTCTGGAACTCTATATTAAAGCTTAGAGCTATGGCTACCATTCTAGATTCATTTAACCGCATTTAGGTTAACTAGAATTATTCATGAGACATTTCCAATTAAGATTCTAAAATGATTTGTGTGTTGGATTCAAAATTTACGCAAATGCGTATTTAGAATAAATTTATGTTTTTGGAAAAATATTTGATATTTTGAAAAACTTGATTTTTATTCTATAACATGTGTTAATGCTGGTTTTGAAATTAAAAATAAATTTTGGGTGTTTTTGAAGTGTTTAGGGAAGACCGGAAACAATTAGGGTAAAATATCCTAATTGCTTCAGCTCACTGGAAAGTCAGTGAGCTGAAGCTTCAAAAGAATTTAAAAAAAAATAGAGAAGTTGCTAGAGTGCGCGCGAGATTTTTATTTTTGCTCATTCTGGAGCTTCCGGACTCCGATTCAGTCCTATTTTTTTCCTATACACTCGTAATGGAATATAGTATTTCATTAAATAATTTAAAATTACACTAATACTTGATATCCATGGGTTAGACCCATTTTCCCTTCACGGGACACCGATCCGACCCTAAGGGTTCCACAACTGTCCTAACACCCGAGTGATTTGGCTGTGTGAAAATGAAAAAAATTGAAAACTGATGGTAGGGACAGAGGAGTTACAAAACCATGTAATGATCTTGTGATTTTGACTGTCCCAATCTTCAAGACGATCAGTAAAATCGGTGTCACTCTCAATTTTTTGTTGAACCGGTTCAGTAAGAGTACCAGTAATATAACGCGAAAGTTTACGGCCTTTGAGAAAGCTGCACATGGCTTGGGCCCAGAGAACATAATTATGACCATCAATGAGTATCTGAATTGGTTGAGAGATGTCAGACTTGTCCTTGGTGAAATCGACGAAGTCCAAAAAAATATCATGAATGAGACAACTTAGAAAAAAACGAACTGTAATAAAGAGACCAAAAGTGCAATTGCAAAAAAAAACTTATCCAAGTGTTGTGCAAGCGCGAAGGCAGTGGTGGTAGCCGAAGGCGGAGAATTAACATGACTCATGGAAAAAACCGTATGATACCATCATAGAGATTGAGGTAAATATTATTTGTATTTCAATCTAAATTATAATTACAATGTAACAACCTTTATATAGGCAATACAAGATCAATAAAATATGAAAGGAAAGACTACATATGTATACACATAATGGAAATCGGAAACTGCCTATAATAGAAAATCATAAAAGGAAAGAATATTATAATTTCATTTTTAATAATATATCCTTAACCTGTAAAGATCTTGATATAAAGAAACCACATGCTCCGAACGATCTCCATCAATCAACCATTTAACCTCGACTCTCTCTTTCAAAAAAATTAGTATGCATGCAAACAAAATGAATAACTTTAAGTTCTGCTGCATCTTCCTCGTTAAATAAAAATTCAGAACCCCCATTAATAGAAATTTGTTGCTGAGTAGAAGCCAATTTCCTTTTAGCTGAGATCACTGATCATTAACATCCCCAAAACTGAATAATTCCACGTTCGAATAGCCATTTTGAGAGACCGCAGCTTCTGTAGGGGTAGCATGCATCGGGCAAGAAAAAGAAATTGACTGGTGCCAAGATGAAAAAATCAAATCAGCTAAACTTGTGTGTTCTAACCAGTCTGAACGAAAATGAAAAGGCTTAGGGCCACTAGTACTCATATTACATCCTTAAATCACAATTGCACTATGGTCTGAACAAGTACGAGGACAAATAAGAGACTTAGTAATCAACCATTGTTTATAAAAGAGCATATTGCATAGACCTCGATCTAGATGTTGTTCCATGCGACCACTAGTAGAGCTTTTACACCAAGTGAAACAATTCCCCTCTATAGGCACTTGGTCTAAGCTATATGAGTTAATCATATTAGAGAACTCTATACATGATATAGTAGACGAAAGCTATCCGAAAATGGCATAAAAATCACCCACTACAAGCCATGTCAATGAAATGAAACCATTGTACTGATTTAAGCCATCCCAGAGCAAACGTTTGCCTAAATAAGAAGGGAAAACATACGTAAAAGAGAGAGCACATAAAGCATTATCAAGCACTACAATGAAAGTAATAAGTTGGGTGGTTTTGTGAACCAAAAGAGGCTGAGCAATATGTTGTGCACCAAGCACCCACATGTTAGGGTGTAAAGAACCACGTTGGTTCGAAACTAAAACCTTCAAATGTAAAGAATTCTAAAACAATAGAGATATAGTTGTCAAAGCCACTATGGTTTTTCAAAAATTTGGACCATTTCTGAGATTTATGCGTATCATCCTTACCACTCCCACTGATTATATACATCTTTATATAATTTATAACTATATCATTACTCTTTGTTCTGAAATTATAACAAATTCTTGAATAATTAAGGGCCAGGGTCATGGCTTGGCCAAATCAAATCCAGCCCGACTCATTTTCCATTCCTATTTATAAACATTTATTTGTTTTTATATAATTTATAACTTCATCATTACTCTCTGCATTGAAATTGTAACAAATTCTTGAATACTTAATTTTTATCATCCACATATTTTTCCCCCAAATTAGCAAATGTGTAACGCTCTTTGAAATTCATAAATTTTGTTCTTAATACTTATATTTAATAAACTCATGAACATATTGTAACACCCTGGGTTTTAACATGTATAATAATTCACGTCATGGACATTATGATCATGTAGGTCATGTATGCGATACTTATCACTCGTATATTATGTATGCATATTGACCGCGATGACAGTCCAAGTTCACGAGCATTCAAAAGCATTTTGCATTCATTTAGGCCATGTTTTATCTCTGAAATCGACATATCGGTCGATAAATGAGACTATTGATGGTCCCATGCATGTTTGCAACTTTACTGGATTCGGCATAGATCATACTAATCTCCTTATCGGTTTTAGACACAGGCATATGTCATGCATACCGATCATTAATCAGGTCATCAATGTCGAGAACCTTATTGTCTTCTCATGAAGACCGGCATACTAGTCTGTAAGGTTGGTATACCGGTCCTAACGAGTTTATAAAAACTAGAAAGCCCTCTTCATTTCAGTTTCGAATTATCTCTCATGAGGCACAAATTTTTGCCCATTTTTAGCCTAAAGATTGACAATTTCACACATTATGGAGATCATATAATTATGTTATTTTCATTTATACTACTTAATTTTAATTATTTCACAAATTCACCAAAACCCCAATTTGGACGTTTCATTTTTATGGTTCATTATGCATGATTTTCAAACTCAACAAGTTTTATAATATGTTAGAGACATTAATCATGCATGGATTTAGTTGTAGCTAAGCCACCACAAGAATGGGTGGTTTAGGACTATGGTTAGAGTGGTTTGGCCATATTAGTAATTAGCGAAATTAGAGATGCATGATGTAGAATTATAAATGGCTCGGGTTATGTCTGCATGGTTGTAGTTAATTTTTAGGGCAAATCGGAGTTGTCGAGCATGTTAGGCTAATTTGGTGTTGTGGCCGCTAGTTGCATTTGGGCATTTCGAGTAGCCGAATAAGTTACATTGAGATGTCCCGTAAGTATTTCATTAGCATGTCATGTCACGATCATAACATGTCACGTCATGAGCATGTCATGTAGCTTAGCAGTATAGTCAAGTTAAACAGCATGTTAGTACAGCTACAAATATTTAGTAAACATCTTAAGTTATCACGATAAGTCACGTCAGCACATATACAACATGTACATGCATTCAAGACATCCATAAACACGTTCATTATTCTTAGTTCGAGTATGCTAATCATACTTGGACACAAGTTGTATTAGAGCCTTCACGCATGAGTCCTTCAGTGGCATTTAGACACGCTGGAAATGGACGTCAGTTAGTGAGTGGATGTTATCCATCTCTCTTTCTTATTTCTCTGTTATTGGAATTTCGTTTGATTTTGTTTTTAATTCATGAAATCAGCCACTTGAATTCAGTTAGCAATTTTCTTTTGTGTCCTCAGTTTGTATATTCAATTATGTTATTTGATCATAAATTTATCTTGCTATCAATATGTGTTTTCTTTTTATGCTCTCATTTATGTTCATTTCATGCCTTTAAATGTATTCTCAGTCTCAGTATGTATTTCATGAATTCAGCTCATTTATCTATGTTGTTGATTTATATTTCATTTTAGCTTATATATATAGTTTTCGATTTTTATTTAGGTTACGTCATGTAATTCATGTATATGTTTCATGTCTCAGCATGTGTTAGTTCAAGTTTTTTTATAATTCAATGTTCATGTATAGGCTAGCAGTTCATGTATTCAGCATTTCAGCTAGTTATGTTCTCAAGCTCCCACACGTCATGTTATGTATATAAATTCTCGTCATAGGTCTTCAGTTCATGTTTCAAGTCAGTCATGTCATTTTATTTATGTTACGTTATGTAATTCATGTATAATGTTGTAATCATGATCATCAAGTTTATAGTAATTCATGCTCACGTTAGCATGACAAACATGCACATAGTCAGTCAGCCAGTAAGTCAATAGGTGCATGTCATGGCTTCAGGTGATGGCTAAGTCATCTCCTACCGATCACATTGACGGATTTTTTAGGGTGTGACACATATTTTGATTTAAAAATTTTACTCCATATACCCACCAAATTTCCAAATCCAACACTCATTAATTTATATTATTTTATTTCATTTTCTTCTCCAAGCCTACCACAAACATATTAATGCAAACCTTGTAAGAACAAATCTTGCAAAATCCAATTGAGATTAGAATCTCACGTCAAGAAACGCCAAACACATGTTCAAATATTAGATACATGTGAAGAACAACGCCTTACGGACCCCTAATTGTTTGAGCGCCACAAAAGATATCAACCTTCTTTGATAGGTTTTGATAATGATTCAGTCAAGAACCGAGAGATAATTCACTCTCATATACACTTGGGTGTTAAAGCCATCAGATAATTTTCTATATATAATTTTTTTTTCTCAAACTCTAGCCTCATTTGCCTCTTTTGTTTTATTCTTAACAAAATAATGATTTTCTTAGGGTGGCTATTAAAAGAAAATTTCCTTTATATAGTTAGGGTAATTAGTGGCTTAACTCTAATTAGTGAAAAGTCAAAATTACCCGTCTTTTTTTCTCAACAAAAATCGACCAAGGGTTTTTTTTATTTTAATTCAAATTTTGTTAATTCAATTTTAAATAGGATGCCACATATCCTATTAGGGGTGTGCATTAACCGATTAACCGAACCGTTCCGACCCATTTTTTTTATTACGGTTCGGTTAATTCGGTTAAATCGGTTATAACAGTTAAAATTTTTAATTTTTTCGGTTATTCGGTTCGGTTACGGTTATGAGATTCGTATAACCGAACCGACCAATTAACCGAAATTAAACTATATATATATATATATATATATATTAGCGCGTGCGAATCCTTTAATTTTTTAGAGTTAGATAGTCTGCATGTAAACTCTCAATTGGTTGTAGTTATATTGATTTGATAATACTACCCAAAAATAAAATTGATAAAATTCAAATGACAAGCAGCATTAACAGCTTGGTTTTGACTCTTTTTAATTTCTCTTAAGAATTTAAAGGTAAAAATACATAAAATTTCAAATGTGTTGATTTTGCATCGTGGTGGATTCGTGACCCTTAAAATTTCTAACATGGCAGGTTTGGAAGGAAATCTGAGGCTGTGACAATCATCCAGGGTTTAAAAAATATTTCTCTCGCATGTAATTAAATATAGATATATTTAATCAAATGTTAGTTAGAATCGGTATTTTTGAATCAGATATGTGATCGAATTAGTGATCCAAAAAATTTAATGCGTTAGTGGTTCGACTGGTTGAAACGTTCCGAAAAAATCGGTAGAACCGACCTACATCATATATAATTTTACTAATTAAAAATAATAGAAAAATATTAAATTTTAATTTATTGGATTGGTTAATAACCGAATTAACCATAACCTACCGAAATATAATGGTTAATTGGTTAATGGTTATGTGTCATAAATTGGTTAAATCGGTCACACTTTTATTTAACCGAAAATTTCGGTTACGGTTAAAAAATCAAGGATTAACCGACCGAACCGACCGATGCACACCCCTATATCCTATTATATATTTGAATTAATTAAAAGATATTATCAATATTTTAACATTGATTAAAATCAATTTTGAATTAACTTATTCAAATTCAAATAATCTGAATATTTAAATAATTATCTCATAATCATTAATTATATAAAAACTATATATTAAATATTTTAATATATAGTACTAAAGTCAGTAATTATTAATCAATTTAATAATTATTAAATAACTTTTTTATTTACTTTCTTTTGCAAAATAATCTAATAATTGTACTATTCAATTATTATATGAAATCCTCTAATGTAACAAGCTAGCTTGGGGAGCAAATAGATCTGCAGCTCTGAGCTCCAATAATGTCGGGATATTGATTAAAACTCTATAATCAAATATCATAATTATTAATGCAAATTATTTCACTAAAAACCTAAAGTTGAACTATCATCACTGTAAATATATTTTATACTGAATCACGTCGGCGTCTATCGATATAATCACTACATATAGATTGATCATCCATGAGGATCTTATAATTAGAGTCGGGTCATAATATATATTATACCCCTATAATTATTTCTTATACTTTAAGTACCATTGATTTGCTAATAAACAATTTATTTATAACTATTATGAATTTTATCTTTTTATTTGTAATAGAAAGATTCGAGCATTTCAATTGTTCAAGTACCAAACCAACTCTTAAGGAAATTACTCATCTACTTGTCGCAAGAATGAGTGGATTTCATATTTATGTAAAACGTCCACAGTTATATTACATACCAATCCATGTCCCAAATATACATAATTATTGATCATATTGCTACACCGACCTCACTTTTATAAATCAGATGACATAATATATCATACTATATAATAATTTATTAAACTGATATAAATTTAATCTCGTCGTATATGATCGCATTAATAGATTTTGATAATATCTTATGTCTGTCATGTGTCCCACTAGAGAACAAGATTTCATAAATTGAAACATGTACAAAAATCCAAATATCTTTGCAAAATTCAAGTTTTCACTTTGTCAGTAGGAGGCAAGAAATGCTTGATTGCCTGTGAACAAAAAATAATATTACATTCAAGCCAGCAGTATAAAATTGATTGTTTTTAAATATTTTCATGATAGAGGCAATCTCTGGATCCTGTCGCAAAATTTAATTTAGCTGAGAAAATCTTTGGTGTAACAGTGGTACCATGTCATCCATGCAACAAGTCAATCATCAATTACCACGCGTGCTAAAAAATTAAAAAACGACTAAAAAATAAGTATTAAATTATATATGTCATTTTTTAATTCACCGATGATACCACGTCACTCATACTATGATTGCACCAAATATTTACTCGGCTGGCATACAACCACCATGGGCCATGGCCCAATTACACTCTCTATCTTGCCTTGCACTAAGATGGTCAAAATTATTATTATTTATTTATTTATTTAAAAAGGCTAAAAAATTTCCCGCCGTTCCCACTCGACACGTGTCAAGTGTAAAATCCAAAATCTTGAAAATAAATTTCAGTGACTGTGTTAGTCAGCTGCAGAGTAGTCATTACTAGTGTTATCAAAACCAGACAGCAACGAACTGGAGAATCTGTCATGAGTTTGGTGTAAGGTAAAAAAATATTAAAATCGCTGAATCAAATAAAATTATTTATTAAATAAATTGATATTTTTGATATAATTTAATTGATTGAATCAATAATTTATTAATTTTTTTAAAATTATCGATTCAATTTTAAAAACACGATTACTCAATACAGCCAAGTAGTAATTCATCTACATCATTCACCACACAGTTTCACTTTTACCCTAAATATTATGGACCCTCCACTGACAAATTCAGAATATCCTCAAAACCGAGTCAAACAAGCCAAATGCAACGTCTACTAAATTTTTCTCCAACCCAAACACGGTGCTGTCTGCTAGATCTCAGACACATTTTATGTAAGCCTCCAAGTGGGGACACTGCACTCACTTTCCGACACGCCACCCCACCCCCTGCCCCTGCGATCTCTTCGCCGTCGTCATATTTCCAATCCATTCTTGCTTTTAAAAAAAAAATAAAAAAAAAAGAATTCCAAATATTAACGAATAATTAGAGCAATCAAAATAACTAATGCAAAAACACAAACTAGCCATAAAAATATTTTTTTTTATTACTTTTTTATTATGTCTACTACAAATGCATAGGGCTTACGTCACTTCGGCGTCAGGACTAGTGACATGATACTCTTGCCCAGCTCTCACGTCTAAACAGGCGGCGGCTCTCTGCTTCTTTTCCTTTCTCTTTTACGTTGGTCCCACTTTTGTTTTTTTATGCAACTCCAAACTTGTGTACATCTGCCATCATACAATCAGCACCGTTGAGTTTTTTTTGAAGTGAGTCTTGTAATCAGACGGTGGATAGAGAGTTGTGAATTCTTTATATAGTGAGAGTCATGCCGTCCAAGCGACCATTACGGGTGACTTAGAGGCCCCCGTAATTTTTTCACATGATAATTGTCTTCTCCTTGCAAAACTTCCCGTTTGTTTTTGTGTCAGATTTTTTTGAATGGCGTCTTCACGTGAGGGACACTACAGGGGTGTTAGAAAAAGGCCATGGGGGAGATACGCTGCTGAAATACGTGACCCGTGGAAGAAGACTAGGGTTTGGTTGGGTACATTTGACACACCAGAAGAAGCTGCACTCGCCTACGACGGCGCTGCCAGGTCTCTCCGTGGATTCAAAGCCAAGACCAACTTCCCAGCTCCAGTAACCAACTCACTCCCTCTTGATCTCCCCTCTGATACGTTCCAGCATCATCACCACCGTTGGATCACTCCTGGTCAGTACCACCACCAACACCAACATCGGCGCTTTGGGTTTTGCGAGTTTTTGCAAACTGGGGTTCTTAAAGAAATGAACCTTTTTGATGGGGAAGCAACTTCAGCTTTTGCTAACGCTGCGGTTATTGATGGCGATCCGGTGGCTGAAAATGCGTCTAGTCCGTCGTTAATGGGGATTGTGAAACGTGGATTGCCTATTGATTTGAATGAGCCGCCACCGTGGTGGCTTTGAGCTGTTAAAAAATCTGGCTTCTTTTGCTTAGGCCACGTTACTTCTGACTATTGTCACCTTTGATCAGTTTGTACTTCTTTTTTATTTTTTGTAGAGGGATAACAAGAAAGAGCAAAAAGAAGAGATCAAAATATTGTTTGGAAGCTGAGAGGCCTGAGGCCATGTATAGATAAGATAATGCTTTTGTTATATGTTTTTATGTAACTATCAGTTAATGTATAATTTCTGTTGTTCATCATTTTCCGTTTTTGCCTTTCGCCGGATTAAATATTAACGTACGATGGATGATTGTATCAATTTTCCGACCGTCTGATTCCTTTATCTGTTCCGACGTTATTTTGAATTTTGTTCTCAATTCTCCACCCAGGAAAAAATTGGACGCTTTTTGGATTTGAAGGTACAAGAAAATTTCAAAACGCGCTACTTCACACGCGTCGTTCGGTTGACTGTACTGGCGTTAAAAAGAATAATGATAGATGAACGTTGCAGAGAATTTTCCTTGTTGATTTTTATTTTAAAATATGTTATGTTATTTTGATGTATAATTGTAGCGTTAAAAAGGGAAGTCTCATGTTATGATTAAGAGAAAATAGGAATTATCACTATTTATATAATAATTTTAAATATTAAAATAAATATTAAATTATATATATTATTTATTGATGAAATTAAGTAACTCATGTTTTTTATTACACCAAAAAATTACTCAAAAGTAGGAGAATGCGAAGCGAGCGTTTGCGTACGGCATTCGTTATTTGGTTTGCTAGGCCCAAATATCTGATTTTGTTCATGTATGACCACTAATATTAATGGTCTGAACTAAACGGCCCTTGAGGGAGCTTAGTCCCTAATTTTAATTTGGATAGCACTAAATTTACAACATTATAAGCATCCGATTATATTATGAGTGAGTTGGTGATTTTTCAGTCCCAATGAGAGGCATATTGCACTTAGTCAAAATTATATGATAATAGCTCAAGGGCCTGAGGTTTAACAAAGGAACCCGACCTTGTGGTACATGGGAGTTCTCGCATGGGCTGAACTTGTGGATGTTGAAACATGTTGGTAGACCGGCCCGACATAATGAATAAGTGATGGATTTGGGGGGTATTTGAGAATTTGTGGAAACCGACCCGATGGGTCCTTATTAGTAGAGTCCGACCTGGTTGAAAGAGGAGGGAACTTTGAGGAAGTATCATCCATCACGGGAACTTGACACGACGGTGTGACTGCAGGCTGACATGTGCTGAGGTCATATGACTTGTGCCCTTGCTGTAATGTGTGACCCTAGAGGTCTATTGAATATGACATATGCCCTAAATGAGGAGATTAGCTTCTATAAGGTTAATGATGACATAAGTTGATCAACGGCTCTCATGGGAGGAAGACTTTGCTAGATATTCATCGGACTAAACAATATCAAAGTAGTTGAATCATAGATTGTCGTATCAACAAAATGTGTAGCAATGGTTAAAAGGTTGTAATGATGGGCTTCTGCTGATAGTGGTCGTCGAATCTAGTGGCAGTACAACTGTTTGTTGAGTGGTAGGGGAAAGCAGCATGGGGACAATGATGTCCTGGTGATGAAGGTTGACATCATGGGTTTGTAGAAAATTGGATTTGGGAGCCTGTATAAAATGGTTGAAGTCTCATATTCATGGCATATCAGATTTTGCATCTTACCGCTTATAGAGAAACTGAGAGTTAAATAGTTAGTGATAGAGAGAGAAAGCAGGTCAGCAGCCGACCGCTTGAGAGATTTTTACCGGGTTTATTGTAAGATCCGAGGTGCTTGTTTTTTTATATTATTGTATTCCCACACTTGTAGCTCGGGTCGGTTTTGACCCCATACAGGAATAAAGTACACCTCATTTCTCCCGTTGACGTAGGTTATAGCCAATATTTGCCACACCACGTAAATCATTACCTCTGTGTTTTTCTTGTCTGTTTGCTAAATTTGTTTTTGGTTCCCTACTAATTAAATAAATTCATTGAGGAGTGAGATTTTATTCGAATAATTAATTTCCCATATTGCTATTTGAATGAAAAACAACCATCAACGCTTACTTTTTTAACACTGAGAAGCCCAAAACCGATTGATTATAGGGTTGGTAAATGATCAGTTTTTGAAAATTTTGTTCCTAAATTAAAGTATTATTTGTTAATATTTTTATGATATTAAAAAGAAAAATCATTGATATTCTTAATATATTTTTTAAAACTTCAACTTAAATACAAAAAATACTTAAAACATGATTAAATTTTTCAAAATACGATTCATTCGCAACCTAATTGCTTCAGCCTCTTCAACATATATACATTTCCTCTTAACTGGGGGATCTCTTCACCCCCATCACGATCTCTGATAACAGTTCCTAGGCCTGCTCATTAGTGGTCCTTACCAGTTGCTGCATCCAACATTCATTCACTTTATTCCAGTCCAGAGAGAGAGAGAGCTACCACATCCACGTGGCTCCACCAATTTATCCTTTGAACAAAAAATCATTTCGAGCTTCCCAATTATACCACGACAGAACACTCACGTGTTGCATTTCCAGTTTTACAGTAAACTGTCCTCTTTCGTAAGATACCTGTACAAGCAAAAATGGAGGAAAGGTGGCCCCATTATAATGAAAACCTAAATATAATTGTTGACTATTTTAATGCCATTCCAAAAGAAATTCGTACTTCGTTTTTTTTTCTTTCTTTTGGTTTGAATGTAGGTTACAGATTAATTTTTTGATATGCTGTTGGTTTTTGCAGTTTTTGTTACTTTTATTTTTATATAATGTTAATTTTCCTATGATTCGAAGCATCTAAAGCTTAGATCTAGAAGATTTCATTTCATTTCATACCATATAATAACATAATTTGACAGCCACATTACATATTACAATGGATATGATTTGATGACAAATAATTTAGAATTTGATTATCAAATTTTGAATTAGAATATATGGATGTATTTCTTATCAGAATCCGAGATAAACGGAACTTTTATATGTTCCGATTAAATCAGGATCGGATTATTTGAAAAGAAAAATTCAACATTTCTAAATATATATATATATATATATTAGTTATTTTCTAACAAGCGTCATGCCTTGACAATATTTCATTATGTAATCCAAAAGGCTGGCAACTTTCTAACTTCAAATCTCTAAAATGGTTAAAAATCTTTGACATTTAACCATATCCTTCCCTCAAATTGTCAAACGTCTCCAAATGAAAAGTTCTTTGGCTTTTTCCCCCTTAGTTGATATGAAACAAACCAACTTTTGTGTGAGCACCATTTTGAATAAAAATGTAGCTAGCTAAGCTAGGCGGCCTATGAATTTATTTAAAAAAAGAAAAGAAAAATTTGTTCTTACTTCTATAAGTTCTATTGTGTAAAGTTAATTTTTTTATGTAGTAAAAAAAATATCTTAAAACAAATTGATATGGGTCTCTCGTGGTTATTTTATCCAATTAAATTTATTATAAGTTGGTATTTTATGATTTTTTATATTTTGCTTCCTTTCTTTGTGCATGTACATAAGGTGTTACAGCAATCGATTGAAAATGGAAGAAAAACTTATATTTTTCGTAAATATTATTGTGAAGCTCTATGACCATGTATTTATTTATGAATGAGTTTTCATATTCAAACAAAAACAAAATAAATGGCTGTTTTTTAATATATAATTGATTGCCTGTGTTTTGTTTTCAAAAACATAGAGGGTCTATAAGTAATTGTCAAGAAGAGTATAGGCATAGGCGTATGGTAATCATAAGTAGAGAGTAGAGTACATTAGTCAAGTCAAAAATTAAATAATTAAGAAAATTAAAAACCAACACGCAATCTCAGAACTCAGGGCCCCCATTACAATTTACAATCGTCATGACTGACACACTATCAGCTGCACCTGCACCTGCACCCTCGCCGGCCGTCATTTCACCTCTTAAAAAGTTGAAACGACTCATTTGACCCTCACTTTATGTGGCCCCCACTATCAATCAATTATTTGAAAATACATTTTGGTCATCTTTTCTTTTTACACGGCCAATAGAATAGGGCAGGACTAGTTAGATTAGATTGCACGTGGCAGGACGTAGGACTGCTGGACTGGGGCAAGGTGTGGGCCCCGCACTAGCGAATCTGTCGGCAGCAGGAGCTTCACAGCAGTCTAAAAAGTCAAGTAAACGGTTTGCTTTGCTTCTATTATATTTTTTTAACGCAAAAACACCGTGAGTCTCCTCGCGGCGGCTTTTGACGTCGATTTGGCCAACGCGGATGTTAACCTTTTCCGCTTTTAACGGCGCCGTTAAGTTGGAGCTTATCGACGTGTCACATCATTTTACCTAATTTTTTATGTCCCAACAAATATGTAACACATCGCCAACAGCATCATCATCATACATATCGTATGTAAACGTTATGTGGTCTTTAGTTGTCACCATGCACATCAGCAGCATATCATCATACATGGTAAATGATACTTAATTGATTTGACTTGGTCTTGACGTGTGGAAGGCGGCAGAGGAAACGCAGAAGCAGGTCCCATCATTATGTGGGTTCTGTTTATAAAGTTTATTGTCTTATTTATCCCCATCTTTTTTAAAATAAATATTTATAAGCGAAAAAATTGGGCACAATCTATCAATAATAACAAATAAATTAGACCAAATAAATAACTTGATCTAGGCAGTAGGCACACAATAAATTTAATAAAATAGGAATTTCTTTACCATCTAAACTGCAAATAAGAATCAAAGCAAAGATCTTTCTTTTTCCAAAACATACTAAAATTCTGTTTACACTAAGAAGATAATTAAGTGGTCCAAATTCGGAGGCTAAGATCTTGTGGTCTTGAGAATTTGAGAATCTGATATTCTGACTCCAAAATTTTGATGTTGAGTAAGGATCTGATTGTGATTTTGACTCTCGGGGTTTGATTCAGTTCTGAATTCTTGAAGCTCTGGTTCTGACCATGAATTTCTCACCAAAAGGTTATGATTCTGACCATGAGGTTCTGAACAAGAGATCACGATTCTGAGGCTCCGACACATGCTTTGATTTCGATGAGGCTCTGAGATCTTGATTATGAGGTTATGAAATTCTGAGGATATGAGACTAAATGAGTATCAGATTAGAAGATGGTTTACAATCAACTCATGCGCGTCTGATCAAATGATTATAATCAGGAGCAACAGATCAGTGCTAGCCCAAAATCTGGTGTTCTAAAATTAAATGTATAATTTCCTCCAACAGTTATGGAACGTGAGCACCAAAAATGGAGGAGCGCAACTTATGAGACGTGATGGTTACATAATCATGGAGGAGCATTTGGAGGAAGTTAACATGACTTGCAAAACGTGAGCAAAAAGTTGAGAAGCTGATGGAAGAAGTTACTTTCAAAGCCATTAGAGAAAACCATTTATGTTAAAATCACTTATCCACAAACACAAACACAGGCTTTCTGAAATAGAGGAATGTGGAGAGTTGAAAGCAGGGAGTTGAGAAGCACTTGAAGGGTGTTGACGTAAAAGTGCAAGGACTTGGAGGATGAGTGGAGGACATTAACAAGACATGCAGAACATGAGTAAGAAGTTGAGGAACATTCTGAAACGGTTATTATCTCCTAGTCAAGAAAAAGAAAGACCAACACATGATCAACAAATCCAAACCATGTCAAATCTCAATTACTCTATGTAGTTAGTTAATTATGTAGTTAATTTTCTTTATTTCAAGCATTCTTATGTAATTCTAGAATCTCAGTTTCAGTAAATATCTCTAGATTTTCAATTCTAATAAAATTTTCAGTTCTATTAGTTTTCAATTTTTAGTGTTTTTGGTATTATCATAGATTCCAATTGTCTATCCCTGGTAGATTTTAGAAAATCCGAAATTTTTACATTCCCTTATTAGAAGTCAATATTTTATATTGATGACTCGTTCCTCTGACACGTCCGCGCACACCACTAAATTTTTTCGGAATCAACAAATTCATAATAAAAAAATATAATTGGCGGTTTCTGATGAAACGTGTCACTGTCAATTGAGTGGTGAACGACAAAGACTCCGGAATTAGAAAATACTGCTTTCTTGTATGTAAAGTGGGGATGTTTTTGCCTCTGAAAACAAAACAATGGGCTCAGACTCAGTGGTGGCCCACTTGATAACATCATTTTGATTTTCTTTTTACGTGTTGCGCCACGTGTGCTGCGCAGCCGGACATCATCAATCAAACGGCGGATGTTGGACGGTGGTTCTATCTCACCCGCTTATTTGGTGGGCCCATAAAATATTTTTTCCTTAGATTTTATAATCATTCTTCCAGTAGTAATACATTTGAATCTTATAAAGATAACGCGGGACCATAAATGAATAATCTTTTAAAATATAACATACGGTCCAGAAATAAAATAATTTATTGGTAGGTCACTATGAGTTGGGACTATTGTTTTAAATTATTAGGACGGCTTGATTTTGACTTTTTATTTATTTGTAATGTATTTTAATACAGCCTAATAAGACATAAACATTGTGAGATGCAGGATAAAAAAATATATACACATCAAATCACTAGACTCTATAGTTGTTTTTTGAGTTAGGGATAGAAATGGAATTACAGCAAATTATGAAAATGATTTTTAATTAACCAATATTTTACATCATGGAGACTTATTTTGTACCCATTGAGGCATGTTTCACGTGTCTAATTACAAGGCGGCTTCTAAACCACCACCTTAAAAAGGGTTGGAAAAATCATCAAAAGTAGAAAAAGGGATATTAATGATGTTGAAAATATCAAAACAGAGACAAATTAATTAAACATATGGTATCTTATTAACAGCAATTAGGTGGGACTTTGCTGAGAGATTTTTCCAGTGAAAACATGAGGTCCCATCGCCTTCTTTAGGAATTTGGCCATGGTGAAGTGACTAAAATAACTGATCATCTCTACATCTCAAAATACTTCTCCATTCACAACTCCATCCAGGTAACTTAAAATAAAGCAGAAGCTCATAAAATTTCTAACTCTGTGCTATAATTTTTTCATTCTGATTAAGTAAATTTACCACTAGTGTATATGATTATCTCTTCTTTTGTTTTTGGACTCTCTTTAGACGATTTTTGTAATAATATACCTGCTCAACCTAAACTACTTGCATATATCTGGTTTATCTTAAAATAATTGTCTATTGGTAGATTTAGTTTAAATTTCGAGTTACTAAGGAGTTTATGCCTCAGCTAAATGGGGATAGATGTAAAGATTAAGGACCCATTTATTGAAGAATTGATGCTATAACGTTTCATCAAATGGGTAAGTCAACGCTCAAAAAAAAAAAAAATCTAATATTGTGAGTTTATAATCTCACAAAATTTGAGGAGATCGACTGTTCTTCTAACATATAAGAGGCTTCCCCCTTACTCCACAGTGTGCATTCTATAAAGCATCAACCTCTCCTCTTGAGGGCCAAGCATTGTGTATTCACCCTGGAGATTAATTGAGATTAATTTAATAGCATAATTTATTTAACGATCTTTAAAGTGATTTTAAAAGAAAAATTGTAAATTACAATCACATTAATAATTATGCACTAACTCTAAAACCTTACATAGCTCAAAGAAATAAAACAATTTGACATCAGCTATCTAGCCAATAGCCACATGGAAGGATCAGTACTAGTTAATTACCTTTTAGTTACAAATATTTAAACAACGGTGAAGCATATCCACACTTCTAATACCCCACTGGAACTTCTAAGTTACATTGCTCATCAATTTGCTTATCCTTAGGAATGATTTATGTAACAATAAAAAAGAGTCGCAAAAAGATTTCTCATAGTTTGACCAAAAATCCTTTTTGCAGTTCACGAATCATCTACCCACATTGTTCTCAAATCTCAAGTAAGCTACTTCTTATGACATCCAGAGTCTAACTGAATTGTGAAACAATTTCTGCCATTATCTGAAAGATCATGGTGTGAGAAATCTCGTGCGGTCGTCCAGAATTTTTCCGGGTATAATTTAGCTCGCAAAAGTGCCACATTCAATATGACATCCAGTCTATCGCATACAGAGGAACTAAACATCAATTTCTCCATATAATGTGACAGTATCCTAATTAACAAATTAACCCGAGAATAATTTCACCTCCCTCAATTCCAAATCAGATCACTGATAGCAGAATCTAGTCCCTAGACACACTATTTTTGTTGAAATTACACCACAACCCAATAACCCACCATCAAGCAAATCAATCAACCTTTGGCTCCCAGCCTGACAAACTTAGACTGAATAGTACATACCCAGTTGGTTTTTGGCTAAACCCTAAGTACCCATTAACTCAACATGATGAAAATTTTAATCCTTTAACAAATTATACCCTATATATTGATCAATTTCAATGAATTATACAGGCATTTGACTGAATTTTCAATTTGTTTTCGAAAATGAATCAGAAAAATTCTAATTCCATGACTAATTACGATTAAGTAACAAATAATATAATAGAGAAGAGAAAAATATTGAAAAAAATACCCAAGAAATGACATTATCAGTAAGAGCGAGATGGTTGTCATAAAATCTGCATTTATAATAAGACTTGCCTTTCAAGTTTCAACTCCAACAAAAAAAAAAAAAAACCCTCCCCATTTGAATTGCAAAGCAAGCAATTAAGTTTGCTCTCTCATATTATCAACGCCACCTTCCCAAGTAACTAGACTTACTTCTGTTCCGTTTTTTACTTGGCGATTTAAGTTAGCGGACACCGCACGTTCAAGTCTCATTTGCCCGGCTATCGTAGCAGTTTGTTGAGCTATTGATAGCGGTCGGACCGGTTGAATCGAGATCCGATCTAAGACCTGTTTTGGCAAAATTACATCAGACGGTCGATTCAACCACTTAACCAGTGACGTGGATTTTTGGGCCTTTTTTTAAAAAAAAAAAATGATTAATTTAGGGTTTTTTTTTTAATTTTTTTTTTTGTAAAAAAATAAAAATAAAAAATATAGTTAATTATTGAGAAAAATGACACGAAGCCAACCATATATGCTTAGGTGAATGAATCTGTGTGGTTGAACCATATCATCAATAAAAAAAAGTGTGGGAGCTCAACCACAAAGATCAAGCCATATTTGGATATATGTTATTTGTTTAAGTATGTATTGTAAGAGTTTGTATATCTAATAGTGATAGTAAACACACATTAGAAATGTAAAGAGAATATAGAAAGTTTATAAGTGGACTTTGCACACTTATATTAAATTAGAATTATAAGGCTTGTGCTTGGGCTTGAGCTTTGATGTATGGTTGGCATGGTAATTAATATATATTTAATATATATTAAATAGTCAAAAGATTGGCCTTGGGCCTTGTGATTAATTAGTCTCCCTGAAAAACGTTTTTTTTTATATTATTTTGGATTTGAACTTTCAGTTCAAATCAGAAGGATGCAACCCTTCAATCAAACTGAGAATGTGTCACACCATATCATCATAAACTGTTCCCAACTGTCACTATAAAAAGAACAGTATGTTTTGGAGATAAGTGAATCTTTTTCTTTTGAAAAAACAGATATACTGTTTCTGATCTTGGAAAAATAAAAAACGAAAACAAAGCAAAACCGTCAAGTAGATTCGCCAGGGGTCGAATTTCAATGCAGAGATTCGACTTACAATTGTTGAATCCTGGTGGCAGACATCCGAAGAACTACAAGCACAAGAGTATGGACGAAATTCTGCTATAGGACATAGCATTTACGTTAGCCTCAATCTTCAAGTCAGTGAGTTTATTAATTTCGATTTCTTGAATTGTAAGTTTCAATTTTGTATAGTTTGTTAATTTTAATTGTAGTCATTATAATTATCAATTCTGTATTGGTATTATTTATACAAATACAAATTTATTGCATTCGTTTGATTGTTCTTTATATGTATCACTTTCTTAATTAGCGATCTCGGATTGACCCTGATTAAACCCTGATATGATCTGTAAGTCTTAACTTTTTCGCCATCTCGGATCTAGATTTGAAAACAATATATAATGATTTCTGATCCCCCATATAAGAGTTTCATTGAAATAAATCAATCCAGTAGGCTGACAGGCTGTACTGCAACAAATGTGAAGTCTCCGAAATATCATTCAACTAGTCAACTTTATCAAAATACACACTTAAGCAACGATTCAGAAAATATCTAGCCTCCGGGATAATCATAAAGTATATATCAACCAAGAAATTTTTTTAAACATCGAAATTCGTTATGTCATTTAATGTATGAACAGTTTCAAGTCTCTTACATATGTGAATTTTATTTATTGTTTTTGGTCGTTGGGACTCCGATTGCTTCCAACTTTTACACGTGTACCAATTCTTGAGGAGTTTCATTTTTTTTATTGTCACAACACAAGTACTTTGAAAAAAGCCAATAAGAGTCATCAGTCGTAAAACGACCAATTTCCTCACCAAATAAAATCTTCCACAAAGGTGAGGATACGATATGACGTCGTTTAGATATGATTAGGAAGGGGGCTACCGAATGAAACAGCCGACCCTTCTAGAATTAAGGAACTAAAGTGCGCTTTAGCTGCTAAATTACGCCTACTTATTAGAGAGAGAAAGAGAAAGCAAGCAGCTGTCACCTCAAATGGTAGCAAATGTCCCACTTAAAAAGGCAGCTGCAACGCAGCCGCCCCACACCTACCACTCTCCTTCTTTTTCAAATTTTTTTATTTTTATTAATTTATTAATTTATTTTGCGGTAAGCGAGTGCTTCTTTTACAATTAAATTTTTTAAAAAAAATTTGAAAAATAATTATTCTGCTATTTTGCGCGAAACGTGGCGGATAAAGAGGCATCGCCCTCGAGTGCGACCCATTTGGGACAGCGTTAATGCAAACCGCCGGCTTAACTGTCTGTCTAATTCACCCTCTCCGAGCCGTACTCCTTGTGCTTACTAATTTGTATGATTACTTTATTTGATGTCTTGTCAGTTAAAGTTTCATACATGCATATTCAAATCCCCATGCCATGATATACATCCATGCATAGCATATTCTATAGGGAAATAATTTTTTTTTTCAAAATATCCTGTCAAGTCCCTGTAGTTATGACATTAACAGTTAAATAAAATTTATTTTATTTTTTTACCCCTATCATTTTTTTCATTCGTGGGTCATTAATTTTTCTCAAAAATACCACTTAGGTCCACGATTTTTACTTTTAACAAATAATATCTAAAGATGATTAAAAGATGAAAATGCCCATGCTTTTTACAACAGTGTCTCATAATATTACCATTTTATAAATAATAGTAAAAAAACCGCTATTTCAAAAAAGAAATTGAAAAAAAAACTCGCAAGAAATCTGTAAACCTGGTAAATAACTCATCATTTTTGTGAAAAACGTACTATATCTAGACCCGGCCGGCGGTTCGGTTCCGGTTCGGAACCGAACCGAACCGGAACCTAAAATCGAACCGGAACCGAACGGTTCGGTTCCGGTTCGGTTCGGTTCCGTTTATTATTATTATTTTTTAATTAATTAAAATAAAAAATGAGAGGAATCAAAGCTTAAATAAAAAAAAAATTAATTAAAAAAAATGAGATTAAATTTATAAATAAAAAAAAAATTATTACATTGAAGAGCTTGAGCTTAAATTTTTAAAAATTTAAGTTGCCTACGTATCCTCCAAGGGTGAGATGAATCAAAGCTCACGTAGTTCCATTACAAGTTTAAGACATATCCCCTTTGTAAATTATAATTTTACAATTATCAATCATCATTATCATTTGATCCTTCGGCTCCGGTTCCGCTTGCACTTGTTGCAGAAGCATTATCGAACAAATCTTCAAAATCATCGGGGGCATCTTCTTGTTGTCTCAGATCAGCTCGAGTCCAATCATCCACACAAGCTGTTGCTTCTAGAGTGCTTGGATGTAATGAAGATCGCATAGCTTCCAATATATTACCTCGCAAGCTGAAGGCTTGCTCAACCGCAACGGTGGAAATAGGTGCTGCCAAGATCTCTTTAGCAATAATAGATAAAACATGATATATATTTTGATGCCGGTTCCACCATTCAAGGATTTTAAAATTTTTACTGCATAAACTTTCATTAGAAAACTCAAAATTTGTAGATAAATAATTATCTAATTCATGATTATTAGTTGTCGTATCCCTAGATTTTTTATTTCGTTGCAATAACCAACGATCTCCTGCGTTAAGTCTTGTTTGAATTACTGGTTCGCTACTACTAGATTGACCTAATGTTCCTAAGTTATATCTTACAATATAATCATTAAATAAAATAATTAAATCACTTCTTATTTCGTCATTATGCTCGTAATATCAATGTCATCTAATATTCCTAACTAACCATAGTAAGCTTGTAAACCACCATTCAAACCTTCTAATTTAAATATAGGATCAAAAACAGCAGCAATAAGATAAAGTAAATGAATTTCTCTAAAATAATGCAACCATTTTACCTTCATAACAGTAATGGCTTCGAGCAAAACAAGATCATTAGGGTCGTCACTGTCAACATGCTCATCGAGAGTGCCAACAATATTCAAACTCTCAAGAAGAAATAAATGTGCTGTAGGATAATAAAAACCGTTAAAAACTAAAGTAGCATCATTAAATACTCTTAAAATATCTAAAAAAAATTCACAAATATCCCATTGACTAGGATAAATTGTGATATTTTGAATATGTTGAGAACAAAAACTACATAATGCATCTTTGTATTGAAATGCTTGACATAAAAGAAAATAAGTAGAATTCCAACGTGTTGGAACATCTCTAGAAAAATTAATCGGTTTAATATCATTTATTTTACAAAACTTGGTCTATTCTCTCCTAACTTGAGAATATGACCAAATACAGTTAAGTGCCATTTTAATTGGATCAAGGAAATGAGATAATAATTTTAGACCGTCTTGCACACATAAGTTTAGGACATGACATGTACAACGAATATGAAAAAATCGACCCCCTAAATTTGGTTCACATAAGGATTTTAAATCATTAATGGATGCAGTATTTGCAGATGCATTATCAAATCCAATTGTTAAATTTTTTTATACTAAACCATATTCATCAAAAATTACCTTCATCATTCTATAAAAATTTTGTGCAGTATGTGGTCATCAAAAACTCTAAATGCAATAAGTCTTTTTTGCATGGTAAATGATGCATCAATCCAATGACAAGTCACACCCATGATGAGTGTGTTTGCCAATGGTCACTCCAAATATCAGAACATATAGAAATACAACATTTCATCTCTTTAAATATTTCATTTAAAATAATTTTACCATCTTTATATAATTTGAAAATATGACGTTTTGTTGTGTTTCAAGTCATTCTACATGCAGCAGGGTTTAAAGCATTATGCACGTAATTAGTAAAATGAAGTTATTCACCAAAGCTTAAAGAAAGATGTGTCATACAAGTTAATTTCGCAAATTCTTCTCTATTTTTTGCATCATAATATTTAAATAAATCTACACTACTCGTACCTCTACTAGATGATGCGTACCTGACCATTTGAGTCTGCGTCGTATCAATGCCAAATTCAACCGGATGATGTTTCTCCATGTGCTTGATCATATTGCCGTATCTACCAGAAAATTTATAGATAACCCCACAATAGTTGCAAATTGCTCGTTGTGAACCATCTTCTAGGCGTTCCAAAGTAAAATGAATTTTGAAAATATCGGAGGACCGAGCCTTAACTTCTCTTCTCCGTGATTGTGCACTGACACTAGGGCCGCTCTCTTGGGTTGGCATATTTGACATTATGTTCTCGGATGAGCTTGCCATTTTTTTTTTGAGAAATTAGGAAGAAAAATAAGAAAATTGAATAATTGCGATGCGAATGGTAACAAATTAACAACTAAATAAATTGAGATTGAGAATAAGAATATAAGAGAATTGTATTGAAGTAAGATTGAGAATAAGAGAATTATAGAAAATGAGAGAGTTGAGAATTTGGTGTGATGAAATTATGAAAAATGAATCATATTTATAGAATTTTAGAATTTTTTTGATACCAAAAATGCCCCTAAATATAACCGTTTTATTACCGTTATAAGGGGTACATTAGTAATTTTTATTTTATATAATAAAAATTTTTTTTTTAATTATTATTATTTTTTTTTTGGCAGGGAGCCAAACGGCTCCCTGCATCCCCCAACAGCTATTAGCCGTTGGGGCCGTAGGGTTCCAACAGGAACCCTACGGTTCCAATAGGAACCCGACGGTTCCCCAACCGAACCGGTCCCATTCCGGTTCGGTTCCGGAACCGGAACCGGTTGGAACCGGAACCTTCCGATTCCAACCGGTTCGGAACCGGAACCGTGGCCGGGTCTAACTATATCCATTCATCATAATGAGCCAATCTCTCATTACATTTAAAAAAAGAAAGACTATCAAAGCCTGAATAAATTGGTTTAACACCAACTGAAAGTGAAATTGTTATTTATCTACCCAAAATTATAATAAAATTAAAAAATAACATTTATTTTTTTAATTTTTTATTCGTCATTTTAAATTATTAAAAATTAATACTTTATATGGATATTATGATTTTTTTTTTATGTGGAGAATATCATTTTCATACTAAAATTTGTTAGAAATTTTATATATTTTTTTAAAGGATGAATGATAATTTTTCCTTTCCACACTGTGATAGAGATTTTTTTTTATATAATTTTTTTTTGTAAAAACAACTTTTTAAAAGGAAAAGCGAAATCCTTGTATAGATATTGACGACCAAAGACCGGGACCCACTTAAGCGGCAGCCGCGCATTCACAACTTCCACTTCAAGCGCCCGCGTACACGTGGTCCCTAATTTTGTCTGCTTTCCCATTCTTTTCGCGTTCAGACACGAGGCCCCGTTGAATTACGATTCCGACACGCGGGCAGAATCCGACAGCAGATTAACACGTGCCACCTGACACGAATACAGGAAGCTGCACAGTAAACGTGGAAGTATCTCTCCAAACCCCAACCCCCAAAACGAGTTTTTTATCTTCTCACTCGCTTTCGGTCGGGGCTTCAACTTCAATGGATTTAGAATTTTTTTCCTATTGTTAGCCCCAGGGCTAGAGCTTGATCTTAGATAAGGCTCCAAGTTTTAGATGAATCATATCTGAAGTTTAGGTATGGGTTCGAATCTTAACAATTATATTTTTGACTTAACCGTTATATACACTGTGAATTCGTGGTGTATAACATTCATTCATTGGGTGGTCTAAAAAAAAGTTTCTATTGTTTGTTATTTTTTTATTAACATATTTAAATATATTTATTTATTAGGTTTGAAATATTCTTAAATAACCCGATTACCTTTGTTTGTTTCTCGGTCCTTGTCATTTAAAATTAAAATTACACAGAAAAATAAAAGAAACAAAATCATCATTTATAATAGAGAATGAATTAAAAAAAATCCATCTAATTCATTATCAATCAGAATGTTTAAATTAGAGATTTGCGTTCTAAAATTGACTTTTCAATATTAAAAGAGATAAGTGAACATGCAAGGATAATGATTAAGACTAAAAATGATAGGTTGTTTCCGTTAGTTTATTTATTAATTATCTTGGCTTTACTTCTACCTATAGATATCGCAAATGTATAGAAAGCATTTTCAAATATGAATATTTTTAATAGTCAAATGTTGTTATGGGTAGAAACAATAGTTAGAGTGGGCCCAATCAAGTGAAACAGACCCACTAGCACAATAAGTCCAATGGAGAGAGTCCAGCTCATGAAGTGTAGCCCGCTTTCCATGAGAATACACCATTGACCTCGCTATCGTGACTCAGAGTGTGATCCATACATGAAGCTTCCACGAGCTTACCTTGTCCCGTGAGGGAGCTCGTTGGACGGATGACCTGCGCTTGGAGCTCGTCGTTGATGTATTTTTACGAGTCTGAGGTCGCTACTCACATATCGCTGCAAATCAACCTAAACGCCACATGGAGCTTGGGACAGCCCCAGACGATCCATAATTCAATTAAGGAAAGAATATCATCTTAAGATTACTGTATCACCGATAATCTCTTCACCAATTTAAGATAATATTAAATCCCTATAAATTATGGAAAATTATGGCAATGTAATCCCATCATTATCACCCCCGCAACAGTTACCTTATTATGGTAACGCACCTCCAGCACTATAAATTGAGGGAATAAATCATTGTAAATGAGGAGGAGAAAACAATTCTGAAACCCTGCCAAAATTAAGAGAGAATATTGAGCTTTTTTGTATAATTGCAATCCCATTAATAAGAGTGACTCGTGGAAGTTGGATCTTGATTTAGCTAAACAACGTTAAAAAATAGTGTACATTATATTTATTTTGTCTGATTTCGGTGTTGATCGGTCTTGACCGTCAACAACTACAAAACCAGATGGGTGATCAATAATTGAATGATAAATTAATTATAAATAGAAAAAAGATGTATTATTTCTATTGATAATGAAACTATTATTTAAAAGTTTCAAAATATGAATTCACGTCGAGAATAAATATAAATGTGTTAAGTTCAATATCATGACACTTATTGCTTTTGTTAAGACTTGTTATGTGTTGAAAAAAATTAGTTATATTATATTAACCCCTTGTTGGATAAAAATTTTGGGTCCGCTAATGCTTATGTTAATTGCGGTCCTTGTGGAAGGCGTTTGTTCGATTTGAATATCAATATACACTTTCAACCTGACCCACAAGACTTTATGTTTGCTATGTATGACATTTATTGATCACCAGCTTCAATCTTCAACTCTCATACTTTGGGACACGCAAGAATTAAGGTAATGGTTTTCCCATCAATCTTCAACTCTCATAATTTATTTATCGTAAATTATTTTATGTGCTTGTGTTGGTGGTGAGGACTAATGGGTTTTGGAGGAATTGGTTCAATTGATAGTTCATTAGACTGTTAAACGGAGTCATTAGACTGTTAAACGAAGTCAATTGATAAGCTTGTAAGGTGAGGAAAATTTAAAATAAATAATATGTTGAAAATGTATTTAAGTATGTCAATATTGTTGGCGACCATAAGAAATGGAGAATGTGTGGAAACTTAAGTTTGATCTTTATACATGGTGGGTGATAATGCTCTAAGTACTTGGTCTTAGACGATAACTTAAGAATATGCTCATATAGGTGACTTAAGTATAGGTTATATGTACATATTTTATGGTTAAAATTTAGTTGTATGTTTAATACTGATGATTGTTGTATATGTTTTATGATGTAAGACAAGTATGTGTTGTATGAATATACTATGTATATTGGATGTTTAAGTTTAGGGCCAATCATTGATGTACAATAATTTTATGCCATGAAATTAAGTTAATGGTCTTGATTTGTTTATATGCTTAATTAGAATTTGATTTGAGCCAGATTATATTTTCAAGATTTTGAATTCAGTTCACGTAGTCAGTTTACGCTATTAGTTTACATATGAAGTTTATGAACTATAGACTAATTATATTTGCGGCTGTTTTGGAGCATAACAGCAGCATTTGAAATCTTGTTTTACCCTAAACGTCACTCATTAATCTGGCTATATAAATAAATTCATTTAAAGATAGATTGCACCCAATAATGGCTTGTCAATGTCAACCACTCATAATCATTCATGTTTTTTTTTATTATATTTTTTCCTTATTCATAAATGTGAAATCAATATATAATTACAGTTTGATAGTTATAAACTGCATTAGATGCTATAACATTCTTGAATGTATATTGTTGCATCGGATGCTATAGCAGTTTTAAATGTATATTGTTGCATGTAATGAATATGAAGTGTTGATTGAGCATATGATGAATGAAAAATAAAGCATGTTGTTTTTGTCACTTCTAATTACTAATTACAATTCGAAGATGTAAAGATTTATCAATATATAATTATGGTTTGAAAAATTAGAAAATAATAAGAAATTTCCATCCTATTGATACCTAACTATTCATGTAAAAACTCAATCACGTGATTAATTTTCATCCTATTGATACCTAACTATTCATGTAAAAACTCAATCACATTAGCATCATTATGATTAATTTTTTTTGTCATTGATATTGTCGTCTTGATAGAGATTATTATTTTGCAGATGGCACCGGGCAATCGCAGATGGGCTAATGCGACTCCATCTACATCTGCAAGGACAGATGCCTCTGCTGGAGTCTCTGCTAGCACAGGTGACTCGAGTACAGTAAAGGGTCGAGGACACACCCATGGGCTGGGGTTGGTTAAGCACGATAAGGCTCAGGGACGTATCCGGATTGAGATATCAGATGATAGACAAAGAAAAATCGGACAACATAATTCAACGTTTATTACAGCCATAGGTGCTGCAGCTCGGTTTGAAGCTCCCCAAAACTACGTTTCTTGGAGAAAGATACTGTGGGAGAAGAAAATCAACCAGCTCTTCCCTTCGCTACTTGTGAGATTCCTTACGGTATTAAGTTTTCGATATTGTTTGTTAGGTAAAATTTTTATTTTATACTCATTTTTACTTGGTTGTTATTCCTGTAGGAGTTGTTCGACTTCGATCTTACCAAAGTTAATGTCCAACAGTATATTGACTACCACATGAAGAATAGTTATAAGGATTATAGGACAAAAGTCCTGAAACCAATATTCGACGAACATGGACCTTCGGATGCTCCACAACATAAGCCTGATTTTATAGAGGAGCAAGACTGGACATTCTTGTGTGAGCTTTGGTCTAGCGAGAAACACGAGGTAAAATTTAAAATAAACATATATTTATAATTCTCTTTGTTTTCGGTACTTACAGTGTTGTTAAATGCATAATAAATGTCACGCAAATGCGGGGAATCGAAGTCACTTGCATTTTAACCACCGTGGAGGTTCCAAGCCATTTATCCAACATCGTGCCGAACATTCTGAGGTAAATATATCATAACGTGAAATTTAACAGTTCATTATTTTTACTAATGTGGAATAATAGTACATGTATTTTCTGTTTATAGCAGAGTAGCACAGGTGAGGTGCAATCATTTCCAGATTTTTTCCGAGTGACGTATTACAATGAGAAGAACAAAGGGATAAATGAAGAAGTCGGACGCTGCTATGTAAGTTTAAGTTTTTAAAATAAAATAATAATTTTTTTAAATTTAATTTTTTTCAAATTCTAACATTAACTTAATTTTTTTAAAC
Source organism: Zanthoxylum bungeanum (assembly GCA_019454045.1). Lineage (NCBI taxonomy): Eukaryota > Viridiplantae > Streptophyta > Magnoliopsida > Sapindales > Rutaceae > Zanthoxylum > Zanthoxylum bungeanum. The sequence goes on along the minus strand of SKCR01025821.1, from coordinate 540,156 downwards.
AGAACGAAATGGTGGAGCTCCAACATCAAACTCATGAGACATGGTCCGACTCAATACCAGATGAGCAGTTGTCGCAATTGATTTTCAAGAATCAGACAGCTTACAACGTCAGCCTTGTTGAGGTTGGTGCTCAGAGCGCCAATTCCCGGTTGTATTTCTGTTAAATACTTCTGTAAAACATTATTATTATGAATAATATATGCATTTTCTATAATATAATATATCTTTCTATATGGTAAAGACGTAATGACCCTAGAATGATTAGTCATGATACAGTTGCAAAAGTGTCGCAACGGACATTGAGTTGTATCATGACGTTGTCATTCTCAGACAATTCCTGGTAAAGGTTTACACTACTTGGTCAGTATAGTAAACCCGTTGAGACCGGTACATGTCGTATACTGGAATATATGATTCAAATGGTTTCTCAATGAACCATAAGTCTTGGAGACTAGTATAGACGTGTAGGTGTTTATAGCGGATAAACACTGAACGACTCACCGAAAATTCTTAATGGATGGTACACCAGCGTCAATAAGAATCTTCTTGGGTTGAGTAGCACTTGTGATTCTTAGACTTGAGATGCCATTGTGGGCACATGAGACATCTTCTACACTTAGACGACAGTCACATCACCGATCTATTAAGATCAGACCTCCGTCTGTTCGTTGGGTGTAGATAGATCCTTAGGGTGTCCTATGTGTATCAAGATATGATCCGTCAGTTCTGTGTATCAGAGCATAGGTAGTCCATATGATTAGCAATCAAATAAAACCATGGGCCCGTGGTAAAGTTTAGAAGCTAGTTCTAAACATTCTTTTAGAGATTGCTAATGGAATAGTCGACTGGATAATCCCGATAGAGATTTGACGTTTACATCTATATCTCTGGGATTTATCCGGATACCTGTGACGGAGGAATTATACATTTGCCATGACCTCGACCTGTATGGTTCAGCGAGATTATCCGTGATCGTCATAATTTACGGGTGGATAGATTATGGACACGAAATTAGATTTCGTGACGAATATACCTGAATCTAGAGAGTCTCAATAATGAAACATACTCGTAGAGCACTAGAGCAACATTAATAAATAATATTGATTATTTATAAAGTCGTTTAAAGGTGAAACGCAAGATTCGTGCTAAAGGGACTAGATAGTAATTTGCCTAATTATTATGTATTTACATTTAATACTTGATTAATTTAAATACACATTAATTAATAGTCAAAATGAGTTATTTGACTTTTATCCTAAATGAATATATGTTTTTAATATTTAATGTAAATATTATACATATATTTAATATATTTGTATTTGATTAATTAATTAATTATTTAATTGTTAAATGATTAAATTAATTAAAATATAAATATCTTATGTTAGGATATTTGAAGTAAATGACATTAGTTGCAATTGTTTACTTAAATAAATATCCATAAAGTGTTTTAGATATTTTTCAAGTTGATTAAATGATTTTGAAATGAATTTGAAATGAAAAATTTGGTATATACATGGACATTGAATTCGGCCAAGGCTATTCTATGCACAAGTATATATTGTTTTCATTTGCTTTTCATTTGGTTAACCTAATACATTTCACAAAACATAAATTTCACAAAAGGAAGCCAAAGGAGCCTAAAGAAAAAGAAAGACAAACATCAAAAGCTTGGATTTTTAGTAAGTTTCTTGAACTTGCTATTAGTAAGGAATTTATTCCTTAGGTTCTAGGCTTTAATATATGATATTCTTAGGATGTTTCTTTCTTTGTTCCTTGTGGTTTTTGTTGATGGAAGTTTTGGTGAAGTGTGAAGCATGTGTAATGAAGGAAGTGTTGTGACTATTGTAGTTATAAACATTCTTTTAAGGTTTTGGAAACCATGTTGCTAATCTAGAGTTGTTGACCCACTCTTAAATGACCTAGATTTGATCTTTAGTTGTTTCATTGTGTTGAGACTTGGATTGGATGGAAGAATGATGATTGAAACAATTGATTTAACTAATTTGGTCTAATTTGTCCAATTTGATGAAATTGAAAAATTAGGGTTCATGACCAATTCCAAATTTGGGGATTTTCATATATGTTGTGTATTTGGGTGTGTATATGATGCATATAAATTTTCATGTTGATTGGATTACATTTGGATGTGTTTTGAAGCATGAAATGAGCAAATGGACAAAATGCCCACCTTAGGTGACATTCGGCCAAATGAATAGAATTTGGGGATTTTGGTGCTTTTGGTGTTTTGATGTTTTGAACATCATAAGTTCATCTTAGAAATGATTTAGAATCATTCAAAATTGATTAGATCAATTTCGGACTAAAATGGACAAAAATACAAAGTAAGGGTATTTCGGTAAATTCACTTAAATATGATTTATTGAATTTATTTTCATAATTTGATTATTGGAATGTTAAATAAATATGTTTATTTAATTAATCCGAGAAAAAATTTTGAAATCTGAAAATCGGATTTTCACCGCTTCCGCTACGTTACCGGATTCACCCCCTAAAAACCCATACAAAATGGTATCAGAGCGAGTCTGATTCTAGGCCACCTAAAATGATTAGCCTTCTTTGAATCAGTGTTTAATCATGTTTTCTTGACTTTATGCATGCTTATTAGGATCTAAATTGGTTAGATTTAGGGTGTATGACACTTAGCGGAAAATCCCTAATTAATAAGGTTTGAATGTAATTATGTATTTGATGCATGTTATATGGTCCGTCTTGTCAATACGGGTTATGAATACTTCTTTGTGACTACATCCGAGACTGTGCCTCTGCTGTGAGGATGTAGCCGATAAAGATTTATTTATACCGGATGTATATTAGATACTAGGTAAATTCAAGTAAAAGCGGAATTCTGAACGTGCCCTAGCTGTCAGGATTACGTAAGTAACTTGAGTTCATCATTGGCGAGTTTAACCTTGGTACGTCTCCTTGTGGGCCTGCCTTCGCAGCGACAACGAGAAACGGCCAGGACCGGATACTTAGGAGTCATTAGTGAATGATTGACAAATGAGTTGTCTACCTGATGAATATACGTAGGCGAGACCGTGCCTCTGCTGTGAGCCGAAATATATTCACGGGATCCACTTTTCACTATTAGTATTTAATTTAATTATTAAATATTTGTATTCTGTTTTGGGATTACAGTATTGCATGATTTAGTGGGATGGGCATATTAGATTAAAAATTCCATGATCTAGTTTATGCTTTTGATATTATATGAAACTGCTTTATTTCTGCTAACTGTTTTTCGTGATCTATATGATAGATTGGCGATGGCGGCACAATCCACAAATCAGTTTGCGCGTATGCTTGATGCGAACAAACTGAAAGGCGCTGAGAACTTTGCAGACTGGGAATTGGATTTGAGGATTGTCCTCGATTCCGAGAAGCTGGGTTATGTTCTTGAGGGTCCGTTGCCCCTTGCAGTGGGTGAGGATGCTTCAGAGGAGGAACGCCAAGTTTTTGAAACTTGGAAGGATGATGACTTAAGGGTTAAATCATACATCATTAGTTCACTGTCTCCGAAACTCAAGCAACAGTACTATGATATGCTAGATTCCTATAGTATGATGACGCGATTGAGACAATCGTTTGAGAACCAGGAACAAGTGATTGTTCACAAAGTCGCCATGGAACTGTTCCATGCGCGTCTGGATGAGGGGCAGAGTGTTATCCCACATGTTCTTCAGATGATCGATTTGATCGATCAATTGAGGTAACATAATCTCATCCTGAATGACATTCTCGGTAGGAGTGTCATTCTTGGTTCACTACCAGCTTCATTTCGCCAGTTCGTGATGTACTTCAACATGCACGGGACTGACTGTACCTACCAGGAGCTACATAGGATGTTGCTCACGGCAGAAGAGGACTTTAAGAAGGGAGTACCGACTCGCCCTCCTAGAACTACTTCTCTTTCGGCTTCTTCCCAAGGATGGTCCAAGGGAAAGAACAAGAAAGGCAAGAAGAAGAAGAAGAAGGCTTTTGGTCCTCAACAACAGGCGAAGATTGCAAAGCCCAAAAGGGCTTCTGAAGATAAATGCCACCACTGCGGCAAAGTTGGGCACTGGAAAAGGAACTGTCCTGATTACATTGCCCAAGTGAGGAGAGACAGAGCTTCTACATCAGGTACTTTTATTTTTCCAGTTATTGATTTATCTTTGGCTTGTGAAGCCGTTACATCCAGCTGGATTTTAGATTCTGCTTGTCCCATTCACATTTGCAATTCGTTGCAGGTGCTGAAGGAAAGTAGGAAACTGAAGCCTGGAGAGATGTAGTTGCGGTTCGGGAGTGGAGACTCTTTGGATGCAGTTGCAGTGGGAGTATGCGAGATCTCATTGCCGAATGAGACACTTTTGTTATATGACTGTCATTTTGTACCGGGATGTGTCGCAGATATTATATCACTTTTTGTATTAGATACAGAAGGCTTTTGTATTAATATTAAGAATAGTTCTTTGTATTTATATGATAAAAGTAATATTCAGATCCTTTGTTGTCCAAACCAGCATGGTCATTATACATTGCAAACTTCAAAAGATATATTAAATACTGGAGTTAATAAACGTAGTTTACCTGTAATTAATAATACTGAACTTTGGCATATGAGACTTGGTCACATTGGCGTTAAACGCCTTACCCAATTGGTTAGGAATGGTTTGATATCAGATCTTACCATTGAATCCTATCCAACTTGTGAATCCTGTATTCAGGGTAAGATGACCAAAGCCCCATTTTATGGTGTTGGACACCGCGCCACTAACTTACTGGAACTCGTACATTCTGATGTATGTGGTCCACTAAGTCAAACTGCTCACAGTGGTTATTCGTACTTCGTTACCTTTACCGATGATTTATCACGGTACGGTTATGTGTATTTGATGCGACATAAATCAGAAACCTTTGAAAAGTTCAAAGAGTTCCGAAATGAAGTAGAAAAACAAACTGGTAAATATATTAAATGCTTTCGATCAGATCGAGGCGGCGAATATATGAGTGGTGAGTTCATGGATTATATGAAGGAGAATAAGATTCTCGCTCAATATACTCCTCCAGGTACACCACAACACAATGGTGTATCTGAAAGGAGAAATCTGACTTTATTGGATATGGTTCGATCGATGTTGAGTTTCACAGATTTGCCCTATTACTTATGGGGTTACTCTCTCTTAACAGCCGCACATCTTTTGAATAAGATTCCTTCAAAGGCTGTTCCTACGACACCGTATCAGATATGGTTCGGTAGGAGACCAAATCTTAATTATATTAAGGTTTGGGGTTGTCCTGCCTATGTCAGGGTGACTCAGCAAGATAAGCTTTCGCCTCGAGGGCAAAAGTTTAGGTTTGTTGGATATCATTCGAATACGAGGGGATATCTGTTCTATGATACCGAGCATCGAAATGTGTTCGTAGCTCGCTTCGCAAAATTTCTAGAAGTAGAATTTTTATCAGAAGGTGGTAATCATAGACAGGTTGAGCTTGATGAAGTCCAACCTGAAAACAACGAACCAACGGAGGAACCTGAAGTTCAAGTAGATGAAGGACCTTCAACACACACACTCCGTAGGTCGGTCGGAAATGGTATCTAGACCTCCTGAACGCTTGTATTTGTTACAAGAAAAGAGTCTGGATGTTCTCTTAGTTGAAGAGACAGATCCTTTCACCTATAGAGAATCGATGTTGGACATCGACTCCGTGAAATGGCAAAGTGCCATGAAATCCGAGATAGACTCAATGCATGAAAATCAAGTTTGGGACTTGATTCCGCTTCCCGAATGAATTGTTCCTATCGGTTGTAAATGGGTTTACAAAAGGAAGCGCGGGCCTGACGGTAAGGTTGAAACTTACAAGGCCCGACTGGTAGCAAAAGGTTACACGCAGCGACCTGGCGTCGACTACGATGAAACTTTTTCACCGGTAGCAATGCTTAAGTCTATCCGGATTTTGCTTTCTATAGCTGCGTATCATGACTACGAGATTTGGCAAATGGATGTCAAAACGGCTTTTCTAAATGGATTTCTTGATGAAGAAATCTATATGGAACATCCGGAAGGTTTCGCATCCAGCGAAACCTCGGGTATGGTATGTAAGCTTAAGAAGTCCATTTATGGACTTAAACAAGCTTCACGAAGTTGGAATCTTCGATTCGATGAGATTATTAGATCGTCTGGTTTTCTCAAGAATTCGGAAGAATCCTGTGTGTATCAGAAGGCCAGTGGGAGCATGGTCGTATTTTTAGTCCTATATGTTGATGACATCCTAATCATTGGGAATGATTTAGGTATGTTGCAAGGCGTCAAAGCGTACCTCTGTAAGAATTTCTCCATGAAGGACCTGGGAGAAGCTTCCTATGTTTTAGGGATAAAACTCTATAGAGATAGACAAAGGAGGCTGATTGGGTTATCCCAATCAACGTACGTAGATAAGATCTTGGAACGGTATAGCTTTGGTAACTGTAAGACAGCAAACATACCGTTCAGACATGGGATTCATCTTTCCAAGAAGATGTGTCCACAAACAGAAGATGAGAAGGTTAGAATGTCTAACCAACCTTATGCTTCATGTTTGGGTAGCATAATGTATGCCATGTTATGTACGAGGCCTGATATCAGTTTCGCTGTTAGCGTAGCTAGTCGATATCAGTCCAATCCAGGTAATGACCATTGGATGGCCATTAAACATATCCTAAAGTATCTTAAAGGTACTAAGGATAAGTTAATAGTTTATGGAGGAAACGAACTGCAGGTTAATGGGTATACGGACTCCGATTTCCAATCGGATCCCGATGATAGAAAGTCTACATCTGGATTTGTCTTTACCCTTAACGGAGGTGCAGTTTGTTGGAAGAGTTCCATACAGGGATCGACAGCTGATTCCACCACTGAGGCGGAATATATTGCAGCTTCTGAAGCTGCAAAAGAGGCTGTGTCGATAAAGAACTTTATCACAGAATTGGGAGTTGTCCCAAGTATCGAGAATGCGATTCCGTTATACTGTGATAATACTGGAGCCATTGCACAAGCAAAGGAACCGAGGGCGCATCAGAAGTCGAAGCATGTGGAACGCAAGTACCACATCATTCGAGAGATCGTGTCGCGAGGGGATATTGTCGTGTGCAAGGTACCGAGTGAAGACAATGTAGCAGACCCACTGACGAAGGCCATACCTCCGAAGCTGTTTGATAAACATGTGGAGTTGATGGGTATTAGAAACAATCGATATTGGCACTAGAGCAAGTGGGAGATTTTGTTGGGGTTGGTGCTCAGAGCGCCAATTCCCGGTTGTATTTCTGTTAAATACTTCTGTAAAATATTATTATTATGAATAATATATGCAGTTTCTATAATATAATCTATCTTTCTATATGGTAAAGACGTAATGACCCTAGAATGATTAGTCATGATACAGTTGCAAAAGCGTCGCAACGGACATTGAGTTGTATCATGACGTTGTCATTCTCAGACAGTTCCTGGTCAAGGTTTACACTACTTGGTCAGTATAGTAAACCCGTTGAGACCGGTACATGTCGTATACTGGAATATATGATTCCAATGGTTTCTCAATGAACCATAAGTCTTGGAGACTAGTATAGACGTGTAGGTGTTTATAGCGGATAAACACTGAAAGACTCACCGAAGATTCTTAATGGATGGTACACCAGCGTCAATAAGAATCTTCTTGGGTTGAGTAGCACTTGTGATTCTTAGACTTGAGATGCCATTGTGGGAACATGAGACATCTTCTACACTTAGACGGCAGTCACGTCACCGATCTATTAAGATCATACCTCTGTCTGTTTGTTGGGTGTAGATAGATCCTCAGCGTGTCCTATGTGTATCAAGATAGGATCCGTCAGTTCTGTGTATCAGAGCATAGGTAGTCCATATGATTAGCAATCAGATAAAACCATGGGCCCGTGGTAAAGTTTAGAAGCTAGTTCTAAACATTCTTTTAGAGATTGCTAATGGAATAGTCGACTGGATAATCCCGATAGAGATTTGACGTTTACATCTATATCTCTGGGATTTATCCGGATACCTGTGACGGAGGAATTATACATTTGCCATGACCTCGACCTGTATGGTTCAGCGAGATTATCCGTGATCGTCATAATCTACGGGTGGATAGATTATGGACACGAAATTAGATTTCGTGACGGATATACCTGAATCTAGAGAGTCTCAATAATGAAACATACTCGTAGAGCACTAGAGCAACATTAATAAATAATATTGATTATTTATAAAGTCGTTTAAAGGTGAAACACAAGATTCGTGCTAAAGGGACTAGATAGTCATTTGCCTAATTATTGTGTATTTACATTTAATACTTGATTAATTTAAATACACATTAATTAATAGTCAAAATGAGTTATTTGACTTTTATCCTAAATTAATATATGTTTTTAATATTTAATGTAAATATTATACATATATTTAATATATTTGTATTTGATTAATTAATTAATTATTTAATTGTTAAATGATTAAATTAATTAAAATATAAATATCTTATGTTAGGATATTTGAAGTAAATGACATTAGTTGCAATTGTTGACTTAAATAAATATCCATAAAGTGTTTTAGATATTTGTCAAGTTGATTAAATGATTTTGAAATGAAAAATTTGGTATATACATGGACATTGAATTCGGCCAAGGCTATTCTTTGCACAAGTATATATTGTTTTCATTTGCTTTTCATTTGGTTAACCTAATACATTTCACAAAACATAAATTTCACAAAAGGAAGCCAAAGGAGCCTAAAGAAAATGAAAGACAAACATCAAAAGCTTGGATTTTTAGTAAGTTTCTTGAACTTGCTATTAGTAAGGAATTTGTTCCTTAGGTTCTAGGCTTTAATATATGATATTCTTAGGATGTTTCTTTCTTTGTTCCTTGTGGTTTTTGTTGATGGAAGTTTTGGTGAAGTGTGAAGCATGTGTAATGAAGGAAGTGTTGTGACTATTGTAGTTATAAACATTCTTTTAAGGTTTTGGAAACCATGTTGCTAATCTAGAGTTGTTGACCCACTCTTAAATGACATAGATTTGATCTTGAGTTGTTTCATTGTGTTGAGACTTGGATTGGATGGAAGAATGATGATTGAAACAATTGATTTAACTAATTTGGTCTAATTTGTCCAATTTGATGAAATTGAAAAATTAGGGTTCATGACCAATTCCAAATTTGGGGCTTTTCATATATGTTTTGTATTTGGGTGTGTATATGATGCATATAAAGTTTCATGTTGATTGGATTACATTTGGATGTGTTTTGAAGCATGAATTGAGCAAATGGACAAAATGCCCACCTTAGGTGACATTCGGCCAAATGAATAGAATTTGGGGATTTTGGTGCTTTTGGTGTTTTGATGTTTTGAACATCATAAGTTCATCTTAGAAATGATTTAGAATCAGTCAAAATTGATTAGATCAATTTCGGACTAAAATTGACAAAAATACAAAGTAAGGGTATTTCGGTAAATTCACTTAAATATGATTTATTGAATTTATTTTCATAATTTGATTATTGGAATGTTAAATAAATATGTTTATTTAATTAATCCGAGAAAAAATTTTGAAATCTGAAAATCGGATTTTCACCGCTTCCGCTGCGTTACCGGATTCACCCCCTAAAAACCCCTACAAGCCTTGACACTCGTAAGAAGTCGACGTCATCTGCACGCACTATTGTTTCTTCGAACAATGACTCGTCCCTTCGAGACCAGCTAGCCACCACCCAAGATGAGCTGAAGAATACTAAGGAGGAGCTACAACAGGTCAAGGTGGAGCACGAGAAGAAGTTGGAGCAGTTCGACCAGCATATACAGGCTTTCCGAAAGATGTTGGAGGCCTCACTCGGTCAGGGTACATGCTCGAGCGCCCCCATCACAGCAGCAATAAATTTTATTTCCATTTGTATAAACATTAAGAACATATAGTTTTAATATAATATGTATTTTTTAAAAAAAAATAAATTTTCATTATTATAATAAAATAATTATTAGAATATTTTCTAATTGTGCTATTAATGATGAATTTTTTTTCAAATAATAATATTTTTTGAAATATTAAATTGAATATTTTATAGCAAAATTATGTAAAATAATATTTCTTAAAAAAAAACACATTTTAAACTATTTTCGTCGAACTATTCGACGCTAAATATAGTTTTTAGCGTCGAATTTAGCGACGCTAAAAGTTTAAAATTCGCCGCTGTAAGTATACAAATATTATTTTTTTAATTTATTTTAACGTCGAATCTAAACGACGCTAAAAGCCTAATTTTTAGCGTCGAAGTGTTTCGTCGCAATACATGAACTATAGCGTCGTGAACTTTTATTTAGCGTCGAAATAAATTGGACGCAAAATGAGCGTTTTTAGCGTCGATAATCTGCATTTCGACGCTAATAATCGTTATCGTCCACATTTTAGCGTCTAAATTTTTCGACGCCATTATCCATTGGCGTCGAACTTTTGATTTGTGACATCGATTGGTTTCGACGCTAAAGGACATATTTTAAATGTAAGATGTCATTTTACATAATTAACTTTAGATGTATAATATTTGTTTTTGATAATTTCCCATATATTTATTTTAAAATTCTGGTCATGAAAGACCTTTTTTTTGGTAGAGAATGATTACAGCTATCTAACTTATTATTATATTATTTCTAAAAGAATGTCTTATTCAATGTAAAAAATAAATATTTAGTGCCCATCAATGTCATTCATCATTTGGCAATATGAAGATAAAAGTTTGCCGAAATGAAGGAAATTTTTCAAGGCCGTGATTGTGGTCAAGGATGAGAATCTTGTGATTAATTTCGTCGACAACTTTAATTGTATTTAATTAATAGGCATATTAATTTAAGCCTGTTGCCGTCCTCAGATTAATGCAAAACCAATAATCCCACGTCAATGTTTTGAAAGCAAAACTTAAATTATTGTCAATTTAATTATTTTAAATGAAAATGACATATAATTATCTTATAAATTGTCATAATAATATTTTAGTCATTACAATTTTGAAATATAAGTTTTAGTCTTGATCATTAATTTTTTCGTAAATTATGAGTCTTTTTTTTTTCCAATTCTACCCCAAAAACTATATAAAGATATTACAATTTTGTTTTCAAATTAGATAAAGAGTGATGTAATTAACAAAAAATATTTAATGGCATAGACCAAAACTTAAATTTTTTGAAATTAAAAAATTAAAGATGTAATTAACAAAAAAATATTTTATGCCATAGACCAAAACTTAAATTTTTTGAAATTAAAAAATTAAAGTATGTATTTCTAAAACTGTAAGTACTTAAATATTGTCCTTAAGGGACGCGGTTTGGTGGTGTAGGGTTTAAGATTTAACATTCAAATTATGTGTTCGAATCTAGATAATGTGTTTCTTGTAAGAGTCTGAGGCAGTCAGAGGTTTTGTCTGTTCTACTTAAGTCCGAAATGGATGATTTGATAATGGGGTTTTCAACGATTTTAAAAAATATAAAAATAGTTAAATATTATAAGATGATATGGTATCATTTTCCCTTATATTTAACTTAGGCATAAAGCAAGAGAATTTTGTAAAATAAAAAATTTAGGTCGGCATACACTTTTTGTGTTGCAAAAGGTTATATAAACAACTCTCAAATAATTATTGGTTGTTGTAATAGTTTACAAATGAAAATAATGGACTCGAACCAATTTCAAAAAGTTGATTGTGTCACATGATACCAAAGTAAGCAGTCACGTGGCTTGGTTGGCTCCCCTCTAGAGAGCCTAAGACCTTTTAATTTTGTCCACATTTCACAAGTTTGAATGCCAGCTATTACAAATAATAATAATAATAATAAGGCTTAATTAGTGAAAGAAACTGCATTTAGTGAACAACGACTTCACATATAGAGCACAAACGACTTCATATTATATATATAATATATATATAAAATACAATTTTTTAATTGTTCCACTTAAACTCAAAAGATGAACCTAATTTGTGATATAGCACAACGACTATATATATATATAGAGAGAGAGAGAGGAGCGAGCACAATATTTTTCTCCCTTATATGAATGTGTGTGTATATAAGTTTCAAATGAATCAAAAATCGGTTTTTCTTTTAAGGGATGTATAAGTTTATTATCCTTATTATTGGAAAAATGAGCCAAAACGTATTTGATATTTGATGAAATTAAGTGAAAATATCATTAAAATTTAAAATTATATTTAATATGGGTCGAGAAATAGGTGTTTGATAGGTCAATTAAAACTTCATACAAGATTAGCAGTCAAAAACTTAAGTTAGAATTGTTCTAAAAATCAATTTATAGTTCTTTTTCTTTTAATAACTTTTAAAAAAAAAATTATTCATTCTTTAAACATTTTTTCATATATTTCAATGTTCGAATCCATTTTTTCCAACTCATTGACTTGTATAGGGGATTTTAAGTGGAGGTGTTTGTTGGAAAAATGCTTATGAGTAAGCATTTTGAGGTTCAATTTTAAGCATGGTCCACTTCGTGTTAGTGGTTGTTATTGAATGATTCGGATACTCCTCCGTGAGTACTTCGAAATGGTATATTCATATGCTTAAAATGGTGCTTAGGTGAATGAAAAATTATTGCTCAAAGTTCACACATTGGTGTTGGAAAATAAAGAGAAGTTAGCTTGTCCCATATGGGAAAGCTATAGAGGGAATATTATGCTTATATATGATTACTCATATGTAGATGGGTAAGAGTTATAAGGATAGAGGCTCTCTCTACCTGCGCGGGAGGGGGGGGTGCAAAATCAAATCCGAATCAAGCTTGGCTCGTGTGCACCCGCGTGTCCTGCGTACACGAATGCCGGACCAAATTGTGCGGGCCGGCCCAGCCGAATTTTTACTAATCTATTCAATTTTCCAAGCCTTTTGAATTTCCATAACAACTAATTTAATTAGCTTTGGTGGTTACAACAAAGTGAAACGCCTCCTTTTAATGAGATATAATTGGCTTGTTAATTTCCTTTAATTGAGCTGTGATTTCGTTTTTATAAATAGGTACAATATTGAGTTTTTGTTGACACAGAACACAGAGAATAAAAACATCACACACAACAACTCGGTTTTTCTTTGTTTTGTTAAGTGAGAGTTCAAACACTTTTGTGGTTCGTTGGATACGAGTTCAGTGGTGCCCTTACTCGTGCGTTTTCCGTTGTATCATGGGAAAAAATCGTCTCACGTTCTACTGCACTTACGGTAGGGGACGAATTTGTTTTAAGGATATTGTTGTCATCAACAAGCCTCGGGAAAGTGAAGAAGCAGTGGTTCGGTTCTGGATCATCAATTTCAGGGTCTAACTCTCTGTCCTCGCTCATCAGCCTCTGCCTCCGCTCATCAGCCTCTACCTCCGCTCGCCAGCCTCTGCCTTTGCTCGCCAGCCTCTGCCTCTGCTCATCAGCCTCTGCCTCTGCTCATCAGCCTCTGCCCGCCAGCCTCTGCCTCTGCTCGCCAGCCTCTGCCTTTGCTCACCAGCCTCCGCTCTCAGGGTCTGCCGTCAGGGTCTGCTCTCAGCTTCTGCTCATCAGCCTCTGTCTCTGCTCTCAGGGTCTGCCTCTACTCTCAGCCTCCGCTCTCAGCCTCTGCCGTCAGGGTATGCTCTCAGGGTCCGCCGTGAGGGTCTGCTTCGTGGGTCTGATTGGGTCTGCTCGAGGATAATTGTAATATTGTAATATTTGGATTTCAAAAATTACCGTGAAATAATTGTAATAATTGTAACTACAGTCTTAAAACAAAATTCGGCTCTGTGGATATGGAAATCAGTCCAAACACAGTAGATCCGAATATGACAGCCTCTTCGGCTGGCCATAATGTTGTGGCAGCCCCTGTGGCTGACCAAAGTGCAGTGGCAGCCCCTTCGGCTGGCCAACTTGCATCAGCCTCTGGGCTTAATATGGCAGCCGTAGTGGCTGGCCAAGGTGTTCCTGCCTCTATGGCTAGACAACATGTTGGACATGTGAGCCATGTCAATCCTGCTGCGGAAAAACCTGAAAAATTCAGTGGTCAGAATTTCAAAAGGTGGCAACAGAAAATGTTTTTCTACTTGACCACGTTGAACCTTGCGAGGTTTCTAAAGAAAGATGCTCATGTACCCAAAGAGGGTGAGATTGATATCCAAGTCATCAATGCCATTGATGCTTAGAAACATTCTGAATTCCTATGGCGAATTATGTGCTGAATGGGCTAAGTGATTCCTTGTACAGTGTGTACGCCGGAATGAAAACAGCTAAAGGGCTTTGGGAATCTTTAGATCGAAAATATAAAACTGAGGATGCCGGTACTAAGAAATTTATCGTAGGCCGTTTCCTAGATTTTAAGATGATTGATTCCAAAACTGTGATTTTAAGTGAAACCTTCCAAGTAGACTCGATAATTGAGAAACTACCACCTGGTTGGAAAGATTTCAAGAATTATCTAAAGCATAAGCGAAAAGAAATGAGCATTGAAGACTTGGTTCTAAAGCTGAGAATTGAGGAAGATAACCGAGTTTCTGACAAGAGAGGAATGACTCATGAGGCCAAAGCAAATGTTGTCGAACATGTCCATAAGAACAAGAACTTCAAGAACAAAGGGTCAAAGATGGGCCCTAAATGAGGAGTTTCCAAGAAATCCAAATTTCAAGGAAGATGTTTCAACTGTTACAAAATGGGTCACAAGTCTTCTGAGTGCAGACTGCCGAAAAAGAAAAAGAAACAAGAGGCTAATATGCTGGAAAATATGACTCAAGATGTTTCAGACATTAACCTTTCTGCTGTGGTTTCTGAGGTGAATCTGGTGGGTTCTAACCCAAGAGAGTGGTGGATTGACACTGGTGCCACTCGACATGTTTGCTCGGATAAGAGCATGTTTTCTTCATTTGAGCCTGCTGGTAATGGGGAAAAGATATACATGAGAAATTCAGCAACATCTGAGATTGAAGGTCAAGGAAATGTAATTCTGAAGATGACCTCGGGGAAAGAGTTGACTTTGAACAATGTTCTGTATGTATCTGAAATACGGAAGAATCTTGTGTCTGGATCGCTTCTGAACAAGCATGGATTCCAGATGGTGTTCGATTCTGATAAAGTAGTTTTGACTAAAAATGGGATGTATGTGGGAAAATGGTATGTAACTGATGGGCTTTTTAAGCTCAATGTAATGGTTTTTAAACCCAATAACATCAATAAAGCTAGTTCTTCTGCTTATATTGTTGAGTACTCTAATCTTTGGCATGGTAGATTAGGACATGTTAATTTTAATTCATTGCGAAAATTAATTAACATGAATCACATTCCAAATTTTAAAATTGATAACAAACATAAGTGTGATACTTGTGTTGAGGCAAAACTAACAAGATCATCTTTTCATAGTATTGAATAAAACTCTGAACCACTTGATCTAATTCATACCGATGTATGTGATTTTAATTCAATACAATCGAGAGGCGGTAATAAATATTTTATTACCTTTATTGATGATTGCACAAGATTTTGCTATGTGTATTTAATGAAAAGCAAGGACGAAGCTATAGAGAAATTTGTTCTCTATAAGAATGAAGTTGAGAACCAACTGAATAAAAGAATTAAGGAGTTAAGAAGTGATCGTGGTGGTGAGTATGTTTTCTCTTTTGAATCACTTTGTGAATAAAATGGAATCATACATCAAACCACAACTCCTTATTCACCTCAATCCAATGGGATTGCGGAACGTAAGAATCGTACCTTGAAAGAGATGATGAACGCTATGTTAATCAGCTCTGGTTTACCTCAGAATATGTGGGGAGAAGCTGTCTTATCAGCTAATTACCTTTTAAATAAGGTACCACGGAAAGAAGCAGGGAAAACTCCTTATGAAATGTGGAAAGGAATAGTACCTTCCTATAAATTCCTACGAGTGTGGGGGTGTCTTGCCAATGTAGTCATTCCTCCACCTAAAAAGGTGAAGATAAGACCAAAAATTGTTGATTGCATTTTCATAGGATATGCACATAACAGTAATGATTATCGATTTCTTGTGCATGAGTCTAATGTACCAGATATTCACAAGAATACGATAATGGAGTCGAGGAATGCATCCTTTTTCGAATACGGTTTTCCTTGTAAAACTATTTCGAACTCAAATGTGCAAAAACGAGCACATGAGACTATCATTGAAGATAGTCAGACCGAGAACAAATAAATGTTCCAGAGGATCAACAAGTTTTTGAACCTGAACTAAGACGTAGCAAAAGAGCTAGAACGGAAAAATCATTTGGTCCAGATTTTCTGACATTTTGCTAGAGAATGATCCTCAAAGCTATAACGAAGCTGTAAGGTCAGCTGATGGTGCCTTGTGGAAAGATGCCATCAATAGTGAAATTGAATCAATCTTACAAAATCACACCTGGGAGTTAGTGAATCTTCCTCCAGGATGTAAACCTTTAGGGTCCAAGTGGATTTTCAAAAAGAAAATAAAGGCATATGGATCAATTGACAAGTACAAAGCAAGACTTGTAATTAAAGGTTACAAACAACGTGAATGTCTTGATTACTTTGATACTTATTCTCCTAGAACGAGAATAAATTCCATAAGGATGATACTAGCGATTGCAGCTTTGCGCAATCTTGAGGTACATCAGATGGATGTGAAAACAGCATTTCTGAATGGAGATTTAGATGAAGAAATCTACATGGAACAACCTGAAGGATTTATAGCTCCAGGACAAGAAAAGAAAGTCTGTAAGTTAGTTAAATCCTTGTATGGATTGAAACAAGCCCCGAAACAGTGGCATAAAAAATTTGATGATACCATGTTGGCAAATGTTTTCAAAATCAATGAATGTGATAAATGCATTTATGTCAGAGAGACAGAAGTTGGCTATGTCATTTTATGTCTCTACGTTGATGACATACTGATTGTCGGGAGTAATGTTAATATGGTGAAATCTACCAAGAATATGCTGAAATCCAAGTTTGACATGAAAGACATGGGTCTTGCAAATGTCATTCTGGGAATAAAGATCTCGAGAATCCAGATGGACTTATTCTTGATCAGTCGCACTATGTGGATAAAATTCTTGGTAAATTCAAAGATGATGATTCAGCAGTGGCTAGAACTCCTTTAGATGTGAGTCTACACCTATCGAAGAATATGAGAGATGGTATATCTCAAGTAGAATACTCCAGAGTGATCGGGAGTTTGATGTATCTATCAAGTTGTACAAGGCCTAATATAGCCTGTACAGTAAACAAGCTCAACAGATATACGAGTAATCCAGGGGTTGATCACTGGAAAGCAATAGTGAGAGTACTTAGGTACTTACGTTTTACTCGTAATTATGGGTTGCACTATCATAGATATCCAGCTGTAGTCGAAGGATACAGTGATGCTAATTGGATATCTGACATGAAAGACTCAAAGTATACCAGTGGCTATGTGTTTACACTAGCAGGTGCAGCTATATCATGGAAATCCTCCAAACAGACTGTGATAGCCAGATCTACAATGAAATTAGAATTCATTGCATTAGACAAGTGTGCTGAAGAAGCAGAATGACTTCGAAATTTCCAAAGGATATTCCAAGTTGGCCTAAGCCAGTGCCATCAATTTGCATTTATTGTGATAGTCAATCTGCAATTGGAAGGGCACATAACAATATGTATAATGGTAAGTCTAGACATATTCGTCGTAGACACAATACCGTTAGACAATTACTCTCTACTGGAGTTATTTCGATTGACTATGTAAAGTCAAATGATAACATTGCAGATCCGCTAACCAAAGGGTTAAATAGAGAGTTAGTTGTGAAATCATCGAGGGGAATGGGACTAAAGCATATTAGATAAATGTTTATTACGAAGGAAAACCCAACCTTGTTGACTGGAGATCCCAAGATCTAGGTTCAATGGGACAACCTACTCGTAAAAGACATAATTGGATCACTGTGGGGGTTACCCTCTAGTCCATTCCTATGGTGAAATGAAACAGTGATGCTCGTATGGATAGAGGTTAAGCAAAAGCTTTTAATGATTCTTATGCGTCGGGAATCCGAGCAGAGTATTACAAGATACTCTTAAATAAGAAATCACCTATGTGATAGAAAAGTGGGGCCGCTTCAAAGGGAATTGTATGGGGAACAATTCTTAGAAATTCTTGCAGAACCAGGTAGATGTTCATGGCCAAAATGAACATAATAATGAGAACTTAGATGTGTAGGTAAAATATATGTGTGATATATATTCTCCATTTACATGAACGGCAGTACAGTTCAATGACATCGCGTCCACTGTCAGCCAGTAATGAGATATGTTTACACAAGGGAAGGTTCAAAGGCTGAGGCCTACCTATCCTATGCAGGTGTTTAACCGTTGAACTCTTCTAGGTCAAAATAAAATGTTTTATAAAATATTTTTATTTGACGTTTTTCGCCAATTTCATTCATGTGGGGGATTGTTGGAAAAATGCTTATGAGTAAGCATTTTGAGGCTCAATTTTAAGCATGGTCCACTTCGTGTTAGTGGTTGTTATTGAATGATTCAGATACTCCTTCGTGAGTACTTCGAAATGATATATTCATATGCTTAAAATGATGCTTGGGTGAATGAGAAATTGTTGCTCAAAGTTCACCCATTGGTGTTGGAAAATAAAGAGAAGTTAGTTTGTCCCATATGGGAAAGCTATAGAGGGAATATTGTGCTTATATATGATTGCTCATATGTATATGGGTAAGAGTTATAAGGATAGAGGCTCTCTCTACGTGTGCGGGGGGGGTGCAAATCAAATCCGAATCAAGCTTGGCTCGTGTGCACCCGCGTGTCCTGCGTACACGAATGCCGGACCAAATTGTGCGGGCCCGACCCAGCCGAATTTTTACTAATCTCTTCAATTTTCCAAGCCTTTTGAATTTCCATAACAGCTAATTTAATTAGCTTGGTGGTTACAACAAAGTGAAACGCCTCCCTTTAATGAGATATAATTGGCTTGTTAATTTCCTTTAATTGAGCTGTGATTTCGTTTTTATAAATAGGTACAATATTGAGTTTTTGTTGACACAGAACACAGAGAATAAAAACATCACACACAACAGCTCGGTTTTTCTTTGTTTTGTTAAGTGAAAGTTCAAACACTTTTGTGGTTCGTTGGATACGAGTTCAGTGGTGCCATTACTCGTGCGTTTTCCGTTGTATCCTGGGAAACAATCGTCTCACGTTCTACTGCACTTACGGTAGGGGACGAATTTTTTTAAGGATATTGTTGTCATCAACAAGCCTTGGGAAAGTGAAGAAGCAGTGATTCGGTTCTGGATCATCAATTTCAGGGTCTAAATCTCTGCCCCCGCTCATCAGCCTCTGCCTCCGCTCGCCAGCCTCTGCCTCTGCTCATCAGCCTATGCCTCCGCTCATCAGCCTTTACCTCCGCTCGCCAGCCTCTGCCTCTGCTCATCAGCCTCTGCTTCTGCCCGCCAGCCTCTGCCTCTGCTCGCCAGCCTTTGCCTCTGCTCACCAGCCTCCGCTCTCAGGGTCTGCCGTCAGGGTCTGCTCTCAGCCTCTGCTCATCAGCCTCTGTCTCCGCTCTCAGGGTCTGCCTCTGCTCTCAGCCTCCGCTCTCAGCCTCTGCAAGAAGTGTGATTCTTGTAAGAATTTGAGAGAGTTGTAGGTTTTACCTACTCCGTTTAAACTCGAATGAGAAGATTTGAGGACGAGATTTCTAACGATTCAAAAAAAAATTATTTGCATGGTGTTTTTGTCATTTTTCAAATTCGATGCTTAATTTGTTTAGCTCTCTCCTCATTTCGTGTTGTTAGGGTTCATTTAATATGTCTATCCATTTGGTAATTTCAATTGGTGTATCCATTGAATTCAAAAGCTTGGAGTAGACAAAGTTAAACAGGTGGCATGTCTAATTGCCTAAAAAAAACACACACACACACAATTCCAGCAAACAAACACAATCTTAACAAATCTAAAGTTAGTGACCATTTTGATAAATTCAATATACCGAATTAATAAATACATAATATATTTATAATAAAATTTCAGAAAATGCTAACTAATGCAATTAGACATTCATTAAACATTCATTAAGAAATTCATTTAACAAAAAATTTTCGAAAAAATATATTACAATGTAAAATAGATGATCCTTCAAAGCAATTAAATCAAAATCTTAAACGCAAACAAACCAATCACAAGATCAACACCTGTCCATCGTTTACTCTAGCAACGAACGTTTGTTTCCGGAATAATTTTTTGATGTAACGGAAGTATCGATGACATAGTATCATAATAAATTAATAAATGATGTATAATATTTAATATCCATTTTTTTATTATTTTTTAATATTTTTGCATATATAATAATAAATTATTGTATTATTACATGAATGATGTGCTGCATGAATGATAAGATACCAAAATAGATTCTCCTGTTTCAGATAAAGAAAATTCTTATGCCACGTGGCATCGATTAAGAACGTCTGGAAAAATATGTACGATAAACTAAACACGTGCATACTCGTACCACGGCTTGGCCGGAATCATTTATCTTCCCGGCCGAAACACCATATTTTAACTGCTGTCAAATATTTTTGAAAAGGAATAATAATAAAAACAAAATTACGTATTGATAAAATTATCCGTTTTGATTTAATTCACTGATCGGAAAACAAAAAGCGAATAAATGATAACTAATTATGGAACAACAGTGAAGAAACTTCATGGTTTCGCTGTTGCAAAAAAGGACATCAGCTTCTATTCACATACGTGATCTCAAAATCACAGTTTATCACATGAAACGCCGACCGTTAATGTTTCTTTTGGCTTTTTCTAGTCTATGTTTTTTTCTTCTAAAAGAGGAAATTAAAAAAAAAAAAAGTTCCGATGACCGCGTAACTATCGGGAAAAAGAAGGTCAGGCGAAATCTTGTGGTGGAAGATTAAGATCAATATTGAGAACTCTGCGTGGCTTAACGTCGCCGTGGTTCAGATCAACGATGGACGAGGAGTCAGAGTCGCTCTGGAAACTTGCGTTACCGGTCGCCGTCGCCGCATGGAAATTATAATTCTGACGATGATCGAATCCGAGTCGTTGATACTGCTGTCTCTTCGTCGCAGCTATCGGATCGAAATAAAACACCTGATTAGACGTACCGCAAAAACCTCCCACAGGCTGGAACGGGAAACGACCGGCGGCGTTAAATC
Organism: Zanthoxylum bungeanum; assembly: GCA_019454045.1. Classification (NCBI taxonomy): domain Eukaryota; kingdom Viridiplantae; phylum Streptophyta; class Magnoliopsida; order Sapindales; family Rutaceae; genus Zanthoxylum; species Zanthoxylum bungeanum. The sequence goes on along the minus strand of SKCR01025821.1, from coordinate 518,943 downwards.
CTCCACCGTCACCACCGCCGACACAATCCGGATCGAGATTCAGATCCAAGGGCGACGAATCGGTCATCAGTGCCGGCTCGCGGCTTGAAGACTCCACGGTACTACTCTGACTCGGACTCCGATTGTTATTATTGTTGTTACTATTTTTCATCGTTACATTTACAGAAGCCAAGGGGAAGTTAGTCTTAGCCTTGGCGCCGCGAAATTCTCTAGCGGCAGCGTCGTAGGCTCGAGCGGCTTCCTCAGCCGTGTCGAAGGTTCCAAGCCAAACACGGCTCTTCTTGCCGGGATCCCTTATCTCAGCGGCGTATCGACCCCATGGCCTCTTTCTAACTCCCCTAAAATGCGCCTCTTTAACGTTACCGTTACTATTTCCGTTAACTTTAGCGGCGCCCGCCGCCTTCTCTCTCGGCGCCATTCCGCTCGTATTTTAATTTGAGCGTCAAAGGGTGTTTTCGTTTGAGCGAGTGATAACAGAACAAAGAGTGGTGACGCGAGGAAGAGGAGATGCGGAGAGGGTGATTATATAGAGAGGAGAGCAGTCAACAAAATATTTTTGACTCAGGGAAGGGTATTATGGTAATGTTCGTTTCCGAATTACGTGGCACGTGGGGAGTCTAGAGAGCAGATGGATTAAGTATTAACCCCAATCAATTTTAGTATCTAACGGCTGTAAACGAACAGCATATTACATGCGGCTGTTGTCTCACTTACCACACTCTATGTCAGCGCGTGCCCATGCTCCCTAATTTTTTTTCTTAATTTTTTATAATTTCACGTAAGATCCTCATTTTTTCTAATAATAAAAGATCTGTATTGCGTTACATATTTATTATTGTTAGAATAATAGGGATGTCAAACACAACGTTTTATTTTGTCCTATCTTAATAATGAAATTAGATCAAAATTTAATATATTTTTTTATCAACAGACAATAGATAATTATGAAAAATTAAGAATCCAGTAAATAATTATAAAAAAAAAATAGGAATTAAAGATTATCATCCTTCAAGTTTAAGGAAAACCAATGAAGTGAAGATTCGAGTGATAAACAAGTTGTCCGGTTGGAGCAATAAGTTTTTTTCCCAATGAGAGGTAGGAGATTCTAGTCAAGACAGTGTTACAGACAGTCCATACGTATGCAATGAGTATTTCTAACCTTCCTCAATGATTATGTGATGAGGTTCAAAGATCTATTGATGCCTTTTGTTTGGGGGTCATCAAAGGAAAAATGACTATCCATTGGGTGAAGTTGGGAAAAATGTGTAGTGCAAAAGTTAGAAGGGGAATGAGATTTCCTGACTTGTCCGGTTTTAATCAAGTGCTAACGGCTAAACAAAACTGGCGTGTATTGCAAAAACCAGAGTCATTGGTAGCAAAAGTGTCGAAAGCCAGATACATTAGGAGTATTGACTTTATGCAAACAAAGATAGGGTCATCCTCTTCTTTTGTTTGGAGATGTATCTCGTGGGGGAGAAATATACGTTGATTAATAGTATAAATCAGCGGGAGGAGTAGCTGGTCAAACAACATTTTTTGGAAGTTGATGCGCAAGAGATTCTCAGAATTCCTCTGCCAAAAAGACCTAAAGATGATAAGATCATGTGGTTTTTTTGATAAGCTTGAGGAGTATTATATGAGGAGTAGCTATCAAATGGCTTTGAAGATGAAGTACCCAAAGAACCCAAACTGCTCAAATGATAAGACCAGTCAATTGAAGCTCATTTGGCCTATGAATCTCCATGCGAACCTAAAGATTTGTTTACTAGAAAGCAGCGTAGAACTTACTACCTACAACATAGAATCTTTGGAAAATAAAAGTAATACAAGAATCAATTTGTGAGCTATGTAAGACTTGTATAGAGACAACATCTCATAATTGAGTAATGATAGACAGACACAGTCTGTCACTCACAAAGAACCAGAACGGCAGCATGTGCTGCGTTTTGATTTAAAAATCCTGACCCAGGTTTGCCTTGCTCCCGTAGCCAAACAAGACAGATTTAACATGCCCTAATCCCCAAATCAAATCGCACAAAGGGAGATCATCGCCTTCAACTTTCCATTTACTCGCACAAGGGAGATCATCGCCTTCAACTTTCCATTTACTCACAAAGAAACCAAATCGTACCGTTTCTCAACATCATTAATCCTCCACCGTCGCATGTAACATATTCCATTTTGTTGGTTTCAAGACCTGGATCCTTCTGTAACCGGACGAGGTGCATAAGCTGTATATCGCGATAAGCAAGGTTAGGAGAAAAGTGATTTTTCAAGTTTTAATTGGTCTTGAAGTCGGTCATTTCAACATGTTTTTTGCAATTTTCTTCCACATTGATTTTACAGGGGGACGCATATCGAAGGAGGAGTACTTGAAATCAAAAGAAAAAACTAAAGAAAAGCCTGAGGTAACTTTGGAAATTAAATTCTGAAAGTAATGCTTGACTGCTTGAACTTTATTTATCATTACTTGGAGGTGATTTAAGTTACTTACACAATGGGCAAAGGAATATTTATTTAATGAAGTGAGATATGAGAATGCAGAGACGAGATTTAAAAGATTGTTAAGAGGGAGAAGTTCATTTTCTAGAACAAATACTAATTTATCTACCTAGTTTTGTAGAAATTTTTCGTTATTTTTTTCCTATCAAGTATGACATTTGATTTTCAATGTTGCCTTTTATGATTTTCAATTTGAATTTTTCACTGTCAGAACCAGTACACCAGTAAATTAAGGATGTGAGTAGCTTAATTTTTTAATAATCTACCATGAACCTTCCTTTGAGTATCTTCCTGTCTATTAACTAGTAAGGATGTGGGTAGCTTAATCTTCATGTGGCCAACTCTCATTTGAGGTCAATTGAAAGCGATTATTTTGTACCTACTGGAAGGATTCTGTGCCTGGGAAAATGAATAAAAAAGATTATTTGAGGAAACTGACTGTTTTTTCTGTTGAAAGGGAAAATTAATGCTGGAAAATTATGAACTTTATGAGCCGTTTTGGTAGGGAAAGAGACTTTGTAGATTTTTTATTACTGATTTTGTTTTTCTTTATGGAGATGGTTACATTATAGGTAATTGTATACAGTTTTTATTTTCTCATTGATGGTAATGATTGATTGACAAATTGTTACAGTGATAAGATTGGAACTCCATAATGTTCTACGTCATTAATAGAAAGTTTATTTTATGATGCAGTTTGCAGTTGGTTTGTAATTTTAATGTCATCCAGCACAAGTACAAATTCAGTGGAATGGCGACGTTGTTGCAAATGCCCCAACGGTTACCAAAAGTTATGGACTTCTACTACATCGCGGAATCCAAATCGAAAATTTTGGAAATGCAAGGATTGTCTAGCCTTTGACTGGTATGACGACGATCAATGGGCGGAAGATCGAAAAGCCAACGACACTAATCATGATATTTTACTAGCTGAAATTCGGAAGTTGAGGGATGAACTACGAAACCGAGACAGTCGTCCCATTCAAAAATATGCTGCAGAAATAATTATTTTCCTATTATTATGTATCATTTTTATAATATGTTATCCCAACAATGTATAATGCTTCAAGCATCACAGATATTTCTGTCAATGTATAATATGTTATTTGATTGTAGAAGTTTTTATTGTCCATACTTTGTCTATACTTTGAGCATACTTTCAGTACACTTTGAACCAAGCCACTCGTTATGGCATAAAAACTAACAATTGAATTAACAAACAAACATAACATATAAAGTCGGTGATTTGATTTAAGAGAATGTTGATTACATTAAAAACATAACAATTGAAAAGTAATTCATCCAAATCATCCAAATGAATTATCATTTATAGACTGTAGTAATTGCTGAAATCCTCCAAATGAATCAGGAACATATGGTGCAGTGGCAGGAACATGTTCAATCTGCATGCAAAATCAAATGAAAGATAACTACATTTGCTAATACAGTAAAATATGCTATATATATAAATAAAATAAAATAAAATAAACAATTTATACTAACCACGTTGCTATCTTGTGTTGGGAATTGAATAGAATGTAATTGCTCGTGCATTTGTACATCCTGTTCATCAAGTAGAATGAAAATGAGATGTTAGTTACTTTACTGAAGTTAATTGACTTAACAAATTTACAGTAACCCGATACACACCTGATGTTTTTTTTTGCTATGTTTCTTAAATTTTATAGACTGCAGCCTTCGAGTGCGAGGACGACCTTTAGCACGACTAATCTCTGGATCACGAATGCTTTCAACTGCAGTCTCTGAACTCCCAACAGTATTACAACAACTTTTTCCAGTACTAAAATTTTGTTTCGGTAAATCTTTCCACAGATTATCAATCAAATCTGACACATAATTATAACTTTCAATATCTCCTGCAATCTTATCTGCAACCATTGCGAACTTAGCACATATTTTGTCATATCTCACTTGTTCATCTGTAGAACTCCATATATCATAGCTAATTTTCACCCTACTATGACATCGTCGAACATCTTTTCGCCATCGTTCGAGGATATACTTATCTGGCAATACTTCTACGTCATTACGTATCATGGTTGTAACAGCATGCCTGCAGAGAATTCCTCTAAACTGAAACATTGAGCAACTACAAGTAATTTCTCCTTTCTCTTTTTCAAAGTAAACTTGAAAGAAAGTTCTTTTTTTCCCATCACCAACTTTCACATCTTCTCTTACTACATGTTCTGATCCCATTGAATTGATAACTTCACAATACATCTTTCTAATTAACTCTTGTTGAAATTCCTTGAACTTTGAAATTGTATAAACTTCCTGTATTTGCTGCTCCATCTTGTATTCTGTTACACAAGGAAGTTGCTGTGAAAGTGACTTCATATCTTCTCTTATTTCTTTTTCAACTTTACTCCGCAAAGCATTATTATACTGCTCCACAAATTGTTTCAATGTTGTTTTTGAGTTAACATACCCATCAAAAAAGGCATTCATACTTTCACTACGTTGAGTAGTTGACATGCCTGCCCAAAAACTATTCTTTAGAAAACATGGAACCCAATGATGTCTGTCCTTGAATAACCCAGTAAGCCATTCATTACCGCCCAAATCATATTGAACAAGCATATAATGCCAAGTTTCCTCAAATTGCGCAACACATTGTGAATCATAAACAGCAGAATGTAATATCTGAGTGATTGCATTATATTCCGTATAAGCTCCTAATTTTTCAGAAACTTTCTTCAGTATATGCCACAAGCACCACCGATGTCGAGTAGTAGGAAAAACAATCTCAATCGCCTTTTTCATTGCCTTGTCTTGGTCAGTAATGATTCCAATAGGTGCTACATTGGACATACAAGATAGCCATGTCCTAAATAACCATGTAAAAGTCTCAGTGTCCTCATGTGAAATCAACCCACATCCTAACAGTATAGAATGACCGTGATGATTAACTCCCACAAATGGGGCAAATGGCATGTCATACTTATTTGTTAGATATGTGGTGTCAAATGTAACAACATCACCAAAAGATTTGTAGGCGGCCCTACTCCTCGGATCAGCCCAAAAAACATTTTTTAATCGACCTTCATCATCCAAATTGAAGCTAGCTAAAGTAAAATCTATCGTCTTCCGCTTGCATTTTCATCAAGTAGTTTTGTAAAGCAACAGCATCTCCTTCGCCAAGACGTAATCTTCTTTGTTTGTCAACATGATTTCTACAATCTCTTGCCGTGAATGTAACATTTTCATGCCCACCAGCTTCAATAACAAGAGAATTGCTACTTTGGGCAACTCTTATTCCAGCTCTATCATTTATCTCAAGTTTTCTTTTTGCATGTACATTGATGGTACGGTTACATCTGAAATACTTCGACTTCGATGGAGATAATAATTCATGGTTGTGCTCAAGAACTACAGATCGAACCCTCCATTTTCCAACTTCATCTACACATCCACATATTTTAGCATTGCAACCAATTTTTGAATTAGGTTGGGGCCTTAAAATATTACTGGATGTCATTTTTGAAAAACCATTTCTCCCACATGCAAATGTCACATACCTAACATTCCCATCACCCCCCTTTCTACTACTTCTCCGCATTACTGGAAACCCCTTCCGTTTACCATATTCTTTGTAGTAATTAAACATCTCATCAGCATTATCAAATATCATATCTGTCTTTGGATCATCATCGCCATTATCATCAATTTCATTAATGTGAACATCTACACCCTCATCCTGATTGAATTCAGTGTCCAATTCTAAACTTGTCATTCTCTGTCACCCCCAAATTATGGATGATTAGCAGCGGACTGGATGGCAGTGGACTAAAAAAACAAAAAAACAAAATTCAACCAATACACATATCATTACAATTACAACAGCAACACTAATCAGAGAAATTTCAAACAAGTTGATGAATTCAATTCCTTTTAGGAAGTTGCAGATAAATAAAACAGTATAATAATAACATGACTGCTGCCAATCATCCAGGATATAGGCATCAAAATCTCAAACATTTATCTAAACTATAAAGAAAATGCAGTTTATCAGTAAGCTCAATCAACTTGTGAATGTCAGAAATTTCATGCACCCAAAATCATTTAAAACATGAAAGTTTGACCAAATGAAAAATCACTTTTCTCCTAACCTTGCTTATGGAATATGTATCAAGTTGACAAGCAGCACATGCGACGGTGGAGGATTAATGATGTTGAGAAACGGTACGATTTGGTTTCTTTGTGAGTAAATGGAAAGTTGAAGGCGATGATCTCCCTTTGTGCGAGTAAATGGAAAGTTGAAGGCGATGATCTCCCTTTGTGCGATTTGATTTGGGGATTAGGGCATGTTAAATCTGTCTTGTTTGGCTACGGGAGCAAGGCAATCTGGGTCAGGATTTTTAAATCAAAACGCAGCACATGCTGCCGTTCTGGTTCTTTGTGAGTGACAGACTGTGTCTGTCTATCATTACTCCTCATAATTTGTTTGCGTGTAAGTTGACTCAAAAAACTGGAAACTATCTTAGTTTGAAGAAATTGTTAAAGATGATACGAGTTTGGATCCATTGAGTGTGTTACAAAACCTGACAAAGATTATGAACTTTAAGAAGGTCGGATTTTTTTTAGCCATTAGTCGATCTATCTGGTACACAAGAAACACTGTCATTCTGGAACAAAGAAGGGAAGAGCCTGAAAGAACTCTAAGCAGGGCCGAAGCTATGATTGAGGCTTATAAAAGAATCAAAACTTATGAGATTGGGGATAAATACAAGAAGCATAGAACATACACAATGGAGTGGCAAAATCCACCATTGGAGTGGTTTAAACTGAATGTTGATGTGACAATTCACATAAATGAGCCATATGCATGGTTGGGGGATGTCACCAAGGATTCAAATGGTGATACTGTTTGTTTAGCATTGGGGAAAAAAATAAATTTTGATGGAGACGTTGCAGCTGCAGAAGCTGAAATAATCAACTTTGGATTGAATATAATTAGATACTCTTCTTTCCCGTCAGTAATAGTTGAATCAGATTGCTAAAATATGATTAACTTAGTTTCTAACAGGAATGACAATAAGGTCGTGATATGATGGAGTATCGATGATATTCAGGAAAAACTAACGAATTTATATGCTTTCAAACTCAGATATGTTTCTAAAACTTATAATATTATTATTCATGGTCTAGCTAAATTAGTTACCGACCTACCGTCTACACCTGTTATTTGAAAATGAAATTTTCTTTAAGAAATCATGTACACTCCTTGGGGTAATGCAAATTTAGTTATTTTCCGAAAAAAAAAAAAGGAAAACCAGCGCGTGGGCGTAGAGAGAGAGAGTGGTGATAATTAACTGGTTGGAAAGTTGGCGGCATATTCTGCTAACTCGCCGAGTGACTTGGATGAGTTGCTTTGATTGCCTGCTTTTTTTTATTAAGCCCATGACTTTATCCCTTTCCATCGCTGGCTGGGATGACAGGTGTCCCCACACTGACCAATAATATTTCGACACGAGTCTCTGTTCGTTACGCGTGTTCCAGGCAAGGCGAAGAAATATCTAAGCCGAATACTCTCAAGTCTCAACCCAAAGCATCTGCTAATCCACATGAGTAGAATTTCTGACACCAGTATCAATATTATCCGACAACTCTCTCTCCCACACGCCCCCAGTTGTACGTGAAATACACTCTCCACTAAATTACTATATAATCCTTTTTGTAATTAGCTATTTTTAAATTATAAATGCACCATTAATACTGAAAATGGCTGTCTTTCGTAAGTTTATTATAAAGGTAATAATTAGTACTATTAAAGTGAAATGTTTTTTGTAATCAATATTTGGAAGACCAATCTTAAAGTACTTGTGATTTAGTAACTCATGGAATTACCAGTTCTGGTCTCTCAGCATTTGGCATATTTCTTTTGGAGGTTAATTAATTAGTGGGACATTGAAAGAAATGAATTAATAACACCGCCGAAGTAATAACTTTAAAACCCATATTCAGTGTGGTCCTGTCTCCAGTTTTAGTCAGCATTTATGTGACACCAATTTTAAATTTAAAATATGATTAAAATCCGCATGAGCCCATTTGATGATTCGCTTATTTATTAACAATTCTGAAAGCAATTTTAAAATTTAAAGCCATTTGTGCGAGGCCAAATTAAAAAAAAAAAAAAAAGTCTATATATAGTGGGAGAGATGTTTTAATGGAGTAAATCTTTGGTGCAACAGTGATATGGATGACGTGGTATCACCAACCAATTAAAAAATAACATGTTTAATTTTCTTCCTATTTTTTAGTTGTTTTTTAACTTTTTAGCACGCGTGACAAATGATGATTAGCTTATTGCATGGATGATGTGGTACAACTGTTGCACCAAAGATTTTCTGGTTTTAATGGATTGCAAAATAATGCCAGGCCCATGATTCCGATCTGGTCCGGTCGGGCCGTAAGCAAGTGTCATTTGCATGACGTGTTTGATTGTGATTGGCCAGAAGTGGACTATCATGCACTTGTTACCAGTAGAATCTCGACAAGTAGCGGGCTTTGATCAGCAAAATTTTCTTAAATGCATGATGTAATTACACACTAAAATGAGAGCTTCAACTTACCACCATAAAATAATGCCACTAAATACATACATATGCACACTAATGAAATTGATTGATTGATTGATTAAGGTAAAATTTAATTTTTATTAAAAATGAAACACATCTTATTAATAATTTAGATGTATAAATATTTATCAATAGGAATATATCGGATCCCATCAAAATTTTACAGTATTTGTGTTATACCTCGAACTATTTAAGGTGTCTTGGCTGATTTATAATTTGTAAGTCCCGAGCTACGTCTCGGTTGATTTCTGGATAGTGTTATAATTGTATGTATCTAGAATCTCAGTTGATAGCATATTGTAATATATGTAGTTTGTAATAATTCAAAAAAAAAAAAATTAACCTGAATATCCAGTGATAAAAAAATAAAATAAAATCAAACACTCGAAAACAAAACAACGTTCGTCGACAGGACCACAAAATTTCACTCTACGGCAAAAATATTATTATTATTTTTTAAATAGTTGTGTGTTTATTATGTACGAAGATAAGATGCACAGAATCATTAATTCCACTAGGGCATTATCTTATACACCAACAGTATAGAGAGATATAGTTAGTTACATTTTCGGTTCGAAATCGAAATCGAATCAGAATCAAATTGTAAAATTATAGTTCTTATTTCAAAACCGAAATAGAAATAAAATTTATTTCGGTTTGATTATGGTTCCACATAATATGGAACTATAACATTAATGTTCGGTTCATAATTGGACCAAAATCACCTTTTTTTTTTTTCCAAAAATTAAAGAACTAATTCGGAATCGAGCCGAGCCGATTTTTTCAGATTCGATTTTTGTTCAGTACGATCCTACGATTCCAAAAAAATTTAAACCGCAACTGAACAGATTTATACCGATTCAATTACAATTCAAATTTCCTAAAACTATAAACCATTCGATTCAATTCTAATTCGGGATCAAACCAAATCGAAGGTCAGGTCTACACAAAAGAGGGCAAATCCCAGAAATCATATAAAATGTTGCTTTGTTCTGTTTCCTAGAACAACCACCGTTGATTTGGCTGCCCATATATCTCCCGCTTCACGTTGCATAAAGTCAGTACCGAGTAAATATGTGTCGGCCTTTACTTGTTGACAAGACTTCACCAAACTTGTGGCTGTATTTAATCGTGGCAAATTACTCGTCCCACCTCTCCCGACAAAATTCCTCTTTTATCCTCATGTGTAATTTCAAAAATATCATTCCCTTTGTCAAAAATTATTCCCCCAATTACTATAACTCCATTTGCCAATAATTATATATATATATATATATTAATTTAAAAATAAATATATACTAATTATAACTTCCTTTGTCATTTTATTATTTATACTAGTGTATGTCCGTGCCTACGGTACGTTGTTACAGAATTTAGAAAGAGATTGAGATTATATTATTTAATTTATTTATAATGAAATGATTTTATTTTTTAATTAAATGATTTTATTATTTAATTTATTTGGTAGTTTTCATTTTCTATTAATAAATGATTTTATTCTTTAATTTATTTAATATTTTTCATTTTTCATTTTTTATAGAGATTATATAATGAAATGATTTTTTATCAGCCATTAAATTATAATGAAATGATCTAAGCCGCCAATTAAGCCACATAAAGATAGCCTTTGGATACATTATCTCTCTTAATCATAACCATTCGTTCCATTATCTTTCCTCCCACACCATTGTGCTTTATAATATATATTTTTTTATTTTATAATTTTTTGATTTTTGTTAATAAATATTACAAATTTCGTATTTAATCATTTAATTTTTTGATTCATTTTTAATTTAATTAACACATACTTATGTATAAAAAATATAATTTAACCAAATAAAAAAAAGTTATAAAATAAATGTTGTGATAGTCTATTTGTTTAATAAATCTAATATATTTATTAAAAGTTATTTGTCCTATTTATTTTCGTAAATAAGCATGTTATCAAAAAATTTAATTTATAAATTAATTTAATTTGGTTAAATTATATTTTTATAATACATAAGTAGTGTTAAATAAATTAAAAAATAATCACAAAAATTAAATGAATAAATAAATGTATAATAAATAACAATAAATATGAAATTTGTAATATTTATTAAACAAATAAAAAGAATATATATATAAAGAGCAAAAAAAAATATAAATTAAAAAAAATAAAAAAATTAAAAATTAATTAATAAAATAAAATAAGTGTATATTATTTTTTTAACAAAAAATTATAAAAAAGATTAAATTTTATTTTTATTTTAAATTTTTTTAAAAATTTGAACCAGTTCGGTTCTCCTGTTTCGACAGGTCTTGATTCGGAAAGAAATTTAACATTTGGCCTAATCAGACTCATGGTCGGTTCCCAACTTTCCGGTCTCATTTTAATAACATTATATTTCATTATGGAAATTATACATTAGTCACACAAATTTTGAAAATATTATTTCTTTCACGTAATTTCAAATGTATTCATTTTTTTAATGTTAAAAAGTGAATAATTTTTTCTAAATTAAATGAATAATTTATATATTTTTACAGTTTATCAAGTAAACAAATGAACAATATTCAAACTGAACATGTAAAAAAAAAAAAAAAAGTTTTTGTTTCAAATTGTATTTAGATGAAAAAAAGATAATTTCCCTATATCATTATTGGGATTTGGTTATATATGACTCATTATCTCACCTTAATGTATTGAGTTCGAATCAATGGAATGCGTTTCTTGTAAGAGTCTGAAACAGACAAATGATTTTAACTAATTCGCTTAAGCTCGAAATGAATAATTTGACGGTGGGGTTTTCAACGATTACAAAAAAAATTATGAACTTCCGAGTCCATCAAATTATGTGAGTATGGAGCTACCAGTGCACGCTAAAATCAAGAAAAATAATTACCATGCAAACACATTTTACATGCATGCGTCGTCGGCTCATGAAATTTAATTGTTGCGTCTTCACATTGTACTTTTGAAAATAAAATTTCAAAGCAAGAAAAACGTTTGAACAAGTCAAATACAGAGTTTTGGTGAATGCATTTACCTGGTCAAGCTGACAAAAATTAATGACTCGCATGTAAAACAAGCAAATAATTTCTTAGGTTGCTCTGAGTTACTTTCTTGCTTTCATATTGAATTTTATACCCCCTTTATTATTTTTTATTTTTTTTAATTCAACTAAAAGCATGATTCAACATCAATTCAAAACAGTTGCCTATCTAGGGGAACTTTGGTATTTTTTTTTGGGGAAATATTAGGGTACAGCACTCATTAATAATATATTTTAAGAAAATTTTGATGAAACAAAATTTAATGTTTTGATAATTTTTTCCATTTCCCATAAAAGTGATTTCAAAATTTTATTAAAATGAATTCTTAATGTGTATCTTAAGAGCACTTGTTAATATGATCATTTTTTTTTTCTAAAAAAAGGCTCAACACTCAGGGGTGACCTTGGGGCTGAGCCCTAAGCCACCCAATGGATGAATGCTATATACCCCAAACCCACAATGTGTATAACGGTTAAGTCAAGGACACAGCTGTCAGGATTCGAACCCACACCCAAATTTCGGATACAGTTTGTCTGCGACTCGGAGGCTCGTCCTAAGACCAACTGCGCTGGCTTTTAGGGTTATTTATTTATTTATTTATTTATTTATTTTAAATTTTTGTAACTAAAAGATACAATGAGATTTTCGGTTGTTGACTTTAATAGGATTTTCTGTGGTTACCTACAGAGGCTTTAGCTTTTTTTCCTAGAAGCTGCAATGTATTGGGTGGGAATTGGGATATTGTTTTTAAGTTTGGTTTAGTTTTGACTAATCTTTTACAACTTTCATTGCTGTCCTTCTTCTAGAGGGCACACCCAATGACACAATTAAATGCTGCTCTATTGGCTAAAAGTGTTTATTTTAAAATCTACAAAGTTATTTTTAAAATTTTTGTAACTAAAAGATACAATGAGATTTTCGGTTGTTGACTTTAATAGGATTTTCTGTGGTTACCTACAGAGGCTTTAGCTTTTTTTCCTAGAAGCTGCAATGTATTGGGTGGGAATTGGGATATTGTTTTTAAGTTTGGTTTAGTTTTGACTAATCTTTTACAACTTTCATTGCTGTCCTTCTTCTAGAGGGCACACCCAATGACACAATTAAATGCTGCTCTGTTGGCTAAAAGTGTTTATTTTAAAATCTACAAAGTTATTTTTAAATTTTGTGTGGTGTTGATTACATATTGTAAGTAAAGTTTTTGAGATTAAAAAAATATATATATTGTCTCCATTAATAAAATTCAAAATTTGACGAGTAAAAGTTATAAAGCTATTTTAAAGAGATAAATTGCCTAGGATATCTCTATTTTATTTCACAAGAGAGCATTATGCTTTCATAACACAATTTTAAAAAAATTTATTAATTAAAATAATTTTATAATTTTTAATAAAGACTCTCATTGTTGATTATTAATCTTTTTTTTTCTTTTTTTTTTTTGTAAAAAAAATTATTTCTAAAAGCTTTACAAGTCGAAGCTCTATATGAAAATAGCATAAAGGCAAATAATCTACTAATTTGAGTTTTACTTCCCCTTTATAAATTAGTGATTAGTAGTTGGTAAAATAAAATATCAAACAAACAGACCATAAATTTTATTACAATGATTATGTGATAAGATCCTCCGAATTTTGCAAGTTAAATAAGAAATCAAAATTTCTCTCACCCTAATTTCACTTTTTGAAAAAAAAAAAATTTGAATTAGGCTATAAAAATAGTCAAAATAATCAATATTGTTGTAAAATATGTTTTAAAGATAATAAACATGCCTAACTTTTAAAAGTCTACAAAGGTGACTAAATAATTACAAAAATAAAATATAATTATCTAATGATGAAAACGTTCCATTTAAGTCCCTTAATGATTATGAGAATCGAATCGTGCAGTGTTAACCCATTACAGTCTACATTATCTGTCTCTATTTTTACTATATTTTCTAATTCTTGACATAATAATTCTTTCAATAATTCCAACTCTTCATGGTCTATTATTTCTTCTTCTATCACTGAGTCAAAATATTATAACTCTAGATCTTCCTAGTCCAGAAATTTAAGATGGATTAGATGTTTAAGTTATGCTTTTATTTTCTCTACTCATTGAGGTTATACAGAAACTGCACAGGCCCCCACTTTTTTTTTTTTTTTTTTTTTTTTAAATCATTGGAAACCCCACCACCAAACCACATCTTCCGGACTTAAGCGGAGCAGATAAAACCCCGACCCCACTTTCTTCTTCTTTTTTTTTTTTTTGCAACTTGACTTACTAAATTATTTGCTTCCATGATCTAGTACTAATAAAGTTCCATGACAACAACCAACATTATCAGTCTACTCAAAAAACCATTTGATTGAAGAAACACTAAAGGAACATCTACAGTTAATGGACAGTTTTTCTTTCTAAGTTGTATAGAAGAAACAGAGAGTAACAAGAAATGGCAATAGATTTACTTAAACTAGTCATCTTTGCTCTTACAACACCAATTTCCAATTAATTTGCTGTCGAAAATTAGAAATATCATATATGAATTATGAATCATACCGAAGGAAGCATTTCGTGTCCACTTCTGCAAATGCCTACGCGAGCTCAAGGCTTGATTGATGCTAGCAATTCAACCACTACATGTCATAAACCGGAACTCTATTGTTTATCCAGAATGCAGTAAATCTCAGGAAGGGAATCTTCTCACAAAGCACTCTGCAGCTGCTTCAATGTCAAAATAAGGCCATTCATTGGGTTGTTATTCTAAGCAGAACGGTTAAAACCCCTCCCAAATATACCACATATGAAGATTTTGAGCAACTCATTCCATTATTTTTAAAGTAACTTACTGTCTCCGTTAGTTGATTAAAAAGTTGAGAGAAGTATATCTTGCACAAAACCAGCTCTCCCAGCAGCTTGCCTAATCCTTTTTTCCCGCTCTTCATGACTCAAAGAAGGATCAAAACTGCAACAGAAAAAAGAGCACAAGGGAAAGAGAGGTTAAGATTTAAATCCAAAAGACAGTCGCGGAAGGTGCTCAGGAATGCATTAGGCACTAAATGAGGAGTTGTGCCTCTTCATCAAAGGCAGCGGCTTACCTAATTCTTGAGTTAACCGATATTGTCTGTTCTCAGGCAACTGCAGAAATGTTGGATGTTTGTAATTAAAGTATCTAAATATGCATGACAATAATTGTGAAGCCTCTATCAACACACTCGGATTCTTTAAACAATAGAATGTCGGTGCCCAGTGGCGCCAGAATTTTGATTCATTGGGGGACAAAATTTAATTTTCACAAAATGTGATAGATACTCATCATTTTAGTGGGGGCAAATCAAAATTATCACATTAACAAATCAGACTTTTCATTTATTTATAGGAGAAGTTTTAATAAAATTTCGAGTTGAGCAGGGCAATTGCCCCCACTGGCATGTGGCCCCGCCACTGCCGGTTCCTAAACATACCATCAAATCAACGGATCACTGATCTAACATGCAAGTTTTTCAAGAAAGTATGAGACATCTAAGTACATAAATCAACTATCTCAATATAGATCTGAAATGACAAGAAACGGCTGCCAACCCCTGCTATCAGCATCAAACTGCCTAATGTTTCAGCTAAAATGGGAATTTTTTTAGTATAAAAGGGAATTATACGTCTGTCTAGAGAGAGAAAATCAAAATGATGAAGTAAACCTTCGAGAGTTTATTGTTACTAAGGACCTTATTAATTGGCATGCCATTTGTAGTAGGGTATGAATATCACTTGAGCACACTCAATAGTGATCTATGAAATAGAAAAAGAAATTACAAGATGGCTACAAGGTCAACCCAAGTTTTTTTCTTCTCTAAAGGAGGTTCTCAAGACTCCCGTGCCATATCAATGAGGTCTACTAAATGGTTTATCAAAGTTTTGTCATTTTTGCATCTGTTTAACCATAATCAGAAAGTTATGGATTAGTTGAAAATAGCATTGGATCTCATTTGGCAATTATGGTTAGGAGAAAAAATTGATTTCCTTGACCTACAGGATTTGAGCAGATGGTGGTAAGGCAAGAATAATGGCTAAAAGTGCAGTACCTTGATCTCCACATATGTGTTGGTGCAGCATTCTTTGCAGCAGTATCCTCAGTATTGGTTACAACAGATTTTGAAATTTCCTCGGCTTCAGATGAAGTAAAATTCATGATAAGAGATGAAAGAAAGGGATCATTACTGGCTGCATTAGACACGTTAGTATTGCTTGAATGATATCCACTACCCCCTAAAAGCATTTGCAGATGAGCTTCCCGAAGATCTCGGCCCAGGAGAGATAGTGCTTGACTGCTAGGAATTGCAACTTTACGTAATCTGTGACGTTTCTGCAAGTAATCTTCAGTTAAAGGAAACTTAGATATGAGCCAGTTTTGTCAACATATTTACTACCTGATAATTTTTCATGCGTAATTTTTGCAACTCATTAAAAAGAAAAACATTGTCTATTGAAAATTTTCCATCATAAAGGATATCTTGAACAAGTGTCCATGTTGCAAAGTAATATGACTTAACATGTCCTGTGCAACTTTAACCGAGCAAATGGGACAAACCTGAACGGGAAACGTAGATGCAGCATGAGAGTTGTCAAGAAGGATCAAACAGTACTGGACATTAGTCAAACATATCAGACTCCACCAAACAAACGGTTATTGAACAATTTTATAGCAAATTGAAGATGTTCAATTGTTTGTTTTTTCCCACATTATTGCTCTTATCAGTATTTTTGTTTTATTGATGCAATTCAGATTGAAAAGATCTATAAAAGAGCTTGAATCAAGTATGAATGAAAATAAGAATAATGCCTTTCCATGCAAAAAGAAGAGAAAAACATTGCCGACATTAGGCTTTATTCTGCCCCTGGTACATTTAACTAATGATGAAAAGATGTGAAATTGCACTTGTTGCAACCTGCACTGCATCAAAAGACAACATATCGACAAAAGAAGTGACCTTAAAAATGAAGAAGCTACTTAGATGGTGGTCTTATCAGAGCATATCGACTCTCAAACAGCAATTTGGGTGATTTCTAAAAATGGATATAAAAACTACAAGATAAATGTCTACTTCTGAGATACTGTATAACAACTGCCATATTGTTCTTTTTTTTTTTGGACACATTGGAACCTCGCTGCCAAACCACTCGACCCGGGCTTAAGCGGAGTAGATAAAACTCACGGATGTCTCAGACTCTTACACAGAAATGTACCCTTTAGACTCGAACCCAGAACCTGACAACTAAGTCCTAAGCTCTTTGCCACCAAGCCAGACCCCTTAGAAGCAACTGCCATATTGTTTCCAACCTTGCAATTCCAATTAACAGTTCAACTTTATAAAATCACCTCGGCGATATGTCATCACAACTGACACATATCCTAAAGAACATTTTACATCAATAATCAAAAGATAACATATTGCAAAACCAAACAACCGAGTTTCATCTTTCTCCATTTATTTCTTCATGCACAAATGAAAACACAACCATCATTTTGATCTCCGCACAAAAAGAAAAAGAAACAACAATTCATTCAACTAGAAATAATTACATGGGAAAAAAAATTAATAATCTTCTGGTCCCCCAAACATTTAAAAGAAAATCAAAGATTCAGTGGTAAAATCAATAATAAGTTAAGAATGGACCTGAGATAAATATCCCAAAGCAAGCAACATAAAGACAAAAAAAAAGTACAGAAATTATTATGCTCTTATAACCATTAAACATATCCAAAACATGGATTCATGCTCTTATGAACATTATTATTATTTTAATAAAAATTAAAATTAAAAAAAAAAAAAAACTTACGGTAACTTTAGACTCGCATGAGTGCTCATCTTCGGGATTCGAACACAGCGAAGCTATATCAAAATCCTCGTAACAGTACGGACATTGAGAATCAGGCCGTACATCATCTTCTATCTCAAAATCATCTATGCTCAGCCGATCTGTATTTCGTAAAAAAATTGAATAAAAATAATAAATCAAAAGACGTACGTTTTACAAAAATTAAATTACAATGAAAGCAAAAAATGGAACCTAGGTGAGAGCTTTGATGATGATGCAACGTGTACTGACACTGGGCGGCGGAGAGGCGAGACGTCCAGAAATCCGAATCCATTGAAAGATCAGAAACTGAGCAGCTAGCTTCAATATTCTCGTTTATTATTAATATTATTAATGAAAAATAAATAAATAAGAAAAAAAATTATTCTTTTAATTATCTTTTTAAAAATATATATATATATATTCTCAAGTTTTTATTTTTTATTTTTAAAATATTTTTTTGTATCTAATATGATGCATGTTTTATTGATAAAAAATTTGACTTTTTCATTAATTCTACTCGGAAAGCTTCGAAGAAGATGATTGATTTAGGGCCATGAAGGCATAAAGAAAGAGGGAGAAAATATTTGTGTGGTTATTTATGACGTAAAGGAAAATGAGAGCAATTGTGGGATTTTTTCGGTGTGTATTTTTTAAATTGAGTTGAGTTTTGTAATAATTTTTTTATATATATATAAATTATAATAGTTATTTATTAAATAATAATTTAAATATAAATAAATGTTATTATAATGTTTATGGTAAAAAATTTAATACAACTTTCTAAAGTCATTTTTACAATACTCTCTTGCATTTTTAGTTTATTTAGCAGGGGTCTCAAAATGAATGAAGAAATAAAAATTTTAATAAAAATTCACTTAACTTTATGAAAACATGATGCATGGCAAATGAAATTAAATGACATAATTACATTTCTCCCAACTTTACATACAAATATGGTACATGACACTAGGGGTGTTCGCGGTGCGGTTCGGAGCGGTTTTTTCATTTTTTATTTCAAACCGCGCGGGTTGGCGGTTTGGAAAATTAGAAAACGAAACCGCAAATTTGATAAGGAAAACCGCGGCGGTTCGGGTTGGCGGTTTAGCGGTTTGGGCGGTTCGGGTCGGCGGTTTGGATTATAAATGTTTTAAGAAAATTTTGTGTGTTTTCACATTATAATTGAAGAAAAAATTACATAATTTCAATTTATTCATTACATATTGTTATATGATCATTAAATATCTTAATTTTCATAGTTAAAGAAGAAGAAAAATATAAACTAATATTTAATTTGTACGCGGGTCGGCGGTTTAGGGGGTTCGGGTCGCGGTTCGAGTCAAAATATGCGGTTTGGGCGGTTCGCGATTTGACATGGGTCAAAACCGAACACCGACCCGAAATTTGCGGTTCGATTCGGTGCGGTTCAAAATCATTTTTAATATTTTTTCAAACCGCGCGGTTCAGTTCGGTGCGGTGCGGTTCGCGGTTTGACCCGAAATTGTGTTCACCCCTACATGACACATGTTCAACATGTATTCGATACAAAAACACTACGTGTCCAAATATTATTAATCATCCATTCATAGTGGAACTCGAATTGGAAACTAAGATACTATGAAAATGAGAATTATAATAAAATATTCTGAAAGTGACTTTCGATTCGATTGAAATCATAGATAAATATTATTTGGCATATAAAAAAAAAACTAAAAAAAATAACTTTTATATTCAAGTTCTTTATTTTCTTCAAACTAATTATTTTTGAATTAAATGCTAATTTGAGCGTCGAAATACTAAAATGCATGACACTCCATCTCATTAAACACATATTCATCAACAATATATTCAGACTTAACAAAATCAAGTCCAACAACATCATTCGAGCTCCATTGAATATACGATCAATAACTCGAAGCTCATTGTTCTTAATGGTAACAAATCTCATAATTTTCGCGATTTCCGTATGTATAATATAGAGGCTGTGAGTGATTTTAGTGTGTGTAGGATTGCATGACATGCGATTTTAGACCGTAGTTTGGATTAAATGTACACGAGAGTCTCCAATAATCCCTCTTTTGGCTAAAAATTTATGTGGGCAACTATCAAGTTCAGTATTTCATCCCCATGATTTTAATACTTTGCTTATGTTACTAGCTATTTGTGTAATTTGCATATGAACTCTTTCTTAGCTTTATGCTTTGCACCCAAGACCAACCCCCGAATGATCATTTCTCCAACTATTAACCGGGGCCGGCCCTCGCACGGCTATGGTCCTCGTTTTCTTAATTATAGTCTTTGAATAATTTAATAGTTAATGATCTTATTTTTTTAATTATAATATTATGATATGATCAAAGACCTAAAAATATAAAAATCACCTTAGGTCACAAGTGTTGGGGATGATATGGATCCTTTAGAGTCGGATCGAAGACAAATCTAACCCATAAATATATAACATGAGTGTATTTATAAATAAATAAATGAGATATTATATTATATTACGAGTCCATAGGAAAAAATTCAGGACAAATCAAACTCAGAAACGGAGAAGAATAAATTTCAGCGCGCAACGACGCGCGAGCGCTGATGCTCTCTACGCGTCTCGTCGCATGCTTGTACATATTGGTTCCAGAGAGCAATTTTCCACCCTTTTAAACCCAAATCACTTCTAATTTTCTCCAAACACCCAAAATCTAATTTTTAACTTCAAAACTAACATCAACACATTTAAAACAATTAAAAAATAAAAATTACATTTTTCAAAATATCAAATATTTATACAAAACATAAATGTATTCAAAATACATATATGCATAATTTTGAATTTAAGATACAAACCAAACAATAATCTCACAAAGAAACAACTCATGAATAATTTTAAGTCACTTAAATGTGGTCCAACAATTCTACAATGATAGTTATATCTTCAAGCTTTTATTTAAAGTTCAAAACTCTAATTTTGTGTTTCATGTCCAACATGGACTAAATTTGACTCAATCACAACCATATTGTATTTATATGCTTTCAAAGCATCTATACACAGTTCATTAACCTAATTTCAACTTCAAGTTATGTTATTATGCATCAAATACATAATACATCATTATATCTTTCATTAATGATATCAAATAACTAATTAAAAACATAGCTTATTAGAGAATATCAAACTTACTCAATAAGCTTGAATGAAAGATTTAATCTTATATATGTTGAAATTTGGAAAGAACTTCCAAAACTTCTCTCACAAATCTTTAGGTTAACTTCTTACTTAATAAAAAATAGTCAAGCTTGTCTTTTATAATCCAGTTTTTAATTTTTAATTAATAAAATTTTAATCAATTTTTTGACGGGCTTAATCCAATTTGACGTAATCTTATCATTTTTGTCTAACTACTTTATTAATCAAATTAATCAAGTGATAATCAAATTAATCAAGTGATATACACATATTATTACATATTTTGGAATTACCAAAATATCATTCAATTGTAGAGATATTTATGAAATTACAACAAAATTCTTATGTGATTATTTATTTAACCATTAAATAAATTTGGATTAATCTAATTAATCTCAATTGGTCCAATAAATTAATGTTATACAATAACACAATTATTTTGATTGATAATTATAATATCAAATATTATTAGCTACTCGGGTGCATAACGAGTACACTTCATATTGTGAGACTCTTTAAGTTCATACACGTTCCTCATATGAGCCTAGCTCATATATACGCAATTCGACCACCTCCGAAATTGGGAAGAACACGAATGACTTTTCTGCACTATACAAGTTGAGGTCATCACATATGTTTAATGTTTCCTCCGTCATAGGCTATCCGAATTGTGCTCAGGAAACATAAATTAAACCGTCAACTTTTCAATGTGCACATCTCAAATTGTCGACATGTCCACGATTCTTTATAACTAATCAAAAAAATATTTCTGATGTATATGAGATCAACCTTAGGTGATCGACTTTGGCCAAAATCTTAAGAATCATGACTCATTAACGTGGATATCAAAACCCATTATGGTACACATATAGACCGACAGATCATATCTTGATACGCATCGATTAACGAGTACATCAGTCCACACCCAACACACATCCAGCGATCAGAGCATGAAAGGTCTCTGACATATATGACATCTAAGTGTAGGGGATCACAAACAACCAATGATATCATATAGTCAAAGGATGAGAAGATTCTTATTGACAGTGTCGTGCACTACCAACCATTAGGAATCATCCGTGAGTCATTCAGTATTCGCTTTAACAAATACCCACATGTCTATACGAGGTTCCATTACTCATGGTCCATTGAGTTAGACCATTGAAATTTCAATTCTAATATACGACATGTGCTAGTCTTATAGGTTATAAGAATTCGATCGTATTCTGAAATCAACTACTATTAATATATATATATATATATATATATATATATATATATATATATATATATGCGCGCGAACACATACATACATACTTTAAGAGTAGTTTATAATCTCAATGACAGACCACAGCCAATGTGCAGTATTACTACGTGACTATTCTAAGATCGATGTCATTCTCAGCATATAAATATATATGTGTATATATATTAAACCAATATGCACTAAGAGATAATGACACAATAATTATACCATTAACAAAAGTGAAATGAAAATATAATTATTTTATTAATAAATAATAAAATATAATGTACAATACATTATTCAATTCAGTGCTCAAAACACCAACTTCAACACCAAGTATGTCAGGATACTCAGGACTGACCCTGTTCTTAACTCATTCATTGGATAGTTTTCCCCTTCAGTTATTGCCTTTGGGTAAGCTTGTGCTAAAAAGCTTCCATCTCTATTATCATTAGACATTGTGCCCAGAACTTGGGAAAGTTAAATATCCAACAAAGTCAGCAAAGAGTGATGACCAAAGACATATGCCAGCCTAAGTCAAAATACGATAAAGAAAGAAACATGTGCAGATAAAAGGGGCTGAAGGGTAGCTGCTAGAAAAGTAAATTCATACCTTGTACCTAAATAGGTCCTTGGATTTAGGATAGAAGATGGAAGTTTTACTGTCTAATTCGCTCAAGTTATATATTGTTTGATGCAGACTGAACTACAATCTTGCCCAGTGCGTCTGTATTTGCACTCAATTTCATTGCATCCTATCAAAACCATCTTAATTGAACAATTAACAAATTATTTCATTTCCTAATCATTTGAAGGTAAAAAACAGTGTATAGACAGTCATAAAAGTAAGCAGAAACTACAATCTATGGAACAAATACATCATGAAATTCACTTGGAATAGAATAAGTTTACAAATACCATACCCTATATCCAATAACAAGTAAATGTTGATAGAAAACAACTAAACTTACCAAGGATATATCATTCTATCATAATTCTCAAAAATAAGCATCTATAAATAGTTCCTTCCAAGTTCTTGAATAATCAAAATTCAGTCAGCACCTTGTTGACATTACTAACAGGCAAGAAGCATCTAGAAATCCTACTAAAAACTTCATTTCACCACCTTGACTTAGAGTGCATGTACAAACACTTTCCCGAACTCTGACATCCATCATACATCATCATTGCAATCTGAATGAATAAAAATTATAAAATAAATTAGTATGGTTCAAATGTATATCCATACTGGCATGAAAATGTAGAGAAGACTAGGTTCAAGTTAAGTCATAAACTGGAATACGCCATTGTATTGCCTTCCAATGTTTTCAGGGTCCAAATCAACAAAAATTCATTAATGTTTACCCATCAGAAAAGATAAAATTTCTGGACTCACATACACATGAACACCACCATTACGAAATGAAAAGGAAGTGCCAAATATAATACATTACAGAAGCTGTTTTGAATGCTAACATGAAGAAATTCCCATGACACAAAGAAGATTACAAGAAGTTGTAATTGAACTGATCAAACTAAGAGGTTTCCTAAACTTCAAAATATTTATTGGTTATCTCCAACTCCATGAATCTATGCATTGTTTTCAACTTCATGCCTTTCCAAATACATTTAGAAAGACAATCTACTTACTTAACCTAATTGATGTCACTCCATCTCTGTCGCTTGATCTTCATCTAGTCTTGTCTTTGCCTACAAAAGGAAAAAGGATATGCATTCTTTCATTGTACTCTAGATAGAGAGATGGGTTTACCAACCTTCGAAAAGACAATAAATAGTTCGAATAAAGAGGCAGAAAGATCGTATAAGTTTTTGACATTGGGGAGTTCATCAACTATTTCTAACACCTGATTTTTTTTCTAGACAATGTTCACATGTCAGCTGAAAGAGTATGATTGAAGTTTGATCATAAAACAAAAATATTTTTTACATGTAGGTCATATTCATTCATTCTTCCTGAATTTTTCCAATTTCGTGAAAATGTATGAAGATCAATTACTCTCGAAAGAGAATTCTAAATTCATATGCACTTAAAAAAACAGAGAAATCCCAATCACATTACCACTGCCAAGTAAGCCCTAAAATACAATTGGCTTCAATTAACTAAAGAGAAAACACTATCCAGAGATAACTTCATCTTAAAACTTTAATAGCACATACCTATCATGAAATTTAAACAAATAGCAAGTGTACACAATAAATTATAAAACAACCCCACATAGCCAATGAACCAAATATAAAGCAAACTCTGATAAAAAAATAATTGAATTAAAACATGCATAAAAGAAAAAGGAACTACCTTCAGGAGTCCAACCGTAGCTTCGACGAGAAACAGAGAGCATTGAAGTGAGCAATGCAGAGGCAGTGGCCGTGTGAAACGGCAGCATCGTTTCAACACAACAGCTCAACTCCACTGGGGACCTTTCATTGAACACAAACATCAAACATTTATCAATCATTTGCCTTAATCGACACTATATGAGTTTATTAATTAATACATTAATAGAGAAATATGGAGATACAAATTTTTTATATTTATTACCTGAAAATGCGCTGAGAGAGAGGGTTTTGTTTCGGCATTCGAAACGGAGAGCTGGCGGGTGCGCCCTTGGATTTGAGGCCGGCGGTGAGCCTGCCCAGGATGGTGGCTCTGGTGGCGGTTGCTGACCGCAGAACGGATCTGGCAGCGGCGACCGACATCGCTTTGGGTTTTTACGAGTTTGGTTTGTGTTCCTTTTAGGGGTTTGGGCAAGGGGTTTTCAGTTGTGTGTATGCACTCGTACGAGATTTATGGTATATCACCCTAACTTCTCACTGACACGTGTCATTTTAGTGTTTAAGGGTATGACGCGCGTGTATTTATAATAATTTACGGTTAAAATTTAATTATGTATAAATTATAATCTCAAGTCAAAACTGCCCATCATTTTATGCTATATTGGAAGCTGTCAATGTTCGCTACAGAATCAAATTATAAGTAGCCAATTTGGACAAGAAACAGAACAAACCGGTTCTCCATTTATGATGTGAATCAAAGTAAAATTTCAACAACTTATAATGAATCACAGAGTTTTGATAAAGAACACAGAACATAGCTACATATATATGAATGACAATTTATTTGATCCCCTGTAAAGAACAGAACATAGCTACATGTGAATGACAATTTATTGATCCCCTGTCTGCCACTGTCATCCGAGAGATTGGTCATTTGGTCTCACCTCACGCCATGACTCACCATCATATGTTACTGTCTTGGTTTGCTTCTGCTCCTGCTCATTTTCAGAAGAAGAGGAATGCAAATACCATGTCCTTTAGCCATATCAGATCTTGTTCGTCTTAAAGTTATGCGCTCGTGTTCTTCGAAACGGATTGCATTTGGGAAGTACAAGCTTCTACCGTTGCCTGCTTTAAATCCAATTAGCCGGCCTAGTGATACACTATTATCCTGAAAGAATGATGCCGTGGACTGGCAACAACATTGCGTGATGAAAATGATTTGTATACCATTTTCGCATTTTTCATAACAAGTCACAAGGGAAAATTGAATCAAAGAAGAAAGGACAGGCGTGTGTAAGATTAATTACCTCAGTGTCGAGGTTGGAGGATGAGAATGAGGAGAAACTGATGGCGCGGACATGAATTGAGTATGGTTCTACGGCTGGTGGTGCAGGTGCCGGAGCAGCCTGTGAGCTCTCCGTCACTCGAAGTCTTGTGCTCATAATCTCAAGCCCAAGAGGCCAACCAGTTGACATCTCCTGTTCCTGTAAATTCATCAACTAACTCATGCCGGCATATGTTCAACACTTGTACATTTTCATGACTGTTTCTGTCCTTCAGGGTCAATTTTAAGAAAAAGCATGCCATTGCTTCAAATGAGAAATGACCTCACAATACTTTAGAAAACAAGCTCTCATATTAATGAAGCAATTTCAATCATTTTGCAGATGGTTAGTGTCTAAGGAAAAGGCTACTTCATAGAGGAAATATCATTAAATCGATATACACTGGAGAATTACTGTTTCTCTGCCTTGCTTCTTCCAAACTTGTACCCGGATCTAAAATCTAAGTACTTGATTGTAAATTACAAAATAAAAATGATCTTTGAGCATTTCATCCAGAATTGGGTACCCAAATGATGTGCTAATTTGGGTTAGTTGGAGAAAACACCGACAAAATTTTGCTCAGTCCAGTCATACAAGTATAATAAGATGAAGAACCCAATTTCAGAACACACCAGTTCAGTCAAAAAATTGCCATAGACACTGAATTTTGAGCATATCCCAACAGCAATTCCGCAAAAAGATCATTAAAAAAAACATGAGCTACCAGACCAGATACACGATCAGAAGCTTATCACCAGCAAGTTATCACAGGAAAGCAATTCAAATTACTGCTAACACCAAAATCAAACAGTGACAATAGCCAGAAGAGACGAAGAAGAAGAGTGAAGGATAGAATGAATACCAGTCACCAGAGACTGATTCATTTCAAGAATTTGCAAAATAAACAAAACAAAAAGAACATAATCTTTCAATGACATGAGCAAACAGAATCAGAAATAGAATAAGAAAGTAAAAACATTACCTCATTGGCCATGGCCTCAAACAGTTAGCACAAGGAACCCAGAATAGAAGGCGAAAGTTAGTGATCATAGAACAATTCAACAGAGAGAAGAAGGAAGTGAAAAAATTATTATTATTATTATTATTCCTTAAACACGATACAATAAATGAATATGGGTCCCACGTGGGCGTTGTTCAGCTATTCAAGTCACAAGATGAGAAGTTTATACTACTTTGTCTTTCTTTGTTCTATTAACCAACTGATAAGCACAACCGTTCAGACACAATAACAACATTTTAACCGTTAATTTACCGCCATATTTTCGAACTCATTCTGGGCCACCCCAACAAATTAATTTAAAACTATTACAATAAATTACATCAACTATAAAACAAATTGGTATTTTCTAATTATTATCACGAGAATATGTTGGTTATTAGGATTTTCTCCGCTTAACCCGGCATCAGGTGATTTCACGATAAGATTTCCAATATTTCCAAAAAAAAAATATCATTAACACTCTGAAAATTGGGCCTTAATTAAACAAGGTGGTGATGGGTACTTTTGGCATCAAGAAAAAGGACAAGTCGTTGGGTATCATTAACACTCTGAAATGAAAGCAGCAACGCTCCTCATAACTCATTCAGCAAACTGAAAATGAGTGTTTGATTTTTGTATTCACATTGAAACTCATTACTTAGTCTTTGCTCAAGACTAGGTCCATTAATTGCTATTTTAAATTTCAATTTTGAATTGCATTTTTAAATATCATCTAGTAATTGAGTGTTGGTGATGTTTTCCCATATCTGCACAGTGTAGGCCCAAAAATGTTCAGACAAAATTCAATTCAGCGGGTTCCAGGTAGTTTCTTGTAACAAAAAAACAATGAGACTACTAGATTCTTCACACGTGCCGGACCCCTTCATCCGGCTCTCCCTAAATTTATAATAAAACCCTTTGTCATTTAACTCAATTTTTATTTTTTTAATTTAATTATTTGATTTAACTAAATAATTTTTTTTTTTAATTTCAGGTTATAATAGCAAGTGGTGACAAGTGAGATAAGCCATCAAAGCTAGTACAAACCCCAAAAAAAATAAAAATAATAATCATTGCAAAATACGGATCCGCATCTACATTTATAAAAAAATATATCGATTTTGATACGGGTATTATTCGCACAGATTTTTAGATATTTAAATGTGTAAAAAAGAATTGGATTTTTATTTTTTATTTTAAATATTTAAATAAAATAAAATAATATTTTTAATTAAACCTAAAGCCACATTTATAATTCAAAATCTATCCAAAATAATTTGAATTTAAGTATAAAATCATAATAAAAAAAATTTGTAATAATTTTTTTTTTATCTTCGGATCCGTGTAGATATTCAAAATGTAAATATGAATCCGTATTTTTATTAATACGAGTATTATTAAATTATTATTATTATTTGCTTTTAAGATTTTTATTATTATTAAATATTTCAAAGATTTGTAGACAGGTGTTGCATCTGAGGAAATTTGATATTGAAGGCCGTTAGAGCCGAGTCATTAATTTCACACGTGGTGTTGTGTACGTAAACGAACCAAAAAGAAAAATTCAGGGCAGCTGGCCAACTCACCTGCGATACGGGCACCCATTGCCTTAATTACCGAACGACAGACGAGTCTAAACTTGTTGAAATTGAGGTCGTTCGATTTGATTAAGTTTCCATTTATTCTACAATCATTTAAGAATCTCATGTGCACTCAATTTATTTTCAATTATTTTGTTTACCTAGTCATTAATTGGAATTCTGATACAAATATATATATTTCTCGTCTCATAAATATAGTTTTGTTTTTTTTTTCATTCGTCATAAGTTATAGTTCACTTTCTATCTTTAAAATATAGTTGATATCTTAGTTGTCTAATTGTAGGTGCTTAATTTTAATCTTGCATCCAGATACACGTGTCGACATATCGTTGAATCTTTCTCAACACGAATTCTTAATGGAACTGTTACAAGTGGAGAAATGTTCAATAGAAATATGACACCTATTAGGGGTACATTAATACTGGAAGACAAGAAGAGTAAAGATGACCTCCGACATCCAATGACTTCCAAGACAATTGAGATTTGATCAGAGGAGTAAGATCTTGACCCAGAAATGATGTGAAGCAACGTCACTCTGAGGTCACAATACTTCGACATAGATAAGTTCAAATATCAGTCCAATCCAGTCTATGCCATTTCCAAATAAGGTTCACTCTGGAACCCGTCATCTACACCGGAAGCATCCCGATCTCCGGAATGCATGACATCACCCATTGCATATGAGATTAGTGAACTTTAATGACAATTCACTTATTTCAACATCCAATCAAGGTTTAACATGCAATCAATGTTTAACATGCAT
Source organism: Zanthoxylum bungeanum (assembly GCA_019454045.1). Classification (NCBI taxonomy): domain Eukaryota; kingdom Viridiplantae; phylum Streptophyta; class Magnoliopsida; order Sapindales; family Rutaceae; genus Zanthoxylum; species Zanthoxylum bungeanum. The sequence continues at coordinate 489,563 of SKCR01025821.1, read as the reverse complement.
AATAACTGGTATAATCCATATAATGATATATTATAGCATATATCATGCCAAGTGTGCTCCTTGCAACAAGAGAACAGTCCAATTGTGGACATGTGTCAACCGAAAGTTGACACATTCATACATGCGACCCTATATAAGCCAATAAGCTTATAGAAAAAGGGATTTTGGAATCAGTAACTTACTAAATCTTATCACAAGCATAATTCATACAAATCCTCATTCAAAACTCAATCATTAGCAATTAACTTTAATACATTGAGTAAAAAAAGAAAATTTCAATCAAAACTACACATACGTGCATGCCTATTTATTTACACCAGACTTCCAAAACAAAACCCAAACTCTATTTGATTTTGAATAGTCAAGCCTAGCATATTGAAGATATTGCATTATCTCTCACTTTTTTCCCGCATTCACTAATATACTCATATTTAATATGTCTTGTTATCAACAAATATAAACTACTGTAATTAATTATACTTGGAATAACAAGTAAAATTATGAATATATTATGAAACATATAAGTAAAATTTATTATATTAATTAATTTATCTTAATTGTGTGAAAATGAAAATAAGTCTATTTTTATGGGATGAAGTGAGTATCAAAAAATTATTTTAGCTTTTGTCATGTAATAATATCTTATATTATTTGGGATTAAATTTGAACATGTATTTATAAGTAATTCACTTTTATCGAGAAAAAAACTAATATGTGCGAAATTTGAAACTTTTTATCCTGACGAACTTATACTTTTTGATTTTTGTGGCAATGCAGCAATTTTATTCTTCCTCTAATGATGAATATAAATGCACAAACTTTGGTACTTACGAACTGTCCAAAATTTGAATCGTAAATGGATCATTAATGGAAAAGCCCATAAGTACAACACATGGATCAAACTCTTGTACATAACAGCCTTGCAATTTGGTTTCTCTGATGGGCCTTAGGCAATTATTGGACCTAAAGAGCCCATTCTTGTTTCAATCTTGACTCCTATAGATTTTTTAGGTAAATAAAAAAATATAAATCATATTATATATTAAAATTTAAATTTTTTTTTTTCCATATTCGAAAACCTTAATTTTATGTGAAATTTAAAGGTCCAACCAACATTATATATCTACTCTCCTCATGATTCGTTGTCTATTTTTTTCCCCTTTTTTTTACTTGTCTGATAAAAATTCGAACACAAAATCTGACTTTGTGGACAATGAGTCATGTTTTTCTTAAAAAAAAAAAAAAAAAAAAAAAAAAAAAAAAAAAAAACCCACAATCTCTATGGGTCTCTGACACAAACTTATGATTTTGGTTTTTTTTTTTTTTTCAACTTCCCACGTGGTAAATATTATTCTTATGTAACTGAGATTGGCTTGTTCTGGAAAATCCAACTAGCAGATTAGGTTGGGCAGCTACATAAACCATTCCTTACCATCTAACCCAAATCCAGTTCAGTACAAAACAGACACCTACATGACATAAGAGGACTTCTTACTTTCTTAGTAAGTAGTAATCAAATTTCATGCTTTTTTTATTTCAGTCGTGTGTATTTTACAATATGATCTTATTTAATGCTGAACGCTTTTTGTTTGTTTTTTTTTTTAAATCGTTGGAAACTCTACCGCCAAATCATCTCTTTCGGACTTAAACGGAACAGGTAAAATTCTCGGCTGTCCCAGGCTCCGACAAGAAACGCACTCCCTGAATTCGAATTGAGTACCTTAAAGAAATTAAACAGATCATGATGAGATAGAGTTTCTGGTATTGTGGGGAGACAACTAGAAATGAGTGGGTACGATGATGATTATTACTATCCGTAACTATAAATAAATAAAATAAATATTAATAAATTAATATAATTTCAAATGTGAAAATGTTTCCGTTAACGGTTATTTTTCATTCTAAGTACGATATGAGCGTTGACTCCATGCAGAATAAGCCAAAGGCCACCGAAAGAAAGTTTGAAAACTTTGGCAAATTGACAGCATGCTCCAGCTGCATGCAAATGGTGAAAGTTGGCAAAGTTGCCAACTGCCCAAACCGCGGGTTATTGTAGCACGCGGTTTGGGCAGTATATAAGGAGCCTTAAATCCATTATCCCAGATATCCCTAAATGTGTGAAAGTGTAGTGAGAGTGATTGGTGAGAGTTTTTTGTAAAGCTTGTATTGGAAGCTTTGTAATTCTTTTGTGGGTATATAAAAGAAGAGTTTTCTCTCAAATTATCCCCTATTATTGTGTGTTTATTCACAACAAGTGGTATCAGAGCTACGGTTCCACGGAGGGATCCCGAAATTCAGAAACGAAGTTTCGGTTCGGAAAGTCGATTCCGACGAAAGTTGTCGAAAATCGATTTTGAGCATATCATCGGACTTTTCACGGAGAGACGAGCACGGTGGTATTTTTCGGCGATCGAACGGAGCACCGGTGAACCTTCACGCCCGCCACGCGCCAACCAGTGAGCAGCCCACGCGCCCGACGCGTTCCACGCGCTCAACGCGCCAGCCGAAGGTTGAAGACGCTGAGTCAGCGCCACGTCAGCGTCCAGTCAGCGCACAGTCAGCGCCACGTCAGCGCAACCTGCACAGTCAGCAGCACAGTCATCAGCCACGTCAACAGACCAGTCAGCAGCCACGTGTGCGTCCAGTCAGCGCCACGTGTCTGACACGTCAGCAGAACTGCCACGTTAGCGGTGTCTGGTAAATTTCAGATAGGTCCCTTAACTTTCTGGAAATTACAATTTAGCCCCTATACTTTCAGATATTTACAATTTAGTTCCTGAACTTTTTGTAAATTGCAATTTAGTCCCTGAACTTTTCCGTAATTGCACTTTGGCCCCTGAACTTTTGGAAATTGCACTTTGACCCCTGTAATTTCTGGAATTTGCAAATTGGTTCCTGTGTCGGATTTTGACAAACGAAGTGTCATTTCCACCATTTTCGACCATTCCGGACGCAACGGTGAGGTCCGTTTTTTGAAATTCTGCTTAGAATTTTTATGATGGAGGGGAGCAACGGAAAAATGGTTTTGTTAACAAGTACCAATTATTTCACATGGAGAGGAAGGATGAAAGACCTTCTGTATGTGAAGGACTATGATGGATCGGTGTTTCTGGAGCAGAAACCAGAAGGAATGACCGATGGAAAGTGGGCTAATCTTCACCAGAAAACATGCAGTACTATTCGTCAGTGGATCGACGACAGTATCGTCAACCATGTTAGTGAAGAAACAAATGCACGTGTTTTATGGAGAAAGCTGGAGGAGCTTTTTCGAGCAAAGACCGGCAACAACAAGCTGTACTACATCAAGAAGATGATGGGGTTGAAATACCAGGAAGGTACAGCTGTGGCAGACCATATCAACGATTTCCTCGGAACCATGAAGGAATTGTCTGGATTGGGCATAGACTTCGGAGATGAGGTAAATGGCTTAATTCTCCTTAATACGTTACCAGAATCTTGGGAAACGTTCAGATCTACGGTGATAAATTCAGCCGCAGATGGGAAAGTCACTATGGAGATGGCAAAGACCAGGATCTTCGAGGAAGAAAAGAGGACGAGAATGCAGGAGTCAGCATCAGCCTCAACCTCAGAAGCTCTAGTGACAGAAAAGAACACCAGAAGGGGGAGGAGTAAAAGCCGAGGCCCAGGTAAATCAGACAAGAACCGGGGGAAATCAAGAACGAGAGATATTGAGTGCTATCACTGTAAGAAGAAAGGCCATATGAAGAGGGACTGTTACAAGTTAAAGAACGAGCAGTCCAGGAGAGATGGCGACTCTAATCAAGAAAGAGTTGCTACTACCACCGAGAAAACCTCCAAAGAATTTTGCATAATGTATGAAGAAGCTGTTGTGAATCTTGCCAGCCACGAGACCAGTTGGGTGATAGATAGTGGCGCATCCATACACGCCACATCTCGCAGAGACTTCTTTTCATCTTACACACCAGGGGACTACGGTGCTGTAACGATGGGGAATGACGGACAGTCCAAAGCCGTCGGTATTGGAGACATCTGCCTTGAAACAGAGAACGGAACAAGGCTAGTGTTGAAGGGAGTCAAGCACATCCCAGATATCCGGTTAAACCTGATCTCAACAGGCAAGCTGGATGATGAAGGTTTCTGCAGCACCTTTAGTGACGGATGCTAGAAGCTCACTAAAGGATCAATGGTCGTGGCACGGGGTAAGAAAGATTCAACTTTGTATTTGATGCATGCTAAGCTTTCAAATAGTAGCATAAATACAGTCAACAGTAATGAGGCAGCCGAGTTATGGCATAAAAAGCTCGGTCACATGAGCCAAACAGGGATGGAGATACTACGTAGGCGGAATGTTCTTCCGGAATTGAAGAACTCACACTTACGGAAGTGTGAACACTGCATGGCTGGAAAGCAGAACAGAGTATCGTTCCAGAGCTCCCCGCCTCAACGGACACCGGAGGTACTAGATCTCATACATTCAGATGTATGCGGTCCGATGCAGATACGAACACTCGGAGGGTCACTGTATTTTGTGACATTTATTGATGATCATTCAAGGAAGATCTGGGCATACACCTTGAAGAGAAAAGATCAAGTGCTTGGAGTGTTCAAGGAGTTTCATGCTTTGGTGGAGAGAGAAACCGGCAAGAAACTGAAGTGCATCAGAACAGACAACGGTGGAGAATACAGAGGTCCGTTTGATCAGTACTGCAAGACGCAAGGAATCTGACATCAAACGACACCTCCGAAGACACCTCAGCTGAATGGCCTAGCTGAGAGGATGAACAGAACCTTGTGCGAGAGGATCAGAAGCTTGCTGTCACAAGCCAAGCTGCCGAAGACATTTTGGGGAGAGGCACTCATCACAGCAGTTCATGTTTTGAACATGTCCCCAGCGGTCGCACTGAAAGGTAATGTTCCTAACCAAGCTTGGACAGGTAAAGAAGTGTCATACGAGCACTTACATGTCTTTGGGTGCAAAGCTTTTGTACACATCCCAAAGGACGAGAGATCCAAGCTTGATGCAAAGACGCGACAATGTGTCTTTATTGGCTATGGTCAGGATGATTTCGGCTGCAAACTCTATGATCCTGTGGAGAAGAAGATTGTCAGAAGCCGAGATGTTGTATTTGTTGAAGACCATACCATAGAAGATATCAGAAAGGATATGAAGACAATGCCCCAGCAATACAAAAATGTGAATCCAGAACCTCATACACCGGTGCCAGTACGAGTTGAAGATGAGGTTCCCAGACAGGAGGGTACATGTGATGAAGCTCCCAGAGATGATGATCATGATCAACCACCAGTACCAGAAGTTCCACCAACAGTTCCACAGAGAATGTCTGACAGAGAGAGGCGACCTTCAACCAAATACTCTGCATATGAGTATGTGCTGCTTACTGACGGGGGAGAACCCGAGAGCTACAAGGAGGCTGTGGAAACAGAAGACAGAGAAAAGTGGGAGGAAGCCATGCAAGATGAGATGAAATCTTTGCATGACAATCACACTTTTGAGTTGGTGAAATTGCCAAGAGGCAAACAGGCTTTGAAGAACAAATGGGTGTACAAAGTGAAGCAACAGGAGCATACTTCACAACCCCGGTACAAAGCCAGATTAGTTGTCAAGGGATTCAATCAGAGGAAAGGCATTGACTTTGATGAAATCTTCTCTCCAGTTGTGAAGATGTCATCCATCAGAGTGGTACTCAGCTTAGCAGCAAGCATCGACCTAGAAGTTGAGCAGATGGATGTCAAGACCGCATTTCTTCACGGGGATCTGGAAGAAGAAATTTACATGGAGCAACCAGAAGGCTTCAGAGTCAGCGGGAAAGAGGACTATGTGTGCAGACTCAGGAAAAGCCTATATGGTTTGAAACAGGCACCGAGACAGTGGTACGTGAAGTTTGAGTCAGTTATGGGGGAGCAGGGATACAAGAAGACCACTTCAGACCATTGTGTATTCGTTCAGAAGTTTTCTGACGATGATTTTATCATCTTACTGTTATATGTAGATGATATGTTGATAGTTGGCAGGAATCAATCGAGGATTGATAATTTGAAGCAGCAACTGAGTAAGTCTTTTGAGATGAAAGACTTGGGGCCAGCTAAACAGATTCTTGGCATCAGGATCGGTCGTGATCGGAAAGCCAGGAAGTTATACTTGTCATAGGAGGAGTACATCGAGAAGGTACTTCAGAGATTCCAGATGGACAAGGCTAAAGCGGTTAGCACTCCTCTTGCTACCCACTTTAGATTGAGTACGAGACAGAGTCCCTCTACTGAGTCAGAGAAGGAGGAAATGAAATAGGTTCCATACACCTCAGCAGTGGGAAGTCTTATGTATGCCATGGTGTGCACGAGGCCAGACTTAGCACACGCAGTTGGATTGGTCAGCCGGTTTATGTCAAACCCAGGACGGGAACACTGGAATGCTATCAAATGGATTATGCGGTATCTTCGAGGCACATCCAAGATGAGGTTATGTTTTGGAAGCAGCGACAAGCCAGTGTTGATAGGCTACACCGATTCAGATATGGTAGGAGATGTGGATACCCGAAAATCTACTTCGGGGTATCTGATTACTCTCTCAGGAGGAGCTGTGGCATGGCAGTCAAGGTTGCAGAGGTGTGTTGCACTTTCTACAACAGAGGCAGAATTCATTGCAGCTACAGAAGCTTGCAAGGAATTGCTGTGGATGAAGACATTCGTCCATGAATTGGGTTTCAAGCAGGAGAAGTACATTTTGTACTGCGATAGCCAGAGCGCTATCTATCTCGGTAAAAATTCCACATTTCATTCGAGGTCAAAACATATCGATGTGAGGTATCACTGGATACGGGACGTCCTGAGCTCAAGGCTGTTAGAACTCAGGAAAATTCACACCGACGACAACGGTGCCGATATGTTCACGAAGGTTTTACCGAAGGAGAAGCTTGAAATCTGTCGTGCCATAGCCGGGATGACAAAACTCTCCACATAGTCAGAGTGGGGAGATTCAGAGAACTATGATTGGCTTGATCCCAACTCAGGGTACGTAGGCAGTCATACAGATGCAGCCAGGGGAGGATCCTTTGGAGGATCCAGATTTGGGTGATTGATGGTCGGCTCAGATTTTGGGAAATCTTCACCGAGGGGGAGATTTGTTGACTCCATGCAGAATAAGCCAAAGGCCACCGAAAGAAAGTTTGAAAACTTTGGCAAACTTTGGCAAATTGACAGCATGCTCCAGCTGCATGCAAATGGTGAAAGTTGGCAAAGTTGCCAACTGCCCAAACCGCGGGTTACTGTAGCATGCGGTTTGGGCAGTATATAAGGAGCCTTAAATCCATTATCCCAGATATCCCTAAATGTGTGAAAGTGTAGTGAGAGTGATTGGTGAGAGTTTTTTGTAAAGCTTGTATTGGAAGCTTTGTAATTCTTTTGTGGGTATATAAAAGAAGAGTTTTCTCTCAAATTATCCTCTATTATTGTGTGTTTATTCACAACAATGAGAAATTAACTCATTAAATAAACCTCCATCAACAGTGAATTTATTTGGTTAGTAGGAAATCGAATGTAAACTCAGCAAACAGACATATAAATCACAGAATCAATGATTTACGTGGTTCGGTGGAGAGTGACTCTAACATACTTATACGGGAGAAATTGGGGTGTGTTTTATTACTGGTCAGAGTCAAGACCGACCTACAAGTGGGGTAATGAACTTACAAAGAGTTTACAACTGCTCGTGTCTTACACTAATCCGTTACAATTCTCTCAATAGTTAAACAACTAACCATCTTTCTCTCTCTATCACTGAATTTTTGGCTTTTGATTTATCTCTAAGCGTTGAGACGCAAATTTTGCCAACCCTTAAACCTGAGACTTCAAGCACTTTATATATGCTTCCAAATCCACTATTTTACCGCCCATGACATTAACTCATGTCACTTTTTCATCATTATTTTAATAACTCTCCTAAACTACCCACAATTCGAGCAATCAAGTTAGTCATTTTCCCTATCATTGCACCGCCCTATGGCGGCCTCTAGCGGCTCTGCTCTGCCACTTCCCTGCCTTATGGCGGTTGGTAGATACTATACTTTCACGGTGAACCACTATTTTCCCATAGTCATCACTAATCTTCTAGAAGAGTATCTTATCACTTTAGGATATACGTCACTTGACTCAAACGCAGATTGTCATGTGATCTCATCTTCGTTTCTCGGGTCAGCATACTGAGGCGGATGATACTGGTCAAAACTCTCTCTAACCTATTCAACCAGGTCGGGTTGCTAAGCATGGACCCCATCGAGTCGATTTCCACAAACACTCAAATGAACCTGAATCTATCAAGTTTTCTATAGGTCGGGTCGGCATACCAACCTGCTTCATCATCATCACACTCAACCCTTATATGAACCCCTCTGTATAATGGAGTCAGATCCTTCTATCAAATTTCATCAGTCTCTCCAAACCCTTAGGCCCATATTATCCATTTTTGGCCAAATAAACTAACATTTTACCTAACTCTCATCAACATTTGAATCTTCCTTAAAATAAAAAATCACCATCAACAATTTCTTCTTTTAATATCATCATTATCACAATTCCATGCATACCCAACGTCATCAACAATGTTTATACAATTACATGTTTCAATTTCTTCCATCGATTACTGTCCTTTGTGAATATGCATGTGACAACTGGGGCAATAATTGTCATTTAAGGTCCCCAAATTAGTTGGGTAATTAAGACCCTTTTGTAAGCTTTGTTTTTAATTTAAGATGAAATAATAGTTAGACCCCATGACTGAATTTATTTTTAGAAATGCTTAAATAGATTCATTTTATAATACATCGACCATATATTATTTTTTACAAATCTTGAGGGGTTATATATTCAAAAAAAAGAAATAGTATGACTATAAATAAATATATGTGAGTATTTATGTACATCTATTTAGTATATAAAAGTTGATAAATAACTTTTTTCTTAGGTTGTCCATGTAAGTATCCTTAATTTTTAAGCTATCCACGTAAACATCCGGGTTATTAATATTTAAAATGAATTATTAATGTTTAATTCTTCACATTTTCCACCTTTAATATTTTATTTTCTCAACTCGGCCAAACTTTTTATTTTTCAAGATTATCAATGATTGAAAATACATTAACTAAAGATATATTCGTTTCGAATGAGTTATTAATATCTAACTTTTCATATTATACAATTTTCAATATTTCATTTTCCCAACTCTTTTAAACTATTTATTTTCTTATATTATTAATGATTGAAAGTTTGTTAATTAACTATTTATTTATTTTAAATGAGTTATTAATGTTTAACTTTTCACAATCTTCATTGAGTCTCATTTATTTATTAATATAAGTCTAAATGACATAAGTTATATTAAGTTAACTATAAAAGTATTCTTAATCTAGTTAAATTTATACTTCCACTAAGAGTTTTGTTTTCGTCCAATAAAAAGCTATAAAATGAAATAAATTAGAAGGCATATTTGTGAATTTAGAGAATGTTAAAAAACTTATATTGTTTGAATAATTATAATTAAAAGTATGATCATAATAAATTTATCTTTTATATTTAATATTTACCATATTTATCATCAATAAAAAGAGTCACGTATCGCGCGGATTATCCGCTAGATTAAGAAAATATGCAGAGTTTAGATGTCTTTTATTTTCTTTTTAATTTATGAGAACCTAGCTTCGAAGCAAATTAGTCGAAAGGGCAAGACCTTAAGATAAAGTTGAAGTAAGCCCGTCATTCAAGGAGGAATTTTTATTTATTTATTTATTTTAAATTATCGCTCTCCTTTTTATGAATGAGAATAAAATTGCATGGTGACTCTACGAGCTCTATGCTGTTTAGAGTGGGTTCCACTAACGAATTCAGGAGCCCTTAAACAGGGAGCTGTTTTGAAAAATAATATATGTTAAAATATAATAATTTTTTTTTTAAATTTAAAATATTTAATATGAATTCAAAATAAATTTATTATTATTTTCTACGTGTTTTCGTATGCTAATGATATTGTATGATGACTTCATTTTAATTGGTATTTTCTATATATATATATATATAATCAAATTATCATTTATTAATTGTTCTACTATTTAGTTTCCTAATCGGGGTTTTTACTGTTTGAGTTCATTATTCAATTAGCTAGGTAGCCTTTTTTTTTTTTTATTATCTAATTTTATCTTGTTGTCTATCTATTTCTGTTAAAATTTATTTAATTATTCCCTATTATTCACATGTTGCATGATAAAATTATTTAAATTATACGCTGTTGACGGCGGATTTTGGTCTCAGGTTAATATGGGAATATCACTCCCGAGAAAATCCTCCTTCAATAGTGAATTTGTTTGGTTATGGGGGACCAAAGACAAATTTAGCAAAAAACAGATAAACACACCAATCAACAAAGAGATTTAACGTGGTTCGGTGGATTGGATCCGACCTACGTCCACGGACACAAACGAGATGGTACTTTTATTACTTAAACACTCTTTTCGGGTCTCTTTTTGTTTTCAGAGCTTGAAGATTCGGATCCCTTATTTTTTGATGCCCCTTACACATACTCTGCCCTCCTATTTATAATAGTACAGAAATCAGACTCCTATTTGCATAAGAATTCCCAGTTGGAGATGGTTTCCTAGTTGAAACAATTTCCCTTTCCCATAAGGATTCATAGTCAAAAACTACATTTACTTCCTTTATCATACTAGGACATTGACTTACTAGTTTACCCCATGAAAGTAGGATAACTTATTATCTTATCTCATATGGATAGAATGCATTATTTTCCCGAACATGTCTTACTCTATGCTCGGTCTTCATGTGGTCGGTCATAATAGTCTTTTGTACTAAGAATGCTGCTGTCGACCTGATAATTGCCCGGTCATCTTGAACCCAAGTGCTCGGTCACTAACCGTAAAGTTTCTGACCCCTTACTGTTGACTCTTTAGTGGTCGGGTCGGCATTAATAATCTTGACTGAGAAGTGAATTACCTTTAAACACCATCAACATACGCTATATCATATATAACTATTATTGTATCATTGAAAAGCTAAATCCAAAAAGTTATAAAACTGATAATAGATTTGATTTGGATAATTTTAAAAATACAAGAACTATATGAATATTTGACTCAAATTGTAAGAATTAAAAGAGCATTTACAATTTTTTTTTAAATCGTTGGAAATCCCACCGGCAAACCACTCCTTTCGAGCTTAAGCGTTAAAAGAGCATTTACATTAATAAATAATTAACATTTTTGTATTATATTTGTTAATGGTAATCTTTAGGCAGCTAACTAGGATTTATGACGTCTATTAGATGGTGATATGTATGAAAATTTTTATTATACAAGCATGGTATCATAATATCTATGTAATAATCCAAAAAAAATTTATGTTATATAATTATTAGTTAGTAGTGTCACGTCAGTACTAAATAATTACTCTTATATACAGAGTTGTTAAAGTATAATAGCACCTGGTCCTACCCCTTAGAGTTCTTGTTTCTTTCTATATACAAGTACGAAGTATTCGTCCCCAAGGGGCACGTGACTTGATGATGTAGGGTTCGGGATCACATCTTAAGGTTCTGGATTCTAATCCAGGGAGTGCATTTCTTGTAAGAGTCTGGGACAGTCGGAGATTTTATCTGTTCCGCTTAAGCCCGGAATGGGTGCTTTGACGGTGAGACTTCCAACGATTCAAAAAAAAGTATGAAGTATTCAACAATTTTTGTTTTATTTTATTTTTATTTTTTTTTCAATTTGCTCTATTATATGGTTGGCAGTCAATTATTTACTAGTAAAGTTAACAAAGTAAAAAAAAAAAAAAAAAAAAAAGTAAAAAAGAGACGAATCTATATCGGTCCTTTGTAATTTTATCATTGAGTTCTATCAAAAGAAGATAAATTAAAAAGTATTATTTGCCTTTTGCTTCCTTAGGCATTCTTTTAGATGTTTCAAATTAAAAATTATTCATAAGCATGCTTTTGTCGACCACCACAAAACTTCAAAAGATTCAGTTAAAATGACGATTGAAATGAAATTGCAATTTGCAGGTGCCTTTGTGCTGGCCAATTGAGCAAATTAAGGAACCATCCATTCAATATGCAAGTCGTGATCTATGGTTTCAACTTCAAACTTGCAGATTCATAAATTGGACATAGCTACATTATCCTCATATTAAAACTGAAATAATGGTTAATTGTTGGAAATCTCATTGACAAATCACCTCTTTCGGACTTAAAGATAGCATGTAAAACTTTCGGTTATCCCAAACTCTTACAAAAAAACACAATTCATAAATTCAAATCCAGGACCTCAAGATGAAATATTGAATCATACACCATCAAGTCACGTCTCTTTGAGACGTTATTGAACTTAAAACGATAATATTTTGAAACTTTTAATATTAAACATAAATATAAATCAATTTCAAATTCAATTATCCGGATTTCAATTTCAATATCCCGATATAAGTAGATGGTGATATTAGCAAGTTTTTGTTGTAGACTAGTTTTTGTCTTTTATTTATTTATTACGAGTCCGAATTGGTCCCATTAGAATTGCGGATAAATCCAAAAGGGAAAATACATTTTATTAATTGATTTTCATTGTTCATTAACGAAAATAAAACAAGCTTTAAGACCTTAGTTTTTTTTTTTTTCAAAGCACGAGGACTAGCAAACCCTAAAACAAGATAAACAACAAGACCCCAAATATAATTAAGTAAATATATTTGCTTACTCTTTCCTATTAAACCATAACTTAGCATACCTAATTAACACCAACATAACTGTTATCGTAGTTGTAGGCATCATCAAGGGAGTTCATCAAACTCGTTCTCTTCGTTCTGGTAACCCTCAATGGAGTTATTATTATACTCAAAAGTGTTGCCATTGTAGTAACCCCTTGAATTCTTCTGCTGCTGGTACTGATTTGGATGGTAATTATTCTCATTCTTAACGTCATGATAGTACCTCCCGTTCTCCAAATACCTCGTGTCACTAATCCCTTGCTTCTTGTACCCACTTTCTTGAAACTTGGAGTCATCCAAGCTCTCTTGCTCTGTCACAAAACCATTGTTGTTGTTGTAATATTTGTTGTCGTTGTACTTGTCAGGGTTCTTGTTGTTGTTGTTGTTGTAGCTGGTGGTGGGAGTAGTGCTGTAGGGTTCAAAAGTTCCGGTGGGGGTGCTGGTGATGGGAGTAGTGTAAGGTTCGTATTTCACGGCGGCCGAGGTGGCGATGGTGGAGGTCGGAGTAGTAGTAGTAGTAGTAGTGTAGGGTTCAAAAGTTCCGCTGGGGGTGCTGGTGATGGGAGTAGTGTAAGGTTCGTATTTCGCAGAGGCGGAGGAGGAGGTGGTGGTGGTGGTCGGAGTAGTAGGAGTAGTAGTGTAGGGTTCAAAAGTTCCGGTGGGGGTGCTGGTAATGGGTGTAGTGTAAGGCTCATATTTGACGTTATTATTTTCATGGCCGTACAATCCGTAGCCGTTTTGAGTCTCTGGGATGAAACTTGGCTCTTGTTGTTTGTTGAATCTCTCTGAGGCAAAGCTAGTGGTGGGCTCTTGACGTATCTGCTTGCTCAAGCTTTGTTGTTCCTCTTTGTTGTTGTTGTTGTTGTTGTTCTTGGGTGTCACTGTCACTTGAACATATTTGGAGCTTATTGGGACTTTGCTGAAGAAGAATTGGCTTTCTCTGCCATGAATTTGTACAGAGAATGAAAATGAAAGAACAGAAATGATACAGATGATGTTTGTTGCAGAAAGTGCCATGACTAATGGCAATGGAATGTGTGAAGAAGATAGATATATAGATGTTTAGTACAACAATATGTTTATATAGAATGGTCTTAAGATAATTAAAAATAATAATATAAATTAAAAGATAATAATAATAATAAAAGTAAAATCTCTCAATTTTTTCTACCCATTAGTTGCAAAAGGGCACTAGAGGGTTGCGATGATTGTGGTCCCTTTATGAAAGAAACTGTTTCATATTGTTGACTCTTTAAGCAAATTTGTTAAGAGACCTTAATGTAAATCCATTGTGCAAATTAAAACGACATAAATATAGATTAATATATGCGTTTAAAGTCCTCTCATGACTCTCAACAGCCTTATTTTTTATTTGAATTTTTGTTTTGTTTTTAGTATTTTCATTCTAATCAATTTGATTGTTTTCAATAGACATGACTTGGTGGTGCAATGTTCAAGATCTCATTTTGAGATCCTGTGTTCCAATTCATGAAGTACGTTTTTTATAAGAGATTGAGACCGCATGGGGGTTTTATTTATTCCGGTTAAGTCCGAAATGAGTGATTTGACGGTGAGGTTTCTAGTAATTAAAAAAAAAAAATTGATTAAGTTTTTATAAATCAAACAAAAATAGCCCTAAAGCTAGCAACGAATCCCGAGGTAAATATTTCATTGAAAGTAATGATATATTGTATAAAAGGGTTAGTTTTTTTTTTTATAAAAAATTTTCAAACAAAAATTTGTAGATTATTTCTTCAAATGGGGGATTAGTTACCCGATGAAGGAATAATAAAAGCTTTATAGAGTCAAGGATAGAATGGGGACTTCGAATTATTAGGATTTAGGGTTGGCCGAGTAATTATGCGTGGATTGAGGAGTTGGCAGGGCCGCGGGGCTATCAAATAATGTCATCAAGTGCTCACATCACAGCATCCCTTTACTTGTCCCGCCCAATTCCAACTTTATAATTATTATTAATTTATTAGATCATTCATTAAATTGTTGAGTTTATAACAGTTGTTCAAAATTAAATCCATGATTGTGATTGGCGCCACAGCTCTCAAAGTCTAAAGTCAAAATACAAGGAAATAAGGCAAAAGGAAAAGGAAAATGAAAAAGGAAAAAGGGAAGCTTCTAAATCATATACAACAATACACGTGTCAACTCCTTTTTTTTTTTTTTTTTGCAGTGAGTAAAAAAGGATAAAATTAAGAAGAAGAAAATATTTGCAGTGATTAATGATGGTTCATTTGTTCTCAAAGCAAAAAGCTTATAATTAACTAACTTGGCTAGACTAGAGCAGTAACTAAAACCTCAAAGAAGGTGCCTCAGCCCTGATGAATGATCGATCATTGGTTAAAATCTGTGTGGTAAGTCTTTTCACCACAAGAAACTATGTATCTTCATCAAAGCTCTTAAACGTTGTCGTTAGAGCTAATCAATAGTATAACTGGAAAATAATTTCCATTAACATGAAATATAATGCCATTGTGAATGGAAATTGAGGCTATGTAACCGTGTAATGAGTCCTAATGTAGTAATGTAGACCCGTGATTCATTTATATTACCTTGATTAAGTATGAGTTTAGTCGGTGGTTTATTAACTCTTACGCACCCCTCTTTATAAAATAAGGGTCACCACAATACCTCCCAATGATAAGAATATAACATGGACATGAAAACGAAAAAAATGTCTAGACATCCAAGTTTCAAGCAATAAGCGGTTATCAATGGCGAAGTTGAAATTTTGAATTCTCAAGAACATAAGGTGAAAAAGTGTTTTAATATCCTAACAGGTTCTTCTTTCTCTAAGAGCCAACTCTCATGTCACAAGTAATAAAACAAAATCTGTTGTTAGTAAACTATGTAGAAGAAATGCAAGTTGGCTCCTTCTGAAAGAGTGAAGTTTCTATAACTAGCGGAATTGGGATGATAGCAGCAACCATGCGGCCAATATGGGGAAGGTGATTAAAGCAGAAGCCTGGAATTTTCAGAAATTTAGTTTCATTGGGTAATCAAGAGAGAGAACTGGCATCCGCAATACCGCGTCAATAAAAATGAATAGTCAATTAGCAAAGGGGACATATATAAAGAGCTTACCACAAAAAATACCAGTTCTTCATTCACGAGAGCTGCAGTCAATTCGTTCTTTACCATTTCTTGCTTGATGAATCCTTGCAACTGCAATTAGAATGAATTAGATTTAAATCATGTTTATACAAAACATGGATGTTCTCCTGCTATATCTAAATTATAGGGATTCCTTGGACTAGGTGTGGCTTTGGCAATGAAGTGTCTGGACAACACAGCAGTTACTGGTAATTTCTAGTGCAGAAGTGTCAGCACCCCTCTGTATTTTTCCCAATTACAAGGTCATATACAGAAAATTAACCAAAGTTATTGTGCTAGTATTGCATTTAAAATTTTTCCAAGGCAAAACACCATTCAGTGAATCAGTGGAAAATTGCACCCAGATTACAGAGCTATAATTGAGAATAATCCTTATTGCTTAGCAGGCGTGCAAGTGTGAGAATACAAACCTCATGGTGAAACTTCTTAAAAGCCAAAAAGAATCGCTTAAATTGTTGTTTAGCTTGAGACACATAAGAACTCAGAGCAGACCCTTTGCCTGACAAATAA
Source organism: Zanthoxylum bungeanum (assembly GCA_019454045.1). NCBI lineage: Eukaryota > Viridiplantae > Streptophyta > Magnoliopsida > Sapindales > Rutaceae > Zanthoxylum > Zanthoxylum bungeanum. The sequence continues at coordinate 473,162 of SKCR01025821.1, read as the reverse complement.
GGTTCGAACATCCCAGACAGTTTTGGAAGATGTTTTCCAGAAAGGTCATTGACAAGCTGAAATTCACATGAAAAAGTAGAAATATGTGTAAGATTGTAAAAACCATTGACATTGTAACTTTCAAAACTACAAGGACATAGTAAGACTAATACTTTATTTCTAATATTGAGAATAAAATTAACATAGAGTCATAGACGGACTAACATCTCTGCAAATTTCCAGCGATTGACAATACCTTCAAGAATGAGCATCTGCTATAAATCAGTTGCCTTTGGGCCTTCGCTGCTCTCAACTGTATGAGACAGCAAAAAATATATTAATAATAAATTAATCCAGGGCATCAACAGAGATGCACAAAGCCTAATTTTTCTAAATTCCGATGAACTGAAAATATGATTGAAATCACTTTGGAGGATCATACATACTTCAGCCATATGAAGAGCCTGCTCAAGATGTTGTATCTGAATCCACTGTTCTGTAACAATATCTGACATCTAAAAGTACTTTGTAAAGAAAAAATCAGTGATGAACAAATCAATAGATATCCACATAACTAGTTGAAATTCTAACATGGCATCTCAAACGCTGAAAGAATACCATTAATGATTTAAAACCATCAGTATATCCAGCGAGACAAGACGTTGTCACCCAAATGACTTCTATTGAAAATGTTATCAGTATGAGCAAGAGTAGTCACCTTTTGAACTTGTGAAGTAACCTCTTCCAATCTATCCTCAGCATCCTGAGCTTTAGATTCTAAATTGTGAATATCAAAGTTGTTCTTTCTGGAAGCAGCCCATAGAAGTCGTATCTAGGTATCACAAACTACTTCTAAATCAGATAAATCAACAAGTAATAAACAAACGACCAAATTTAACATCATGTAAATATGAATACCCATTACATAAGTTGAAACTAACCTCTTCTTCCAGTGCATTTAGCCTTTCATCAACACGGGACGAGTCATCCTGCAAGTTAACTTTAGAGTTTAGACATCATTAAAGGGTATATAACATTTGTGAGGAATCATGTACATACAGGCTAAATAATTATGAAATTAAACTGTAACGCACAATTTTCTGTTAAATAAAACAAGTTAAACATAAAAATTGATATATATATATATATATTCATCTAATAGAAGGCCTCAAATTTCGAGTCTAGTGATGCATTTCTTATAAGAGCCTGGCAGTCGGAGGTTTTAGTTTTACTTTCTCCGTTGGGGCAGTAAAGGTTTTATCAACTCCGCTTAACGCTGAATCAGGTAGTTTCACGGCGGGTTTTCTAACGTTTCCAAAATAATAATAATAATAATAGAAGAATCTCAAATGCTTTCCTCAGAATATTACTTGTAAATTTATAATAAAGTTTAAATAATTTAAAAACATCAATCGTTCAATAGAAGAGAAACAGACCTTGATTTTGGAAATAACAGATTGAAGATGGTGGATCTTACTGGTCATGTCATCAATTAGCTTCTCGTGTTCGTCTATATAATTAATCTTTGCTTTTAATTTATTGATGCTTTCCTCCAGAACGGATTCTGTAAGAAGAAACCATTGGAGTTTACACAAATAGTAGCTGGAATTGTTGAAATAAGAGGGAAATTACCTAATTGACCAATTTTGAGCTTCGCCTCCTGCAATTCGGCGATCAAATGGTTGTTGTGTTGTTGATTTTCAGATGACGAAGTGAAGAACGAAAATAAAATGAGGGCAAGCTGCATTACACGAGCTGCCATTCTATTTTTACTCTCTGGCTGCTTCCAAGATTTTGCGACGTTTATGATACTCACTTGTTCCACTTTATTTGTCTTTTTATTATGAATAATTATTTTTAATTATTTTTAACTATTAATAATTTAAAAAACTTTCTTATTTTTAATAAAATTTTATTATTATTTATAATTTATCTGTATGTAATATAAAAAGTTACAATGACTGGATTGTCATATGTCGTATAATATTTTTTGTGCTCAATTATTTATAATTTCATATCATACGTGTAAATATAATGATATACGTAGTTTTCAAGGGACGTGACTTGGTGGTGTATGATTCATGATCTCACATTGAGGTCATTGGTTCGAATCCATGAAGTGCGTTTGTTGTAAGAGTCTGTGATTGTCGATGATTTTACCTGGTCCGCTTAAGCCCAGAAGGGGTGATTTGGCGGCGGTGTTTCCAATGATTCCAACAAAATAATAATAACAATGATAGACATAGAGATAGGGGCGACAATTTAGGTTATAATTCATTTATTCGTTCGATTCGATTCGTTTTAAAACGAATACGAGTTTGAAAAAATGAATTCGTTTAATAAATGAGTGAATTCGATTTGATTCTTTTATTAAACGAATCGAATACGAATTTAAGCTCATTGATTCGTTTATTCATTTAAGATTCGTTTTATTATTTTTCTTTACTAGCTATTGTTATTTTTCAATTAAGATTCGAGAAATTATGACTAATTACCATAAAAAATAATATTGTCGATATTTAGTGAGCTATTTTTAGTAAATATATTAGTTAAATATTTCATATGTGTATATTTATGAAAAATTTAATGTAAATAAATTATGGTAATTTATGTTATTGAATTATATCATGACTAAACGATATTTGTATTCGATTCGTTTAATAAACGAATCGAATATGAATCCTTCATATTTTAATTCGATTCGTTTAAGATTCGATACATATTCAATTCGTCAATTCGTTTTGCAATCCCTAGATAGACGATTAAGATTTAATTATTATAATTTTTTATCTAATAACTAACCCCCATAAATTATAAAAAATAAAAATAAAAATTTCATTGCTTTCTCCTTTTCTCTTCAAGTCTACATTCAACAACTCACACAAAGAAGAAGCAGTGCAAGAGGGTTGAGAATTGAGAAGCATTACCATCATTATGGGTGCTGATTGCTAAAGATGGAGATTTGAAGAAGGCTTATAGAAAACTTGCCATGAAATGGCATCCTGATGATAAGAATCCCAATAACAAGAAGGATGCTGAGACTAAATTCAAGCAGATCTCTGAAGCTTATGAGGTGATTTATGGAGTTTATCGACTTTGTAACTTTCTCATTTCTATCTGCATCCTCTGTTTTCAAGAATGTTATTTGATTCTTCTGATATCTCTGCATGAAAATTTGAAAATTTTTCCCAGTTCCATTGCCTTTTCAATCTTATGGGATTTTTTTATGGTACCCTTTGTTTCTTTTTTGCTAATTGCTACCGTTATATTTGATCTTATTTAGAATTTTCACTACGTATCAATATTCGAGCATATTATTTGACGCAGTGATATACTGACTCTCTTATAATATCTCAGTTTCATTTTTCTTGTTTAGTTTTGTTTTTTTAGGATAAAAAATTATCTAATTCAAAGTTTTTGATCTGTTGTAGGTTCTAAGTGACCCTCAAAAGAGATTAATATTGTGATTCATTGATCTGATCACTGAAGAATTATTTACGAGGAAAATTAAATTTTATTATTAATTTGAATAGAATTTAGTGAGAAAACTTTACAAAAACCCCACACAAATTCTCTCTAAGTTTCACTCATGGAAACTGAATTTGCTGTTGGGATGCTTAAATTCTCAAAATGAAAGTTCTATTTATAGGAAACTCATTGCCTCCAAATTCAACGAAATTAGTTAGCATCGAAATACTTTTATGAATAGTCGGTGGTTTGCACCGAAATTTCTGACAATGGTGGTAATAGCTTTTAGAAGCTCAGTGGCAGTTGATGATTGCGGCTGGACACTTCAAGCAATGCAATTTATGGCCAAGTGGTGGAGCCACCTTCTTCGACAACGTTCAGATTCAACCCCAGAAATGCCAACGACGTCTTCGCCGAGTTCTTTGGGTTCTCGAGCTCATTTGGAAATGAGAGGCGGTTCAATGAGTCAAGTTAGATTTTCTTAGGATCGATCAACTTTTGAGTTTGCTTAGCTTGCCCTGCAGAAAGGCCTCGTCGGTGGAGGAGATTCTTAAGGATAGATATAATGCCTGGCTGGAAAAAAAAGGGAACAAAAATTACATTCCCTGAGAAAGGAAACGAGCAACAAAAATTACGTTTATACGAGATAAGGTGATGACTTTGTTGTCACAAAGAAGATCTCTCTTGTGGAGGCGCTTTACAGGCTACACAGTTCATCTCACCACATTGGATTGAAGAAGCCTAACAATTCCTATCAACAATGTGATTCATTTCAGACTATGAAGTGGTTTGTCCCGAAAGAGGGCAAGGGCATGCCAATACTGAAAGTGAAAGACCCTTGTTAGAGGGGAAACCTTCGATTCAAGTTCAACATTAAATTTCCATTGAGGACCAGAAAACTGGAATCAAGCGGCTCTTGGCGTGGATTATGGTGGAGTAAGGATAGCAAAAATCCAGGACCCGGGATTTTTTAGGTCAAAACTATATAAAAATTCGAATTAGATCAGATTTGAGGTTCCGATTCAATTTTGACATCGGAATTTGGGACCATATGGGATCCCGAGTAAATTTTCCAATTTTTTCTAAGATTTTCATATAAAAATTAATAATAAAATAAATATGGATCGGATCCACATTTATTCTCTGACCTCATTCGGGTTTAATGAAAAATATTCATATTCAAGAATTTTCAAGTTCTTGAAAGATTAGAAGATTTCTTAATAATTCGGATTCAGACATCATGATCCCCACCTCATTACCATCCTTACAAAGCTATTAAAAAATAACTAGAAGCCGTCATCCTTGATCAATTGAAAAATTTATTAAAATATACTTTATAAATTAATGAAAAATACAATGCGACTTCAAACTATAGTGAATGTACATATTTTGCATTGTTGGATTGGGTTGTAATTTGAACTTGAAGACGGCTAAAGGCTTTTTCAAAAACAAAAACAAAAATATATATATATAAATAATAATTGAGAAAAAAAGGCCTCATTGCTGGCTAGATTACAATAGAATGCCTCAAGTACATGGATTACATTGCTAAACTAACTACTACCAACTCCTCGTTCTGAACCCCGATAAATTCTGATGATGGGGTGTGTTATTTTTTCCCCTATACAGAAATTATGGTTTGCAGTGGCTTGTGTATCAGCAATCACATTAATACAAATTATCAATCACTATACTCGGAAGCAGCCGAGTCCATCCCATCGTCGATTCCATTTTGATCAGAGGTTTCACTCATTTCTATGTTTCCCTCTGAATCTTCATCTGCTGCCTCTTCAATGCCAGGATCATCTCCCGAAGCATCTTCATCTTCATCCTCGTCGCTTACTTCCATCATATCCCTGTTCCAGCCATTAGAGGTTCCATTAAAACCAATTTCCCAGTTTCCCTGTTCATATTCCACTGCCTGGGTATTGTAGTCGGAGTCAGCTTCTTCTGCACTGTTGCTGTTTTCAGCATCCTCCATGTTTATCAACCTTTCTTTATCAACACCCCATTTCTCTTCATCCAAGTTTCTATCTAACACTCTACTGCTCTTGGGGATAACCATATGAGCCATTTGGTCCCGGAATGTATCATTCTTAGATGTCCTATCTGCTCTCTTCCTAACTGTTCGGCGACCCCGACCATGTGTTCTTATTCCCTGCTGGTTCTGTCGGTAATTTAAATTCTCATTTTCTCGTGCATTCCCCTTGCCAGCATCAGCAGTGATACCAGGAGTTTTTCTGTGATACTTTCTACTCCATCCGTGGTCACGATTGCCTTTTCCACGTCTATAGTTTCTACGTTTTCCAGCCAGGTTGGCATAGTTTTCTTCTTTCACAAGTCCACCTTGGTCCAGTTCTTTTAGCCCAAACTCTTTATTATTGAGAGGTATAAATTTTGAAGGGATCTGCATAGGAGGAAAAATGGATTAGATGTTCCATTTCTTGCAGAATTTGATGATTATAGCTGAAATATCAAATAAAGATATGATACACGTGGCCGGATAAAAATTTGACAGAACCACTAGCAGATATTTTGATTGTCAGATCGAGAGAGTAGCAGTAGCAGTGGCACACTCGAGATTCAAGGGCCAGACAAAAAAGAAATGGCATAAGAACTCACTACGTTTTCGTTGACTTCTTTATCTTCAAAGGGCTCAGCTTTCTCTGGCTTCACGTACATAATGGATGCATCAAGTTCCAAAAGCCTCAGAGCCACAGCAGCAGTGGTTTTTGGTATCCATGGAAGTATAGGAACCGACCAGGGGTTAGGCGGCGTATTAGTATTAGAGGAGCCTAACAATTCCTTCGTTGTCTCAAAGTTTGGCGATAAATATGGTCGCTTTATGCCACTCTCAAGGATAGTCAATATCTGCAATATACTGAAAGTGAGTGACTCATCAAACCAAAACTTAAATACCAGACTTCAGATTTTCAAAAAAAAAAAAAAAAAAAAAACGACTTCAGTATTTTACAATATAAGCAGATAGACAGACATACAATGATCCATGGATTTACAAATAGACAACTTCATCATAACACAAATGGTCGAATGATTTACTTAAAAATTTTAGATTGAAAAAAGTGCCAATTTCACTAATCACAACCAAACAAACCAAACAAAGCATTTTCCCACTAGGTGGGGTTCACCAATCATAAAGAACTGAATATATAAACAACCTGCAAGACTTCTTCCGCTGATGACGACATGTTCAACTTCATTCCCCAGGTTTTTCGACACTCTTCCGTCCACAATGCTTCCAAAGCTTCTGGTGGTATGTGCGCCTGCCAATCAATAAATACAAATGATATACGAGCCTAAATGACCAACATAATCAGCTCTTAAAAGGATGAAAGATATTATCTAAACATAGTTACTTTCAAGGAAATCCAAGTCATCTGTCTCACCTCAATCACAGAAGATAAGGGCTTAAGCAATCTAATTCCAAGGGGAAGAGAAGAACCGGAAACACATGTATCCCTTAGACCTAACTTCCTTCTCTCATCAGACTGAATAGCATGTTCTGAAAATTTAGAACTCTTATCAACTGCACCAAATGTCTGGTGAAAAGGGCAATGGGCATCTTCAGAAAGATGAGAATCAAGACAGACGTCACAAATGGCCAAGAGTTGCATGCACCTTGTCTTCTCATTTTTCAAGGCACAAAGTGATATTGTATTAAAACATTCTTTCCATATCCACCGCTGAAAATCTTGGTACCTTTCCAAGGCAGCTTTCTTCTCGATATCATTTCTCCCAAGTTCAATTCTGAAAGAAGATGAAGTCTCAAGTGTATCTGAAATTAAACCACAAACTGCACTCCTGGGACTGTCAGAATTAGCAAAATCGGGATCAGGATCCATTTCAACAGCTTCATGTTTCACAGTGGTCCTACTTTGACCTACAGTATCAGTACCCCGCAAGTTCCTTTTAACTTTTTCTTTGAAGGACGTCTCAATCTTTTGCAACATTATGCGCAAATGAGATTCCCTCGTCCCCCGTGCATCCAAAGATGACAATACAGCATCAAAGGCCTGCACAGATGGAATAGAACAAATAAAAACATAAGGATGCAAAAATACCAATCATCTACACGTCTTCCTAAAGATATTCACTTAAGTCAAATGCTAACACTACATTTTTTGGGTAACCATTGACAGACAGAGAAGGTTAGTCTCCCAGAGACAACTGGCAAACTAATTTTGGTTGCATAGAAAAATACTTGGAATAAGTAAACAATCAGACAATAACACAATACATAATCAAATTGACAAAAACATGCATGCATTAAAATCACTGGATGAACATAAGAGTTAAAAGTTATTTGTTATCATTATATAGTTGTATGAAAACTACCTCTACCGTATCAATAAGCCTCCAAGTTCCATCATGTAATTCAACAAAGATTCTTCCAGAACAAGGATCGTTTCCAGAAGCTGATGTGGCAAACTGCCAGTATCTATTACGTCTGCGATCTTGACCAAGAGGCAAGGACCTGTATACGTACATCTCTTCCGCCATATGGGCAATATAAGCTTTTAATTGTGAATGTGACCTTTTCGAAGCATATCCATGTTGCTGAGTGGCAAGGTTATCCAGACCTGTAGACGGATCTTGACTTGCTAAGGTCCTCTCATTAGGGAAATAATTGAGATTATTCTGAACTTGAGAACCAAATATGGGATTTTGATCTTCTGCAAGGCTTGGAGATGCCTCATTCTTGTTATCAACAATAACAGGTAATGGGCTTTGGCTGCCATCCGCTGCAGAACTAGCTAGATGTGTTTCAGCTTTGCTCCCCACTGCATGCGTAAAATCTAATCTAGATATATTCTCTTCTTTCAGGCGACTTTTATCAAATTGGGCTTCAGCCCACATTTGCTTTTTAAGAGCGTTGGCTGCTTCCAAACGATCCTGCAGATCTCTCAAAATCAAATTAAATGCAAGAAAAAGACAGAAATTGAAAAGAAAAACAAACAAAGAAGATCGACTGATTAAAAATGAAAATGTAGGCTCACCTCAAGAACAACACGAATAGAGTTTCCTTCATTTGCAACACCAATTAAGGCAGCAAGGGCATTAAGACGCTCCTCCACACTAAGATGAGAATAATCACCCTCTGCAAGTCCTTGGATCCAGGATTCACCAGACTTGCTTTCATCAATCTCAACATTTTCTTGATTTACATGACTTGCTCCAAAATCCTCAACAGCAATCTCAGTAGTACTTTGACATCTCGCATCCTTGGAACCGTTTAAAGAGAAAGATGAAAAACCCTTGTCAACCTCATTTTGTACACTTACTGCAACATCATTGCAAACATTGTCTTTTCCACTCACAGAACAAGTGTTTGCTTCATCATATTGGTCAATATTTTTGTTTGCACTCAAGGGAATTGCCAAGTCTTCAACTTCAGGATCCTCATCAACATCACATTCTGAGTCCTCATCTCTTTCAACATCATCAGCATCTTCTCCGCCTAAAAACCCATTTTCAAATATTCGAATTTTCTTTCTAGCTGCTGCAAGTATTGCCTCAGCATCAGCGGGATCCTTCCTAAAAGCAGGTCGTACACAATATGTTGAAGGAGCTATTCTTTCAAAAAGTTTTGTATCCCTCGTCAAAGCAACTGAAATTGATGCTTCTGGTGTCTTGCTTGTTGTAAGGTCCCGGAGTCCAGATTTCTAACAGCAAACAAATAAATCATGAAAGAGCTTATAGAGGACAAAAAGCTAACTTATTTAACAACAATCTAAACTCACCTGAATCTTTTCTGCAAGTTCTAGTACAGTTAATCCTTTGCTTCCCTCGAGTGAGAGAACATGAAAGGCAGCAAATTTGACAGTTCCAGGTGTCAATTTATGCCTAGATCTTCGTGGCAGTAACAAGCCTTTTTCTCGCATCCATGCAAATGCATTTTCAGCTGCTGAACCATTACGTATGGTAGAAACAATGTCTTCAAAAACTTTACCCTGAAATTACAACCCAAGCATATTTTGATTAATAAAGAGAAAAACGAGGAACTATTTGGTCATTTGACATCTAAATAAGCCCAGCAAAAAATAGGGACAATTATAAATCTGATAACAGCCTAGACATATCAAGCATTAAAATCAGTTGCACACACATTTTATATAAAACTCCAATACACGTTACATGCAATTAACTCGGATGAGATGTCTAAGTGTTCCAGAAGCCATTCTATCAGCTTTAGTCACTGACATTAATACCCATGGAGAATGCAACTCTGTCATTTTTGTCTTTCTCAATGGGAGCAATTATGTCCAGATAAATAAAAGCAACCACAATCTTTAACTAATCAAACAATAAATAGAGCAGAGGTCGAACCAATATCCTGAACAAAGCACTGACCAAAGTATAGAGCTGCTCAACAATATTCAAAGGACCAGAGATTCTTCTAACAGGACATCCACTCGGGAAAAAAGAGCTAAGCAACCTTTAAGGGAGATTTTATGTTGCAGATTTCAGATCATCACAAATACTTGTTTATTGTTGTGTCTCTACAAACAGCTTCCACGTCAATATTAATAAACACAGCATTACCATTATGAACAATAGGACATCAATTTCAATAAATTTGTTCAAAAGAAAAATACGAACCTTGTGGTTATCACCTACGCTGGCCCATGTACTACTCCTTTTCTTCAACTTTGGCCCAAATCCTGCAGACAATGCTAACTGCCGAAATATTTCAGGCCAAGTTAAGGGATTTAGATGCCGCTGCCAATTGCGTATGTCAAAACCCCAGGCATATGCCTGATAGAAAGAGAAACATAAAAAGAGTTCTCAACAATGTACAAAGTATTACACTGAATGACTCCAGTAAATGTATAAGTGCAAGGCAGAGCTTACCCCTTCAATGATCTGTGGATGTCCACCTTCAGGATTAGCAGTACAATATTGATTCACGCCTAATCCCGAAGAAGGTGTCCTTGCAACACCTTCAATATCTTTTATTATTGATTTCAGCAGCGCAAGATGTATCTCACCCAACAGCCTTGAATCCTGTGATCAGAATGGCATGTATAGAAAGAAAGAATGTTACAAGAAAAGAAACTTTAATTGTGAAAAAATGTGAATAAAATTATGTATACAGATATACACAACTCACATAGTCATGCAAAGCTTGCACAAACTCATCAAGAGTAAAAGGCCATAGCCCAAGAACATCAGCGAAAGTGATAAAAAATCTCCAAACCTACAAAAACCAAGCATAAAATTAGAACCTCAAAAAATGAAGGCATCGAATTCATCATCCTTGTTTCAACTGTTGTAAAAGGTGAATGAAAAAAATAAAATAACATAATTATTAGTTCATACCATGAGAAGGTTCCCGATGTTCTTCTCTGAATCACTCCATGGTTGAACTGCAAATGGCCTTTTTAGTTCCACAGACTTGGGAGGGAATACACAGAGGGAATCTAAGGCACAAAAATTACACTCAGGAAAATTAGCTGAAAGACTGAAGGAAATCATCATATTTGATTAACCAAAAGGCCTTAAAAGACAGAACACCTCATGCTTATAATCCTAAATAAATAGAAAGGATTAAAGATCCAAGAAAAAATTTTCATGAAGAGATAGCAGAGAAAAGATGCAACATCATATTATTAACCATAAAATGAATGAAACATCTTCTACCTAGGAACAAGGTCTACATCTTCAAAAATATAATAAAATAAAATTTCGCTCTGTATTTGAGTTTCCGTGACAACTGTTTAGGGTCATGGGGAAACAAATACCATGAATTCTGAAATATGACGTCCGCAAATTCTAAAAAATGCCGACAAAATCAACTTCATTTCTCTGACCGGGCCATTTCAGAAGCCTTTTAAAGCTTGATTTTGTACAGTCATGTAGTAACTATCATTTTTGGCATGAGTTCTTCAAGTTTTCAAGAACATAGAAGAGAAGGGTCAACACCAAAACAATAAAAGAAAAGAGAGAGGGAGGAAGGGAGTGTCAATCATGTAAAACCATAAAATATATATATATATACACACACACCCAGACACACATACATATCAAGCAAGATATACCTCGGAATGAATCGAGGTTCTGCAAAGTATCAAGGTCTAGATGAATTATTGAAGATAATCCTTTGCTAGAAGCAGCCAAATCCATGAGTTCCAATTGTTCATCCTCAATGAGATCCATAGATTCTTTAGCCATTTTGCGGGCAGTTGCCTTCTCAATGGCAACTTTACGTTTAGCTGCCTGTTTCTCCATGCGATGCTCTTCCTTGAGCCTCCTTTTTTCAGCCTATCAATAATTACACCAGAGAGAAAGGTTTAGATAGTCTAACCAAAATAAAATATAAAAGTTATAGGAATTTTTTTTTTACACAACTTACTCTCAAGTATTCTCTCTGTAAAAATTTTTCCCTCCGTTCCATTTCACGTTTTTGCTCACGCAGCAATCGCTCTTCCTCTCTCTGCCTTTCACGCATCAACCTTTCTTCTTCCTTTCTTCTTTCACGCTCATGCTTCTCCATTTCTTTTCTCATTCTTTCCTCACTCTGAGAATACAAATCAATAATATAAGCATATAAAAATGTATTGCTTCCCTAATATGGCACAGACAATGAGTAGTAAAACAAAACCTTTCGCCTCATAATATCTTGTCTTTCAAGCTCTTTCCGTATCCGAATCTCATTCGTTTCAGCTTCCCTTGCAATTCTAGCTTCATCACTCTACAAGATGCAACTTACTATGCAATTACTTAACCCTCAAAATTTCTAAGAGAAAAAAAATTGAAGCCGTACTTGTATCGTGTGGTGAATATTATAACTTTCCATAGATTTCCAATAAGTCACTTGGGAATACCTTGCATTTGCTCTCCATATGTAGCTCAGTGTCGTTATTGAAAGTTTGCGTGCCAGACAATAAATAAGGATCTTCAGTTCCGAAAATTGTGTGACTGGTTGACTGAGCATTTATTCTATTATTTGAGGTTGATTCCCTTAGTGGGAGAGAGTCTTCACCTCCATTAGGTGATGAAAAAATGTGTCCTGGCTTGTCTTGTTGAGACAAAACACAAACACGAGAAACATGACCTTGAACACCGTGAACTCTTGACGGCGTTGCATTTGCATGAACAAAAGACTTTCTAGCTCTTGAACCATCAACTGGCGAACCATGAAAATAAGGCTGCTCTGAGAGAGACTGATATTCATGAAGAGCTCTTGGGATGACCTGGAATTTATTTCACACAGCTTCAACAATTAAATTTACATAAACTACATTAAAATCTAGCATTTCATACGACAAAAACCAATATCAACTTGGAAAAATAAATACAGAAAATTGGTGTCAACATTCAACAGTATAAAAGTCATACTGAAAAACAATTTTCTGTTTCCAGATATCTATAGATGCATAAGAAACAACTTTTTGCAAACATTCAGGGGGAGAAAAGAAGGAAATAGAACCCAATAGCAATGTAGCAATATTTTTATCGAAAGGAACCAAAGGACGGTAACAATATAAGATCTCCGAAATCCAAATTCACATGTAGCAATCACAACCCAAATGCATGATAAAGAAAATATGCTTTCAGGAATTAATTGAGAAAACCACAAATGAAACAGTCAAACAGATCAAGCTACAACATTAGGGTGGGGGGATGGTGGTTACCTAATCAGTTTTTTTTTTTGTTTTTTTGCATGCCACATGTCACTTAGTGATTGCACTAGGATAGACTCGGAGAGAAAAAAAAGTAGGAGAGGATCCTTGTCCCTTTAGAATTAAATCAGAAAAAGAGATAGGATTGACCTTATAAAACACTAAGTTTTAGTCACTGCTAGTCTGCTACTGACAATGTCCAGTTCATTCAAACCAGTCCTATAGAACAGAACAGAGAAAATCTTAAGACACTGGGCTAGCAATGATCTTGACTAGTGAACTCAAAAGCACTTCAAGCATCCAACTAAAATTGCAATCTAAAAAATTTATCTATCAAGTAGGCATGCCAAATATATTCAATTATTCATTCATTAAACATCTAACCAATGAATTCGACTTCTTCAAAAAAAAACAAAAAAAGCCCAAGGAATTCGAGAAACCAACTTTATTTGATTTGGAATCATGTCGATCATATACTTTGCCCTCGTAAGGATGCCCGGACCGCTTCTGCTGCTCAGAGCTTGCTGCTTCACATGCAATACAGAAAAAAGTTAGCAGTATCAAAATACATTAAAACCCTCTACTTAAAACAAGACCTTATGTCAAGGCATAGTTACACCATTGCATGAATCAAATCCCACAAAAAGTTCAAAGTCAGTAACAAAACACATTTCTTTCTAAAACTGATAACAGAATGCGTTGCTTAAGCTTATACCTATTGGTGCTCCAAACGCATCAGGTGGCAAGGAATCGAACTCCATTCCAAGAATTGGCCCGTCCTCTCTCAGTGGCTCCCCCAACTGTGCTTCCACACAGGCAATCACCCTCAGTTCCATTATTGACTGTTGAGACTCATAAGACCTCCTGACCATTGGCACATCATCCACTGCATTCCTCAGCTCCATCAAATAAGGACTGGAGCCAGACCCTGAACCCGAACCATAATCACTACCATGCTCAGGCCCAGCTCCCAACTCATCTACAGGAGATTCTGGCATAACTACAGCCACATTTTTTCGCATTTTTTTGGGTGGAGTCTCTTTTTCCTTTTTATCTTTCAATCTTCTGTGACAAAACCACATCTGCAACTGTCGATCAGATAAGCCTAATTTCTCAGATAGCTCAGCTCGAGTAGACTCCGATGGATATGTCTCCGCTACAAATAATCAAAACCACAACAACAACAGAATCAACAAATTAAACCAACAATTTAAACAAAATTTAAGTTTTATAATAACAAATTAAACATTAAGTCAATAAATTTAAACATACATATTCAACATACAAACGAATTGAACAAATAAATCAAATTGAATACAACACATGGCAGCTAAATAAAACAAAAATATAATTTTTTAGCGATCAAATCCTTACGAAACGCAGAATAAAAAATTTAAAATACTGAAGAACCAAAAAAAATAAAGAAAAGAAAATTTTGTACGAACAAGCAAAGGCCTTCTCGAGGGTTTCGAGTTGAAACGGAGTCTTCATCTGTCGTTTGGGCTTTCCATGTTGACCTTCATTGGAATGATAATTATCATTATTATTAACAATTTTTTTACTTTCATTACTTTTATTCTGATTCTCAGCGTCTGAATCGGCCTCCATTGAAGCCACCACCAGATCACACAAAATCTAGGGTTTCTTTCTCCAAAGAAATTCCCCTTTTTTTTTAATTTCTCTCTCTAAAACAAAATATCTTGCAAGTGAAGAAAAGTAAGAGGAGACGGATAAGAAACAACAAAGAACATAACCAAAATAATATGAATGCGAAGAATAATGATGAGAGATTGAGACGAGCGAATAATAAAATTTTTTAATTTCAATTATAATTTTGTTAATATTAATTATAACAATAATAAATACTGATAAAACAAAGTGAAAATAGTTGAAGCCCTTCTTGACTATAATTACAACACACTCCATTTTTTCTTTTTTAAATTTCCTTTAAGACATTGATTTTGTTTTTTTGATTTTTTATTTAATAACAAGGGCCTTGATGTGGCCTAATAACATGTTCAGAAGAAATCAACTGTCTTTTCCCCTTTTTTCTCCTTTTTATTTTATTTTTTATAATTTCGATTTTCTTTTTCGGTTCTTGATGTGTTTTTTTTTTTTTTTGAAAGAAAAAGAAAAGTATTTGTCGAATATTAATTGGTTGATAGGTGGTTTGCGGCTTCGGGATCTTTGAGTATTTGTGTTTTAAGGTTTCCAGTTTGTGCTTTTATTTCGGGCTGGGCTTCATACCTTTCTTCTGAATTCTGATCTAACCACAAGAAACTGACGACAAGTCGTTTATTCTATAAACTATTCAATAGAAGTCGTCGTTCCAAGTTTATAGAAACCGGCAGGTCGTTCTTGGGTGGTGTAGGAACAAGTCGAGCACTATCACACGGTGATGACTCTTCGAAATTATGATTCATAGTTCATGTTTAGTTATAAATTTGATACTAATCTATAAAATTAAAATATAACTTAAAATAAATTCATACGGGCTATCATATTTTATATTTAACGGAACAACGACACCCTTTAATTTTAGAGGAACAAATTATTTATATTGATTTGTCATTCAGTTGATATATAGAACTTGACAATACATCGACTATTTCCTCCTTCTTACAAGTAAATTAGCATTTAATGATTTTGTTATTTTCCTTTCAAACTACTCACACACCTTCTATTCTGAACTATGAAATATCGAAATATCATAATACATTTCGAAAGTCAAGCTATGATGATTAGTTGAAAATACTTAGATACTGGAATTTAATATTCACATATTTCATTTCTATCACTTTTTCTAATTAATATTAAGCTTGTTTTGAGAGACAGAAGCAAGAGATACATTATTCTCAGTCCAAACATAAGCTGAAAGCAAATTAGCAAATCTTTGTACTCTTGAAACAAATAAAATTTACCATAAAAAAATAACCATTTTTTTTTAAAAACCACTTATTCCGAGCTTAAGCGAAGTAGGTAAAATCTCTGATTGTCCCAGACTCTTACAAGAAACGCACTTCATGTATTCGAACCCATAATCTCAAAGTGAGATTTGAACCCTATACCATCAAGTCACACCTATTGGGGACATAAAAAAATAACTTAACAAAGAAAGAAAGACATAACACTCAACTTGTCATTTTTTTAATCTTGGAACAATAGAGTATTGTATGACTTTATATCATTTCTTCTCATGCTGCTTTTATTTGGTGCAAAAAGAAATATATATTTTTTAAAATCGTTTGAAACTCCATTCTCAAATTATTCATTCTGGACTTAAGCGGAGCAGGTAAAATCTCCGACTATATTAGACTCTTATAACAAATATTTTCTCTGTATTCTAGTTTCCTAATAAATAAGAAAAAAATGCAATTTGCAATAAAGCTAAATTCTCCAGCTTCCCAATAAAAGCATGAACTGTACAAAACAAACTAACACCTCTTAAAATAAAGATATAGTTGTGTTTAGAAACAAAAAGAAGGATAGATGATAGCACAGCAATTAGCTCATCAACTTCAACTACCGCTTCTCTCTTTCTCAACCTTTTTTTCTCTCTTACAAAGCATTGTTTTGTGTATCCATTATGAGGCTGAGTATTTTTGGTGGGGGAGAAAAGAGTGTGGTGGAAGTTATATAAGATACATATGTAACGTTTGATATAGAATTTGGTAAGTTTATAGAATATAATGAAACTCACTCATTTCTCTTAGTAAGGCAGCTAAAATACCGGTGAAATTTTGAGAAAATGGGCATAGATGCAGAAATCATGGGAATCAACTTCATTTGATTTCTCGTCACACAAACATTCGTTTGTGTGTTATAGAACAGAATGAGACTCACTCGTTTCTCTTCTTCCAAACTTGGCTTTAATTTCAAAATGATATCAGAGTCTTGTTATGGCGTCATCCAACATTGCTAGCTTGAGAGTTGAGGGTGGTATAATATTTATATTTTGAGTTCATTTATTCATCTTAGCTGATGTGTGATATATATATATATATGATATTTTCCTCAACATTAATGAACGAGTAGGTTGCCACTGCATGTGTTGGTAGCCAGCTGAAATTCAAAACAAATATTTTGTTTTGAATATATAAAACTGAGCCTTAAAATCTTAAACCCCATGGTTTTAATTCTAAATGAAAATGATAAGATTACTTAATGAAATTTTAATCATGTAGTTCATAATTGGCTAGTTGTTGATTGTTAGAGTATGTTAATTCTGCTTAAGTGTGCAATTTCTGCTTAGCTCGACCTGTAAGAACAACACTGGAGACAATGAGCAATTATAATTTAAGGTCGGGATTAGGAAGGGTCTGAAAGTTTATTTACTCGCATTTACATTTGTAAATAATAATAGTGTTTGTGCAACTATCCCCATAAACAAAAGAATCACAATATTAACTCTAATAAAATTAAAGTGTTTTTGTCCAACGGTGTTCTATTATTACTTGATTATCAAAAAGTCGATCATTTCTTTAAGAATTTTTGTACTATTAATAATACTTCATTATAAAAAAATGAACTGATAGCGGTTACATTATATTCACGTTTCCCACTAACTAGCCAACTCCCTAAAATTTCGGAGCTTCCCTATTATGGACGGTTGTTCAGCTTAAAAAACAGAAAGTAATTAATTGGTTGTCTGATTCCTTATTTAAAAGATTAATGTCATTAAGGAGTCGATATTTTGGGTTAATTTCTCGCACGATCATTGCTTGCCTTTTCTGTAAGTGAGTATGAAATGGAGATATTGCCAAAAGGTCTTGTATCCATACTCTAAACGAAGGGATTGGTTTCAAACCCTGACAGAAGCTTCCGAATCAGACTCTAGTAGGCTCTCAACTTTAGACTCTGAAGAGATACTTGGTAATCAAACTCTAATGAGATACTGAGGTCAGACCCTAACGATAGCTCGGGATCTCCTTCATAGTGTGTTTGGTCACGTGTCACACGTCTAATTTCTCCCTAAACAAATAGCATGAACAATGATTCTTGTATAGTTGCACTTCCATATTTTTATCTTTTTTGTGTCTAAATTATCAAATCAACAATGCTAAATACACTCTCACAATCCTGGAAATTTCTATTTTAGGCTAAGTTTTGTAAAAAAAAAATTGCTATGAAACAAATATTAGAGTATAACACTTTGTAAACAAATAATCTAATGATCGTGCAGTTCAATTTTGTAAATGTATAAGCTAATATTAACATTATCGTTAATTATATGTTTGAAATAATATTTAAACGCTAACGTATATGTTAACTTATAAGGTCACAAAATTTCACACCAAACGATACCTTAATGATAAAATAATTATAAAAATTCAAAATTTACTTTTTGACATTTCCATTTGAGGTACTAAAAAATAAAAATTTAAATGCAAACTAGCATTATTCATAATAAAATTATTTTACAGATTCAAAATTTCCTTTTTGAATATATTACTTTGGGTTACAAAAGTTCGGCGGTAATGAGTACTAACATATGATGATACTGGACCTAAAACTTCTTACGGGCTACGGCCCCCAATAAGCTTTTGGTTTCATAATGGTTTTAATGGGTCAAGTGTCCTTTGTCCAATGGGCTTGGTGTGAATCCACTGAGCTTCAATCGCAATGGTTTCAATCTTGAGCGCAATAAAACATGGGATAAAAATCAAACCGCGGGAACAAGGAAAGGAAGTCGAGGTGAAGGTGCTGTTGCTTTCCCTGTTTTTAGAATCTGCGGCAATTTGACGCACGCACGCCAGTCGTTCGATAAAATGCATGAAGGATGTTGGCAATGAGTTGTTAAGTTTCTTGGATCAAATCATGCATAAGCCTAAAAAGAAGAAGAATCCCAAGCAATTTGGGTCATGTAAGGCTGCGCGAGGCACAAGGAGTTGCATGCGGCATGAAGGCAGTGCTAACGTGGAATTATTGCTTGCATGATATTGGAATAATTACTTAGCATGGGATGAATTCGCACGTATAGATCTCATATATATATATGTTTTTTAATAGATTTTAAGTGATAAAATATATTTTTTAATAATTAATAGATAGTTAAGTGAAACAATAATCATATGTTCGGCATTAAATAAATAAATAAATCAAATCAAATCAAATTTATTTGTTATTGTGGTTTGACTTGTTGTGAGGTGACAAAACTGTGTTTCGACCTAAATAAAGTTATCAAGTATTTAGTTAATAATAAAAAATTATGATTATTAATTGTGATTTCTTTCAATAATTAAGTTTTGTAAAAGCTACATTTTTTTAACTCTCTCCATCAAAATATTAAAAAAACACAACCCAATTATTTTTCTAACATAAATCAAAATCTCATAACATTGTTTATACACCACTGTTTAATCGTAACACTAGCCAGAGATAATTAATTTACAATTGTGTTAGTCATATTTGATTTGGAATGAGTCTTTTTAATTCTAAAAGAATTAGAATAGTATTGTTATTGTAAGCAAATCAAAACAACAAATTGTAATTTTATCTCACCTTAAGAAAGTTTTATCGGTCTTGTTTTTAATAATAATTTTGGTTACATTTTTTTAACCCAAAATCTCCAAGCAATATCTAATATACTTCGAATTTCATATAATTTTTTATTGCATTCGAATATCCAAAACATGCGACTAAATTTGCCATCTAATTGATGGTAATCACAGTGGAAGGTTTTAAGAAACTTTTTATCCTTTTAATGGTTTTTTGTTGGGCCGGGTTGATTTCAAATTAACCTATTTTGGGTCATTATTGGATTTCACCGAACAATTTATAAGAGTTTTTAGATCATAATTGGGCCCAGTTGATTTCAAATTAACCTATTTTGGGTCATTTTTGGATTTCACCGAACAATTTATGAGAGCCCTTGGAAGTTGGAACTGACCTAATTAAGTAAGTCTCTATAATGCAAAACATATTATTATAAAAAAAATGATTGTTTGTTTGAACGGAATGTCCGAAAAAATTACGGCAGCTATTTTACTTCAATCTAACCTATAAATATAAAAACCAAATCACCTACTTCCCCTCGAATGACGAATTCCCTTAAATTAAATAAATTAAGATCACTTCTTCCTTTGCGTATTCCATTTGTTCAGCTCGTAACAATCCAATCAATTCGCCGGGAAGAAACTTTTTAAATGTTATTTTCTTTTAAAAAGTGTTATCAATCATGTAAAAAATCAAACAACTAGAGCATGTCTAGATAATATTGTTCACTAAAAGACAGAAAGCATTTGAAAGAGATAAAATAGAAAATACCTAAAGAATATCTATTTAATTTCGTTCAACATGGCTTTTTTTTTTTTTTTTTTTAATTTCCACTTGGCCTTTTTCATAAAAAAACTTAAACGGTAATATTCATATTGAAACAGGGAATAAAAATATTGTTGATATCCTTAATAGCGGGTTGATTACACTTATCATTGATGGGCGTGATTTGGTGATGTAGGATTCAGGATCTCACTTTGAGGTTCTGGATTCGAATTCAATGAGTACGTTTATTGTAAGAGTCTGAAACAGTCGGGAATTTTATCTACTCCGTTTAAACACGAAAATGATGATTTGATGGCAAGATTTTCAACCATTAAAAAAAAAAAAGTCGAAATGAAAATCGAGGGTTTCGTGATTCAAAAATCTGAATATCGTCTCAATCATTATTTGTCGGATATTGCAGTAACCCATGTCTCTCACCAAGTGAGACACATGAGTTCGAGTCCCCACAAAAGTAGTGGAGACTCAAACCTTATTCTTTAGGAGGAAGAAGTTCTCCTATATGAGAGTTGATTCTCAAGTTGTGTTTTGGTTGATTTAGAATTTGTAAGTCTCGAGCTACGTCTCGGTTGATTTCTGGGCAATGCTATAATTGTATGTATCTAGAATCTCAGTTGATAGCATATTGTAATATATGTAGTTTGTAATAATTCAAAAAAAAAAAATAGTAGGAGGTTTTGTCAGATTTTTTTTAAAAAAAAAATAATATAAATTGATAGCGACGTATATTTTATTATTAAGTAAAGAAACTTGCTTACCTTAAATATTAAACTTCTAGAACGCTATTGCTTTTATTTATTTATTTGTTTTTGCTTTCACTAAAGTTTGATTTTCCTTGTATATCTAAAACCTGCTTGCTTGTTACATCACACTCCATATCATTTGATTTGATTCATATGAAGTTTCTATTTATAATATTTTTAATTTTTCATCACCTTGCCATGTTTGTCCAACCACTTTCACCATCCTTCACTAATAATGCATGCCTAAAATTATTTAATTTAGGTCTAACGTTGCAATTATAAATTAAAAAACCTCTGGACGTCAAGTTATATGTAACATAATTTTTAGTCCAATGAAAAAGACTTGTAGTACTTTATGCTACATAAAAATGTAAAGATAATATCAAGTTTTTTGTATAATAAAATCACGCCTTATCACACATGAGATAGATCTTTTAACGAATAAATTTTTTATTTTTAAATAAATCAACTTATTTAAAAATATATAGATTTTTTATTTTTCTTATTAAATATCAATTCTTAATATATCTCGCCCGATTCCTAAGGGCTCTTTTGAAAAAGCACAAGTACTTTAGTTATGTAACTATTGTAGGCGTTTCACCTGGAATCCCTCAAAAGGGCGCAAGAAATGTCTTTTGGTTTTTGCTCCAAAGTCAATTCCTGGAATATATATATATTTTTTAAAAAAAGGTTATTGCAAATTTATACAGCAGATAATTTATGGAAATTGATAAAAGAAACAAGGGATGGCAATGAAAGGGAGGAAATCGACGTCTTTGTATTCGTTTTTGACAATCTTTAGATATCATCGTCTCTTTTCCGTTCTCTTATAATTGTTTCAGGGGAGATAATGAAGATCCATGAATAATAAAAAGGGATCCCCGATGGGTCCCGAATATTGAATAATAAATAAAATTTTCTTAAAATAAATTTAAATCATTAAAAAATATATTAGTTGAACTATTACTTAATCCATAAATCAAGCATACATATTCAACAATTTGATAATATCCATTTCATAAGTCACAATTTATATATAAGATTGAAATTCATATTTTTTTCTTTTTTTTAATCCATAAATTAATAAAATGATGAATCTCTCATTAAAAATTGATTATATATATAATGAATTCATTTAAACCCTTATACTATTTATAATTTATATATTTTTATAAATGTTAAGATATATATATATATTTTAACATTTATATAAAATTACAAATAGAAATTTGAACATATTTATTAACAAATTAAAAATAAATAAATTAAATCTTAAATCGGTAATGGGGTGGTGATGTAGATTTTACATAATCTCTTTCTCTTTTCCGAATAAGAAATAAGTATTAAATTTTTCTTATTTCCGTCTCCAACATTAATTTTTTTTCAATTTTTCATCTTCAATTGGAGAGGGTCCCCGAGGGCCTCGTTTCCTCGGGGAGGCAGTGTTGGAAAAATGCTTATTTATAAGCATTTTGAGGCTCAATTTTAAGCATGGTCCACTTCGTGTTAGTGGTTGTTATTGAATGATTCGGATACTCCTCCGTGAGTACTTCGAAATGGTATATTCATATGCTTAAAATGGTGCTTGGGTGAATGAGAAATTGTTGCTCAAAGTTCACAATTTTCAAGCCTTTTGTAATTCCATAACAGCTAATTTAATTAGCTTGGTGGTTACAAAGTTTAATCTCCATAAGTGCTAATCTAATTAGCTTGGTGGTTATATAGTTTAATTTCCATTAGTGCTAATTTAATTAGCTTAGTGGTTACAACAATGTGTAACATCTCCCATTATGAAATTTAATTGGCAAGTTAATTTCTATTAATTGAGATGTGTTTTTCTTTTCCTATATAAACAACATCAGTTCTTGTTTTCAAGATATGAAATAGAAAATAGAGAAAGACATAGCACACACACGAAAATCATTTTCTTTGTTTTGTTAAAAGGAGAGTTCAAACACTTTGTGGTTCGTTGGATACGAGTCTGGTGGTGCCCTTTCTCGTACGTTTCCGTTGTATCCTGGGAAACAATCGTCTCACGTTCTACTGCACCTACGGTAGGGGACGAATTTGTTTTAAGGATATTGTTGTTTTACAACAAGCCTCGGGAAAGTTCAGCATTTGCCAACAGCCTCTGCCTCAGCATCAGCATCTGCCAACAGCCTCTGCCTCAGCATCTGCCAACAGCCTCTGTCCTCTGCCATCAGCCTCTGCTCAGCCTCTGCCATCAGCCTCTGCTGTCAGCCTCCTCTGCAAAGCTTCTGCTTCAGCCTCTGCCTCTGCCCTTCAGCCTCTGCCTCCGCTCTCAGGGTCTGCCTCTGCCCTCAGCCTCCGCTCTCAGCCTCTACCGTCAGGGTCTACTCTCAGGGTCCTCCGTTAGGGTCTGTTTGAGGATAATAATTATAATTGTAATTTTTTCATATTCGGATTTCCCAATTACCGTGTAATAATTGTAATAATTGTTGTATACAGTCTTAAAACAAATTCGACTCTGTGGATATGGAAATCAGTCCAAACACAGTAGATCCGAATATGGCAGCCTCTTCGGCTGACCAGAATGTTGTGGCAGCCCCCGTGGCTGACCAAAGTGCAGTGGCAGCCGTTGTGGCTGGCCAACTTGCATCAGCCTCTGGGCTTAATATGGCAGCCGTTGTGGCTGGCCAAGGTATTTCTGCCTCAATGGCTAGACAACCTGTTGGACATGTGAGCCATGTCAATCCTGCTGTGGAAAAACCTGAAAAATTCAGCGGTCAGAATTTCAAAAGGTGGCAACAGAAAATGTTCTTCTACCTGACCACGTTGAACCTTGCGAGGTTTCTAAAGGAAGATGCTCATGTACCCAAAGAGGGTGAGATTGATATCCAAGTCATCAGTGCCATTGAAGCTTGGAAACATTCTGAATTCCTATGTCGGAATTATGTGCTGAATGGGCTAAGTGATTCTTTATACAGTGTGTACGCTGGAATGAAAACAGCTAAAGGGCTTTGGGAATCTTTAGATCGAAAATATAAAACTGAGGATGCCGGTACTAAGAAATTTGTCGTAGGCTGTTTCCTAGAGTTTAAAATGATTGATTCCAAAACTGTGATAAGCCAAGTACAAGAACTGCAGATTATTCTAGCAGAAATTCATGCTGAGGGGATGAGTTTAAGTGAAACCTTCCAAGTAGCCTCGATAATTGAGAAACTACCACCTGGTTGGAAAGATTTCAAGAATTATTTAAAGCATAAGCGAAAAGAAATGAGCATTGAAGACT
The DNA here is from genome assembly GCA_019454045.1 of Zanthoxylum bungeanum. NCBI lineage: Eukaryota > Viridiplantae > Streptophyta > Magnoliopsida > Sapindales > Rutaceae > Zanthoxylum > Zanthoxylum bungeanum. The sequence goes on along the minus strand of SKCR01025821.1, from coordinate 448,797 downwards.
TGGTTCTTAAGCTAAGAATTGAGGAAGGTAACCGAGTTTCTGAAAAGAGAGGAATGACTCATGAGGCCAAAGCAAATGTTGTCGAACATGGCCATAAGAACAAGAACCTCAAGAACAAAGGGTCAAAGATGGGCCCTAAAGGAGGAGTTTCCAAGAAATCAAAATTTCAAGGAAAATGCTTCAACTGTGACAAAATGGGTCACAAGTCTTCTGAATGCAGACTGCCGAAGAAGAAAAAAAGAAACAAGAAGCTAATGTGCTAGAAAACATGACTCAAGATGTTTCAGACATTAACCTTTCTGCTGTGGTTTCTGAGGTGAATCTGGTGGGTTCTAACCCAAGAGAGTGGTGGATTGATACTGGTGCCACTCGACATGTATGCTCAGACAAGAGCATGTTTTCTTCATTTGAGCCTGCTGAAAATGGGGAAAAGATATACATGGGAAATTCAGCAACATCTGAGATAGAAGGTCAAGGAAATGTGATTCTGAAGATGACCTCTGGGAAAGAGTTGACTTGAACAATGTTCTGTATGTACCTGAAATACGGAAGAATCTTGTGTCTGGATCGCTTCTGAACAAGCATGGATTCCGGATGGTGTGTTCGAGTCTGATAAGGTAGTTTTGACTAAAAATGGGATGTATGTGGGAAAATGGTATGTAACTGATGGGCTTTTTAAGCTCAATGTAATGGTTGTTAAACCCAAAAATATCAATAAAGCTAGTTCTTCTGCTTATATTGTTGAGTATTCTAATCTTTGGCATGGTAGATTATGACATGTTAATTTTAATTCATTGCGAAAGTTAATTAACATGAATCATATTCCCAATTTTAAAATTGATATAACAAACATAAGTGTGATACTTGTGTTGAGGCAAAACTAACAAGATCATCTTTTCATAGTATTGAAAGAAACTCTGAACCACTTGATCTAATTCATACCGATGTATGTGATTTTAATTCAATACAATCGAGAGGCGGTAATAAATATTTTATTACCTTTATTGATGATTGCACAAGATTTTGCTATGTGTATTTAATGAAAAGCAAGGACGAAGCTATAGAGAAATTTGTTCTCTATAAGAATGAAGTTGAGAACCAACTGAATAAAAGAATTAAGGAGTTAAGAAGTGATCGTGGTGGTGAGTATGTTTTCCCTTTTGAATCACTTTGTGAACAAAATGGAATCATACATCAAACCACAGCTCCTTATTCGCCTCAATCCAATGGGATTGCGGAACGTAAGAATCGTACCTTGAAAGAGATGATGAACGCTATGTTAATCAGCTCTGGCTTACCTCAGACTATGTGGGGAGAAGCTGTCTTATCAGCTAATTACCTTTTAAATAAGGTACCACGGAAAGAAGCAGGGAAAACTCCTTATGAAATGTGGAAAGGAAGAGTACCTTCCTATAAATTCCTTCGAGTGTGGGGGTGTCTTGCCAAGTAGTCATTCCTCCACCTAAAAAGGTGAAGATATGACCAAAAACTGTGATTGCATTTTCATAGGATATGCTCATAACAGTAATGCTTATCGATTTCTTGTGCATGAGTAATGTACCAGATATTCACAAGAATACGATAATGGAATCGAGGAATGCATCCTTTTTCGAATACGTTTTTCCTTGTAAAACTAATTCGAATTCAGATGTGCACAAACGGGCACATGAGACTATCATTGAAGATAGTCAGGACCGAGAACAAATTAATGTTCCAGAGGATCAACAAGTTGTTGAACCTGAACTAAGACGTAGCAAAAGAGCTAGAACGGAAAAATCATTTGGTCCAGATTTTTGACATTTTTGCTAGAGAATGATCCTCAAAGCTATAACGAAGCTGTAAAGTCAGCTGATGGTGCCTTGTGGAAAGATGCCATCAATAGTGAAATTGAATCCATCTTACAAAATCACACCTGGGAGTTAGTGGATCTTCCTCCAGGATGTAACCTTTAGGGTCCAAGTGGATTTTCAAAAGGAAAATAAAGGCAGATGGATCAATTGACAAGTACAAAGCAAGACTTGTAATTAAAGGTTATAGACAACGTGAAGGTCTTGATTACTTTGATAATTATTCTCCTGTAACGAGAATAAATTCCATAAGGATGATACTAGCGATTGCAGCTTTGCGCAATCTTGAGGTACATCAGATGGATGTGAAAACAGCCTTCTGAATGGAGATTTAGATGAAGAAATCTACATGGAACAACCTGAAGGCTTTATAGCTCCAGGACAAGAAAAGAAAGTATGTAAGTTAGTTAAATCCTTGTATGGATTGAAACAAGCCCCGAAACAGTGGCATAAAAAGTTTGATGACACCATGTTGGCAAATGGTTCAAAATCAATGAATGTGATAAATGCATTTATGTCAGAGAGACAGAAGTTGGCTATGTCATTTTATGTCTCTACGTTGATGACATACTGATTGTCGGGAGTAGTAATGTCAAAATGGTGAAATCTACCAAGAATATGCTGAAATCCAAGTTTGACATGAAAGACATGGGTCTTGCAGATGTCATTATGGGAATAAAGATCTCGAGAAGTCCAGATGGACTTATTCTTGATCAGTCGCACTATGTGGACAAAATTCTTGGTAAATTCAACAATGATGATTCAGCTGTGGCTAGAACTCCTTAGATGTGAGTTTACAACTATCAAAGAATAGGGGAGATGGTATATCTCAAGTAGAATACTCTAGAGTGATCGGGAGTTTGATGTATCTATCGAGTTGTACAAGGCCTGATATAGCCTGTACAGTAAACAAGCTCAGCAGATATACGAGTAATCCAGGGGTTGATCACTGGAAAGCAATAGTGAGAGTAGTACTTAGGTACTTACGTTTTACTCGTAATTATGGGTTGCACTATCATAGATATCCAGCTGTAGTCGAAGGATACAGTGATGCTAATTGGATATCTGACATGAAAGACTCAAAGTCTACTAGTGGTTATGTGTTTACACTAGCAGGTGCAGCTATATCATGGAAATCCTCCAAACAGACTGTGATAGCCAGATCTACAATGGAATCAGAATTCATTGCATTAGACAAGTGTGCTGAAGAAGCAGAATGGCTTCGAAATTTTCTAGAGGATATTCCAAGTTGGCCTAAGCCAGTGCCAGCAATTTGCATTCATTGCGATAGTCAATCTGCAATTGGAAGGGCACATAACAATATGTATAATGGTAAGTCTAGACATATTCGTCGTAGACACAATACCGTTAGACAATTACTCTCTATGGAGTTATTTCGATTGAAAGTCAAAGGATAACATTGCGGATCCGCTAACCAAAGGGTAAATAGAGAGTTAGTTGTGAAATCATCGAGGGGAATGGGACTGAAGCCCATTAGATAAATGTTTATTACGAAGAAAACCCAACCTTGTTGACTGGAGATCCCAAGAACTAGGTTCAATGGGACAACCTACTCGTAAAAGACATAATTGGATCACTGTGGGGGTTACCCTCTAGTCCATTCCTATGATGAAATGAAACAGTGATGCTCGTATGGATAGAGGTTAAGAAAAAGCTTTTAATGATTCTTATGCGTCGGGAATCCGAGCAGAGTATTACGAGATACTCTTAAATAAGAAATCACCTATGTGAGAGAGAGTGTGGGCCGCTTCAAAGGGAATTGTACGGGGCACAATTTTAGAAACTCTTGCAGAACCAGGTAGATGTTCATGGCCAAAATGAACATAATAATGAGAACTCAAATGTGTAGGTAAAATATAGTGTGATATGTGTTCTCCAATTACATGAACGGCAGTACAGTTCAATGACATCGCGTCAACTGTCAGCGAGTAATGAGATATATTTTCACAAGGGAAGGTTCAAAGGCTGTGGCCTACCTATCCTATGCAGGTGTTGAACCGTTGAACTCTTATAGGTCAAATAAAATGTTTTATAAAAATAATTTTATTCGACGTTTTTCGCCAATTTCATTCATGTGGGGGATTGTTGGAAAAATGCTTATTTATAAGCATTTTGAGGCTCAATTTTAAGCATGGTCCACTTCGTGTTAGTGGTTGTTATTGAATGATTCGGATACTCCTCCGTGAGTACTTCGAAATGGTATATTCATATGCTTAAAATGGTGCTTGGGTGAATGAGAAATTGTTGCTCAAAGTTCACAATTTTCAAGCCTTTTGTAATTCCATAACAGCTAATTTAATTAGCTTGGTGGTTACAAAGTTTAATCTCCATAAGTGCTAATCTAATTAGCTTGGTGGTTATATAGTTTAATTTCCATTAGTGCTAATTTAATTAGCTTAGTGGTTACAACAATGTGTAACATCTCCCATTATGAAATTTAATTGGCAAATTAATTTCTATTAATTGAGATGTGTTTTTCTTTTCCTATATAAACAACATCAGTTCTTGTTTTCAAGATATGAAATAGAAAATAGAGAAAGACATAGCACACACACGAAAAATCATTTTCTTTGTTTTGTTAAAATGAGAGTTCAAACACTTTGTGGTTCGTTGGATACGAGTCTGGTGGTGCCCTTTCTCGTACGTTTCCGTTGTATCCTGGGAAACAATCGTCTCACGTTCTACTGCACCTACGGTAGGGGACGAATTTGTTTTAAGGATATTGTTGTTTTACAACAAGCCTCGGGAAAGTTCAGCATTTGCCAACAGCCTCTGCCTCAGCATCAGCATCTGCCAACAGCCTCTGTCTCAGCATCAGCATCTGCCAACAGCCTCTGCCTCTGCCATCAGCCTCTGCTGTCAGCCTCTGCCATCAGCCTCTGCTGTCAGCCTCAGCCTCTGCCATCAGCCTCTGCTGTCAGCCTCTGCCATCAGCCTCTGCTGTCAGCCTCTGCCATCAGCCTCTGCTGTCAGCCTCTGCCTCTGCCCTTCAGCCTCTGCCTCCGCTCTCAGGGTCTGCCTCTGCCCTCAGCCTCCGCTCTCAGCCTCTACCGTCAGGGTCTACTCTCAGGGTCCGCCGTTAGGGTCTGTTTGAGGATAATAATTATAATTGTAATTTTGTCATATTCGGATTTCCCAATTACCGTGTAATAATTGTAATAATTGTTGTATACAGGCAGAAGGGTGATAAAAATTTTCAAAAATAATAATAAATCGATGTAAAAATAATATCTTTTAGGAGTTATTCTTTTGCTTGTTAATTTAATGTTCTTTGCCGTAAAGATAAGGCCTCAAGGGTTCAGAATTTGGTCCAAATGGTTACGCAGCTATCCAATAGATTTGAGGTGGGAAGTTTTATTCATGGAAATGAAAATGAAATTTTAAAATGAAGAATGAAAATGAAACCCTTTTGGGAAGGGGCCATTGAGCAATCATCATATATATTCTTGATTCCAATTTATAATTGATTAGTAATAGCTAATCATATTATTGATTCCAATTTAAATTTGATTTGTAAATAGCTATGACTATTAAATTAACCCATCTACCACCCTCCCACCCCCCATCAAATAATAATATTTCCCCATCATGTCTCTGTTGCCAATTTTCTATTTTCTATTTTTTTTTTTTTTGAAATCGTTGGAAATCTCACCGTCAAATTATCCATTTCGGGCTTAAGCGGAGCAGATAAAATCTTCGGCTGTCCTAAACTCTTACAAGAAATGCAGTCTATAAATTCGAATCCAGTATCTCAATGTGAAATCATGAACCCTACACCATCAAATCACGCCTTTTGGGACCTGTTGCCTATTTTTCATCACATTATTAGAAACTCTGGATCATTGAAACAGCTTAAGAATTGTTTTAGTTTTAAACATAATTTTTTTCTTTGTTAGAATATTGCCAATGTATTGTGAGTATGCAAATTTCTTTCTCTTTCACAAGAGTGCATAAAAGATTTTATTTTAAGGGACTTTTTTCGTATAATATTATTGGCAGGCTAAATGTTTTATTATTATTATAATTTTTATAAAAAATTACGAGAAATTATGAGACTGGTATCGGATTTGGACATTGATAGCTTACTCCCGGTTCTTTTTTTCAAATATATATTTTGGTTATCAAATTTGAAGAATATTGGAAACAAGATATAAAATCATTATGATTTCCAACCTTGATTGTTACTCCTAATTACGTTATCAAGATTGCATTAATAACAACAACATTATCAAAATGGACCCTAATATTGGAAAAATTGTCAATGCTTTAGAACAAATACTTGGAATCAAAATTATTTCTGTCTAATCTGCAACATTAACATTGTAATTAAACCAACATGCTTCAAAAGAAAACAATATGTTCCCTTTTCATCAAACCCAATCATGTTTCCTAAGCAAATATAAAAAAGATTTAACCAACCATATGAGTGAGTGAGAGAGAGGATTTAAAGATTTTAGTGGGTACTATAATGAATTATCTACCGTACCATCGTAGGGTATTTGATATTTTTGATTTAAACATATAATTTTTATCATTAAACATGTAATATGTAATATGAAATTAGTTCAAAACATGAAATTAATTGCATGTTTATTGATAGAATTTACATGTTTAATAGGTACGATAATAGCGGCCCTCATTTGAAATTGAGAGTTTAGCCAGTCTTTCACAGAAAGCTCAAGAGAGGGCAGCTCATTTTTTGCACAAACAAGTATGTTGGTAGAGTGTGACTCTTAACAATTATGAGGAAAAAAATTTCACTTATCTTTAATTATTACACACCTGAAACTTTGTATTCAATTGGTTTCCCTTTCAATTTCATGGTTGGGAAAGGTAAATGTATCAATGATTTTGATGATCACTTTTACAATGGCCAGCATGCAACATTACCACAAATAAATAGTGGCCCCCATCAGAATTTATTTTTTTTTTTTAAATGTAATTTTCCCATTAACCCATTGATAATCGAGTTGGCATAAATCCCTAAGGGGAGTGACTTGGTGGTGTAATATTCAGGATCTCACCTTGAGGTCCTGTGTTCGAATTCATGAAGTATATTTATTGTAAGAGTCTGAGACAGTCGTGTGTTTTACCTATTCTGAGAGATGAGAATTGATTCATTAGACATTTAAATTGTACTACAAATACAAATAAATATATTTATATTGTCTAAAACATTGTATGACAAAATTCTAGAGTAATGTTGGTTTCTTGTTAGATTCTTGGCATTACCATCAAGTTTCCTCCTCCTTTTATGATTCTCCCTGTCAAGAACATGCATGCCAGTTGCCATCCATCCGTCCATCACTTGTCCATATAAAGATTTGGCTCTTTATGATCTTTGCTTTTAATAAATAAACAAAAACAAAAATCATTTGCTTAAACTTCAAGGCCCTACCAAGTACCAAGATAGAATTATAGAAAGAGAAGCTTTGTTTTTTGCCTTTGTTCTAAGCCTCTATTTGGTTTAGCTTTCAATATCAGTTCTTCAACTTGAATTCTAATTTGGATTTAGCATTTGTTTGTTTCATACAAGTATACTGAAAGGGCCAACACAAGAAAGTAGTATCAATATACATTGTGTTCTACAAAATTTTGGTTTATCAGTCATTGACGTCATTTCAATAACCAGCTCTGTTATTAAGTAGGTAATTGTTTAAACTTTATAAAAAACTTCACTCTCTAAACTCTCTAAGCTTTTTTGCCTTAAAGCTTAATATTCTGGGTTACCTAAAGCTCACAAATGAGCTCTGTATTTATAGCAAAACTTATGCTCACATTTTCAACAAATGAATAGTGCTCCACCTAAAATAGTTTGGAAGCTTGTACCATTTTCAAAAATGGTTGTACCACTGTCAAAAATGTGATCTCAATCTTTGACGATTGTGGTATGGCAGTTGTACGTTACAGTAAGCTCTCCCTCCAAAATTGCTTTTGTTAATTAATTACCCTAAATTTTGATTATAGCAATATTGATTACATTAAGATTTAGGAATGATGATCATCTCATCAGGAACTTGATGTCTTAATGATTGTTAGAAATGTCAAAACATTTGATTGTCTTTGAAGCAAGATATAGAATTACAATGAATAATTCACCTCTAATCAACATGATTAGTTATTTAAATTATGTTTGAAATTGTTTTGATTTCATTTAACTTTGAGAGTACGCAGTTACGTTATTTCTTTTTTATCCCCAACAACTATAGCTTAAAAGCCGCAGTAAGTCATTGTAAATAATTCTCAATTAGCGTGGTTTGCTGGTATAGAATTCAGGATTTGACCTTCAAGTCTTGAGTTCGAATCCAAAGAATGTGTTTCTTGTAAGAGTCTGGAATATCCGGAAGATTAAACATGGCTTGTGCTAACAATGAGTTGATGAGTGCAAAAAGATTAATCTTTTTAATTGGCAGATCAAAGTAATGGGCATTTTCTCATTCAAAATACAAAAGCAAAATAGTCATCAAAAGGGAAGTCTAAAGTAGTTAGGCAGCTTGCAGCATATGTTTATTTTTCATTTCTTTAATTAATTTTGTAAATTAAAGGTCTCTCAGTGCCTCAGTCTTAGTTACATATAATAGAACATGCTTTAATTAAACAAGATCAACATGATCTTGTTAATTTAATTGCTACAATATGTACTAATATAAACAACTAACAACTCATTTTGAAGATCCTTTTGCAAATTCTACCACCACCACTATAATCATTCAAAAGGCTAATGGGTATGCAAGAAAAGAAGTGAAAGCAATTGCAAAGTGTCTTTTTTTTTTCATTTCTTAAAAAAAAGAGGTGTGAAAATGGAGGCATGGGAGAAAGAAAAGGATACAAAGAAATGAAGCACAAGAGAACAATTATGATTGTGGCAAGGAACAAACTCAAATGGGTTGGAGCCACCATTAATTTTAGTGCTTATTATAATGAATCATTGCATAAACATCCCTCAAAGTTTGTAAAAGACCCTTGATTTTGGACCCACAAATCTTGGCTTATGGGTTCCACAAAAAAAATGTGGGGGTGCCATATGGGTAATATAGTAGTTGCACTAAGGTTTCTTATATTCTAAAGTTTTGTTAATTTAAATTTGTAATTAATAAATTAAGAGTGCATCATCATTGAATTAAAGAAGGTGCTAAGTTGGGTCTTTGTTGGTTGGACAAGTGTTGTTAATAGTATTATTATTTTTGGATCAGAAATATGAAATCATCATTGACTTGGAAGTTTGATTTTTGGTTACCCAAAAAAGAATTAATTTAAAAAGGAAAAAAGATGTTTAGGATGCCATTTGCATTGTGCCCATTAAAAATTAAGTTGTAGTTTAGGAGAAAAGTAGGATAAAATTTAAAAACCGGCTAACAATGGGACTTTTGACAATATATATTGTATAAAAAAAAAGAACTTAAAGAACTTGCTTTTAGTTTTAATTAGGGAAAATGATCATAATTTCTCTCGTATTTGAAAAAATTAATCGAAATCAAACCTCATTTTGTTATAATAAAGCCCCCTGACAGTATGGTTGATATAAAATCTCGAATCACAATTGTGATCTCGTTCTATTTGGTCTAAGATATTCAGGATGATTTTTCGTCCCGAGTAAAAATTTCAACCAAGATTCAGACTAGGATTTATAATGATTTTTTTTTTTTCTGAATCTCAAATTTTAGCCTAAAAGTTCCTAATCGCGATAAGGATTCAAGATCCCACACTATTTGGTCCAGTATTCGGGATGATTTTTCGTCCCAATTCAAAATATCGGTTGAGATTCGAGACGGTTTCTTCATCTCGAATAATAATCGGGATGAGACTCGGTCGGAACGAAGCATCCCGATTGTCATCCCTACCTAATAACTGTATTGAGAAAGATTGTTTTTAGAAAACAATGAAATTTTATTTAATTTTTAAACATAAAAAATATTTCAATTAATTTTGTCAAATATGAATGAAATTATGCTCATTTTCCGTTTTAATTAGGTGAATAAGAACAATCGATTTGGTGACTTATGTTTCATTCTTCAATTAATATGCAATTATTGCAGTATTATGTCAAAATATTGGCATCTTGGACTTGGATAAATTATTTGAAGCATATAATTATCTTATTGGATAGTTCTATAATTTTTCTTAATGAAGCAATCATGATATATATATATATATATATGAAATGAAGTACTCTACTCTCACGCTCCATATATGCTTGTGCTTAAAAAATTGAATCATATCACAAGAAAATTTGACCCTAAAAAGACGATCTAGTGCATGGAGATTTATATCATTGTGAGATTTGAAGATGAGAGATGTATCCTTATAAGAAAATATATTATTTTTAAGATTAGATTCATCCATAATTAATAATACTTTACCGATAAATATTATTATCCTATGTAAAATGAGTCTTTTTCATCCTCGCTTTTACATAATAATTTTATACAAGATCTTTTATCATTCACAAGTTATAACCCGTAAATCTAGGGTTAACAAATAGACCAGACTTTGAAAAATTCAATCATAATTTGAATATTTTTATAATATATTAAAAACATTAATAATTAACATTTTAATTTGAAAATAAACTTTTTCCAAACCTAATCCATTTACTAAACCATACATAAATCCATCATCCCATCATTAAATGTCCTTCTCTTTTTTCCCCCTCTTACTTTTATGGGTACAAATTTGCCATGCAATAAAGATATATAGAAGTGGAATATGAGATCGTGAGAGAGTAGTTATCCAATTTCAATATATTTATTTGACTTTTTTTTTTTTTAAGTCTTTGTACATTTACGTACCATGTTAAGGGGAAAAAAAGGCTCGCAAAGAAAAGGACCATCCATTTTGGAAAGAGAAAATTAATGCGCAAGATTTGATATTTTCCAGTGTAATTGGCAGGGGCGGTCTTGTATTTTTAAAAGCCGTAGATGAGTTTCGAAAATATATGATCTTTATTAATAAAATAAAATAATTTTTGTTTTTCTTTGAGATTTTTTCTTTTTTATAATGTATATTAATTTTTTTTTTAAAATTTAAGGATCATAATTTTAGTTTAAATTTAAAAATCCAACCGAACGCTGGGCTATTCTCAGTGTCACCCGTGATAATTGGGGATACTGGCCAAGCTACTACGAAATCTAAATTTGATATATAGCTCTCTTCTGATGCATGTGTCATCATGTTATAAAATACAGACATCCGTGAGAAAAAAAATCATTTTTAATTTTAATTTTAATTTTAATTTTAATTTTTAAATTTTTAGCGGGTGTGTCTGCATTTTATACACGAGAATAATCATTAATTAGATAAATGGATGTAGATAGACCCGGCCACGGTTCCGGTTCGGAATATTAGATGAAATTGACATTACTAGATTAATGACGAAATTAAGAAATGATTTAATTGAGTTATTTAATGATTATACTGTAAGATATAACTTAGGAACATTAGGTCAATCTAGTAGTAGCGAACCGGTAATTCAAACAAGACTTAGCGCAGGGGATCGTTGGTTATTGCAACGAAATAAAAAAGCTAGGGATACGACAACTAATAACCCTGAATTAGATAATTATTTTTCTACAAATTTTGAGTTTTCTAATGAAAGTTTATGCAGTAAAAATTTTAAAATCCTTGAATGGTGGAACCGACATCAAAATATATATCATGTTTTATCTATTATTGCTAAAGAGATCTTGGCAGCACCTATTTCCACCGTTGCGGTTGAGCAAGCCTTCAGCTTGGGAGGTAATATATTGGAAGCTAGGCGATCTTCATTACATCCAAGCACTCTAGAAGCAACAGCTTGTGTGGATGATTGGACTCGAGCTGATCTGAGACAACAAGAAGATGCCCCCGATGATTGTGAAGATTTGTTCGATAATGCTTCTGCAACAAGTGCAAGCGGAACCGGAGCCGAAGGATCAACCGATAATGATGATTGATAATTGTAAAATTATAATTTACAAAGGGGATATGTCTAAAAGACTAAAACTTGTAATGGAACTACGTGAGCTTTGATTCCTCTCACCCTTGGAGGATACGTAGGCAACTTAAATTTTTAAAAATTTAAGCTCAAGCTCTTCAATAGTTCAATGTAATAATTTTTTTTTTTTTATAAATTTAATCTCATTTTTTATTTTAATTAATTAAAAAAAAAAAAAAGGAACCGAACAGAACCGGAACCGAACGGTTCGGTTCCGGTTCGGTTTTCGGTTCCGGTTCCACTTAAGTGTGGAACCGGTAACCGGCCGGTTCGGTTCGGTTCCGAACCGGAACCGAACCGCCGGCCGGGTCTAGATGTAGAGGAAAGATGAACAAAGTTTTTCTAAACTCAGGTGTATTTCTCAGCATTAGTAATCATACCTACCATACTAATAAAAATAGAAATGCATTCAAGAGCTTAAGGGGGAGGTCCACGTTTTATGTGCATTTTAATTTAGTTCACCAACTTCTGGTATATGAATTTTATTTTATTTATTTTTTAACTTAGGTACATAAATACCAATAATTTAAGGAAACTGATAAATCTTAAATTAAGTTGGTGCTATGATCATTAAAATATTTATGCTCTCAGCTTTCCTATATATCTACCGCAATCAAATTATCAACTAATTTTGGTACACATATATAATTCAAAAGATCTTTCCTGCGGTCCACTACTGTCCAAATCATTTTTTATTTATTGTTTCTTTGGATTTTGAAAGTGTTATTAATCACTTTTAACATGTATAATTTAACTAAATTAATCAATAATAATTAAACATACAATCTATGAATCAAGAAAAAAAACTTGAGAATTAATTATTTGTAGAAGATGATTTTTAAAACCAAATCGAGTAAACTCTTTTCTTAATAACTTATTAGTTTTGCCTTGATGCTCTTACAGATATTTTGACAAACGTTTTCTCGTAATACTTGGCTACTTCTTGTAAAAATGACACTCATTTCTTTAAGAACCATGAACTTGAAAATGGTGGAAACTCTTTAAACTTTAATCTTCCTCTTTTATGCATAAAGCTTTATGAAATAATTGAAATGATTGAATGAATGAAAAATGATAATTCAATGACCATATTAATAGACATGGATGATTGCCTTTATAAAGACACATTTAATTTAAATGATATAATGATTTAAGGATAATAACATTCCAATATACCAATAATATTTCAATTTAAGGGACACTTTTTTTTTTTTTTTTTTTGGAAATGATGGAAACCCCGCAACCAAACCACCTATTCTGGGCCGCGGCGCAAGTAAAACCACCGGCTGTCCCAAGCTCTTACAAGAAGTGCACCCCCTAGATTCGAACCCAGAACCTCAAGGTGGGATCATGGACCCTACACCACCAAGCCACACCCCTTGGGGACCAATTTAAGGGACATATCCATTTAATTTGTATATTTCCTAAATAATACATGTCAAGTGATATGTCTTGTAATGACATATTTTATAAATATACATGTTATTTTTAGAGAATTTTCCTACAATTATCACATGTATTTTTTAATTAATTATTTACTAGTATATATTGTGTGTATTTATCATAGAACGAAAAAATTCAAGAAAAATAAATGATTACATTCAAATTTACTTAATAATGTGAATTTTACACTCAGCCTTCTCATGGTTTTTATATTTTTGTTATAGCCTTTCACAGTTTATTATTTATGGTCATCATTGGGAGAGACACATGTAATATGTGGGAGTATTAGCCCCCAATCAATTGAAAAAATTATTATAATTTATTATAATGTAATATTATATTTTTTAAAAAGAAATAATTTTATTTTATCCCTATTCAAATGAAGAGTTTTTATCAATTTTTTAATGAAAATCAAATTTTACCTCATTAAATTAATTTTCTGACTATGTCACTGTCCGTTATGGTCCTCTCCAGAATTCTATTGGCTCATTCAATTTTACTGATGATATTTTACTATAGCAGGATAATATTATTTACTTACATATATATGAACACAATTTTGCATGCACGGTTCAAATTATCGAAGAGTGGTGGATGTATATTTAGAAAGATTTTTTGGCCTTTTATTGCAATGATTATCAAATTTTCTTAGATTTGAGATCCTAATTTTGATTTTGACTTTATCAAAAAGTGACTCGTGTATTGGTATAAAATCATAACCCATTGTAGGTATTGTATTTTTTATGCATAGTTCGATGATGAGTCTCGTATAGAGGCACCACTTGAAAGTTTGAAAAGTTGCAAGGTTTAATGCAAAAAAGGAAAGAAACTATAGAAAATTCAGAAGAATAGTCAAATCCATGCTAAATATCACTTATGTCCAGTCATCCTTTTTTTGACCATAAATTCCAACCGGGCATACCCTGAAAACCCAAAATCCGACCGGATATAGGATAATTGTCAGTGAATGTGGAAATTGTCAATCATTGGAATCAAAATATCTGATTAATCTCCAGCCAAACATATATTTCAAATAAATATTCGGTCGGACATGTATCGAACTGTCAGCCAGTGTACATATTTTCATTTTATGAAATCACGGACCTGGTTAAGTCCAGCCGGAGATTTGTCTCAAGAACATCTGACCAGACATAAATTGAGTTGTAATTGACGTTGCAGATTGGCAATCGCTGAAGACAACGAGGGCACTATAAATTAGTGCTCAAGCCATTCACAATGGGCTAACATGGAACAATTAACAACAACGACGACAACATCAAATATTGATTCCAAACTTATGAACTTTTGAGCACTCTAAGACTTTTAGGGTTTTTTAGAATTGAAATCTCAATCTAAAATCCTATCATGCAATCCCACGAAATATTTGGAGTTCACCCCATTTGGATAACAATCAAGCAACGATTCGGCTCTCAGAGGTGTTCACCGAGCCTGCTACATCTAAAGGTACGACCTTAAGACACCCTTACTATTATTTCTGCTTATTTTACAGTATTTTTCTAACATAGTATATCTGGTTGGACTTGATTTACGTCTGGCCAGACATATGGTTATTCCCTTTTGGTATATAGAATTAAAAACCGGACATAAATTTCATAGCCGATTCTGAATACATTAATGTGGTTTGTACTGGGAAATAATCAAACTTGTCGGTTTTACAGAATTCACTTTTATTAATTTTGTGTTGTTTTCAGTCCATTATTATAGTAATGCATGTCCAGAATGTCTAGACAGACTCATTGTATGTCTATAGTTGTGGATGCTGGTTTTCGCCCGAAGTCCACAATCGAGAATTTGTAGGTTGTGGGCACTAACAATCCTGCAAAATAAAGGTAGAGTGAGCGTGGAGGTTACTGTCCACCGGTGTGGTGGGTGTCGTAGGCACTCCGACGCTCAAGTCAGTGATGAAGACGAGTTGTAAGTAATGGAAGAGCAAGGCTAGAGAATACCTTGATCCCCGTGGATTGCCGTGAGGGCGATGGGTCGGAGGTTCTGAGGGCTCTGGTGAGAATGATTAAGCTTTGGGTTGTAATACTTTTTGTCCCCCATTCTCTTCTGGATCTCGGTTCCTTTTATAGGCTATTTGAGGTGAGATTCATGAATGCGTTAATTGACATACGTTTTGTGTGTTGGTAACTGTCGTGTCATGAAGGAGTATTATGGGCAGTCATGAAGACTGAAAACGACTGGGTTATGAGGGGTATTTATGAGTCTAAGCGTTTCGTGGGCTGGTGTATGGTGTTTCTCCGAGCCTGGGCCTGCACAATATCTTTGGGTTCGGTTAATGGGTTTCGGGGGTGCATTTAGCAGTGGGCCTCAGGCGAAATATCGAAATTAACCTTGGACCAAATTTGGCCCGTACAGTTTGTCCCATACTCTCTAAGTCAATGAGTCATTGGCTTGGAGAGTATTTGACGCGTGTGTCGAGACTATAGAATGAAGGTGTACCTGAGCGTCGATGTTGCCTATTGATTGAACCAAACGAATGTCAAGTTATTAACTTGACTCTACATGATTCATCATGGATGTGTCCAGTCGAATGAGTTAGATGAAGGTCAATATCATGAACTTGACTCTACAAGAGCCATTGGGGAAGTACTCAATCGACTAAACCAGATAAAGGTCAGGATATATGACATACGACATGTGTAATATATGTCTACAACTTGACTCGACATGAGTCCATGAGGGATCTCCCCGGTCGACTGAACCAGATGAAGGTTCATGAGTTATTTCACACGACATTGTCGTATGGACTGTAGGAAGTCAATGTCTTCATTTGACTCGACATGAGTCCATGGGGGATGTCCCTGTCGACTGAACCAGATGAAGGTTGAGGAGTTGTTTCACACGACATTATCGTATGAATTGTAGGAAGTCTATATCTTGATTTGACTCGACATGAGTCCATTGGGGATGTCCCCGGTCGACTGAACCAGATAAAGGTTCAAGAGTTATTTCACACGACATTGTCGTATGGACTGTAGGAAGTCTATGTCTTCATTTGACTCGGCATGAGTCCATGGAGGATGTCCCCGGTCGACTGAACCAGATGAAGGTTCATGGGTTATTTCACAAGACATTGTCGTATGGACTGTAGGAAGTCCATGTCATCATTTGACTCGACATGAGTCCATGAGGGATGCCCACAGTCGACTGAACCAGATGAAGGTCTAGATAATCCCCATACTACGGGTCGAAGAACCATGAGAGTCTTCAATGTCTTTTGGACCAGATGAAGGTCTATGAAAGTCTTCACTCTATAGACCTGATGAAGGTCCAAGAGTCTTTCCTTATCATACTACTAGACCTGATGAAAGTCATCACACATTCTCCTGATGAGGGTCCATGTGACTACGGTCGTATGGACCTGTCGAATGGACTTGATAAAAGTCAAGAAGGTCATCACTTCTCATTCTACTAGACCTGAAGAAGGTCAATGAGGGTTCTCATTCCTCATTCTACAAGACCTGAAAAAGGTCAATGAGGGTATAATTCCTCATTCTACAAGACCTGACAAAAGTTAATGAGGGTATAATTCCTCACTCTACAGGACTTGTAGTCTGAGACCATGTCGTCTGAAGACCATGAGACTACGGTCGAATGAACCTGATGAAGGTCTATGAGGGTTCTCATTCTATAAGACATGACAGATGCCAATGAGGGTCTTCATTCTTCATTCTACAATCCTCACTTTACAATACCTGATAAAGGTTAGTGAGGGTTTTCATTCCTCATTCTACAAGACCATATATGTAGTGTCGAATGAGATCTTTAACGAGCGCCAAGCTTCACATGGTAGTGTCGAATGAGATCTTTAACCAGTGCCAAGCTTCACATGTGTAGTGTCGAATGAGATTCTTAACAAGTGCCAAGCTTCACACGTGTAGTGTCGAATGAGATCCTTACCAAGCTTCATACGTGTAGTGTCGAATGAGATCCTTGCCAAGCTTTACACGTGTAGTGTCAAATGATATCCTTAACAAGTGTCAAGCTTCACATGTGTAGTGTCGAATGAGATCATTAACAAGTGCCAAGCTTCACATGTGTAGTGTCGAATGAGACATCTTCCTCATGCCGAGTCTCCATATATGTAGTGTCGAGTGGGATATCCTTGCCAAGTCTGGTAATGTCGACTGGGATATTATCACCTCATACATGTAGTGTCGAGTGAGATATCTTAATACCAATTCTCCATACATGTAGTGTTGAGTGAGATACTCAACAAGTGCCAAACCACTTATTGTATTATCGACTGAGACACCAATAACAATTACCAAGCTATATGTTGTAATGTCGACTGAGACATTCATAATAATTACCAAACTATATGTTGTAATGTCGACTGGGACACCCACAACAAGTCCCAAACTATAAATTATAATGTCAACTATAAAAAGTGCAAGCAGTACCTGGTAATGTCGACTGGGATATCCACGCAAAGTCTTCATTCGGGTATTGTCGACTGAGATATCTTCCCCATGCCAAGTATATCTCTTCATCATATGGGGTGAATGGTAAGAAAAATGGTTCCACTGAAGGGACGCGCCTTGTTCCTGATGAGGGTCAATGAGACTATGGTCGAATGGAGTCTAGAGTCGATGGCAATCCATTCATGTAATGTGAATAATATAATTATCTTCTCATGTCGCCAGAAAGAGACGACTATCTAACCATGTAGTATGAGGTTGAAGGCAATCCATGCATGTCATATGGAGGAGATGAAAATCCTTTCAGTCGTCTGAATGTGGTGAGTCCTTCAATGTCGTATGGAAATGATAACAATTATTCTATGTAGCTAGATGGCCCTCCACCTTATCGTTTGGAGAATATGATAATATTTCCATATAGTTTGGAGTGGATGACATTACTAGAGAATACTTTTTAGTCGGTGGGTATGCTGAAAGAATATGAGGGTATTTTCATGTCGAATGAAAGAAGTATATCGATTGGGTCTGATGATTTTTTATGTGGTCGATTGGAGCAAATGGGTTTCTCCCTAAGTTATAGTTTTGTGAAGGTCATTTTCTTTTAAAGTTACCAATGAATACTTGTTTGGGAAGCTATGATGTCCCCAAAGCAACAATAGGTGGCTTCTGTCCTTTTTTTTTTTTGTCTAATTACATCAAGTGATATCTTATTGAGAATTATTACTAGCACATCATTTATTATGTCACTTGGGAGGATTCAAACTTCTTTCATTGTCATGATTGGTGAAGCTTCTTCTCTTATGGTTACTCTTATCTTCCTCCCACCTAATCTCAAATTGGGCTCGAGTAATGGTTTGATCCATAGTGTAGCATCGAAATTTAGTGATTTTTTTGTAGAGTTTACTTTCTGAAAATAATCAATTTCTAAATGCTTCCACTGCAGTAGGCTGATAGAGATATGGGATTGTTATACTCTCTTTATTGAAGCGAGCCACGTAGTTTCAAGGACTCTTCTCTATGTTGTTGGATGGCATTAAGGTCATTGGTGGTCTTCTCAAGCTTGCAAGAACTTGCGAAATGCTCCACAAATTTGTCTGCTAGCTGTTGGTAAGACTCGATGGATCTGTATGGGAGGTTGATAAACCAGGTGAAGGCATGACTAACTAATGTTTCTCCAAATCCTCTGCACATACCAGCTTCCCATTGATGAGAAGCCGGACCCGTTGATAACATCTTGTATTTGTAATGGACAACATGGTCGTCTGGTTCAATTGATCCATCATACATCTTCATATCTGGAGGACTGAACTTCCTTGGTAGCTCAATGGAAGTGATGGTATCCAAAAAATGGTGTATTTGAGATTGTGTCAGCTCAGTCTTTTCTCACTGATAGTCTGACACTAGGTAGGCTGGAGAGAATTGCATCTTTGAACTCTTTCAGTTCCTTACGCATGGTGGAGGCAACTTGCCGTGCTTGGTCGGTTGGGGAGATATGTTGACTTCTTTCTTGATTTGGTAGATTGTTGTCCAATGGCGGATTCTCGCTTGCCACATTGTTGAATGCCCCGGGAGATTGGTGGGGATTGTAGGATTGATGGGATGGTCTGGATAATCAGGTTGTTGGGAGGTTGAAGAGATTTGCTCCAGTTTATTTTGGAGGGTTATATTGGAGCTTCGCATGGCTTGACTCTCTTCTTCTAAGGCGCGTAATCGTTCTTGGAGTATGATCAGATGCGTATTCATAGGATCTGGTGTCTCCTCACTGCTAGAAGCCATGATTGACTGTGTTTTAGGAACCGTAGACTGAGAGATCTTTGTCTGCTATGAATCGCTAAGGCCCCACGGTGGGCGCCGAATTGTGGATGCTGGTTTTCGCCCGAAGTCCACAATCAAGAATTTGTAGGTTGTGGGCACTAACGATCCTACAAAATAAATGTAGAGTGAGCGTGGAGGTTACTGCCCACCGGTGTGGTGGGTGCCGTAGGCACTCCGACGCTCAAGTCAGTGATGAAGACGAGTTGTAAGTAATGGAAGAACAAGGCTAGAGACTACCTTGATCCCCGTGGATTGCCGTAAAGGCGATGGGTCGGAGGTTCTGAGTGCTCTGGTGAGAATAATTAAGCTTTGGGTTGTAATACTTTTAGTCTCAATTCTCTTCTGGTTCTCAGTTCCTTTTATAGGCTATTTGAGGTGAGATTCATGAATGCGTTAATTGACATACGTTTTGTGTGTTGGTAACGGTCGTGTCATGAATGAGTATTATGGGCAGTCATGAAGACTGAAAACGACTGGGTTATGAGGGGTATTTATGAGTCTAAGCGTTTCGTGGGCTGGTGTATGGTGTTTCTCCGAGCCTGGGCCTGCACAATATATTTGGGTTCGGTTAGGGGGTTTCGGGGGTGCATTTAGTAGTGGCCCTGAGGCGAAAGGTCGAAATTAACCTTGGACCAAATTTGGCACGTACAATAGTAATGCAAGTTTAAGCTCTGATACCAATTAAAGTTACCTATAAGCACACACAAACAATAATATATATACCAAATATGGGTGAATCTGGTAATGGCCTAATTATGCGAAATTACAAATTCTTTTCAATTTTACGCTACTAAGCTAGTAGCTTTACCAATTAAGCTTAATGTTCAATTTCTACAATTAATACATCCAATAATTTATTTCTCAATGACA
This sequence comes from Zanthoxylum bungeanum, assembly GCA_019454045.1. Taxonomy (NCBI): domain Eukaryota; kingdom Viridiplantae; phylum Streptophyta; class Magnoliopsida; order Sapindales; family Rutaceae; genus Zanthoxylum; species Zanthoxylum bungeanum. The sequence goes on along the minus strand of SKCR01025821.1, from coordinate 428,380 downwards.
AGCTATACTAAATATTATAAAAATATAATATAAAGTTTGTAATAAATTAAAGAGATAAGGTTAGAGAAATTGACACCAAATTTATCAAATTTATACTGGTTCGGCTAATAATGTCTACGTCCACTTCTCCAAGCCGCGTTTAAAGCTTTTTACTATCTTATGTTGAATCCACAACTTATACCGAGTTTTCCATGACACATTCGCAATCAAGTGTTTTTTGTGGTTCACTCCAAACCAAAAGTTTTTCTAGGTTAACCTCAAATCTTTTACAACACTAAGAATTTTTCACTTAGATTCACTCTTTATTCTTTACACAGATTACCATTTTGAGTATACTCATTCAACAAGTGATTTCCCAATCACATGTATTTAATAAAGAAGATTACAACACACCTTGGGTTCTCACAAAAGATAAAGAAAATTTAAGTGTGTGAGTTTCTAACCCAAATAGACCAAGCTCACTAAATGTGTATGAATGTGAAGTGTGTGAGTTTTGATTATGATGAGAGTGTTTGATAATGAAGGTTTAAGTTAACTCCATATTTTTTTTCATTGAAAGAAAATATAGGAAGGTGCAAGAAGTTAGCAAAAAATTAAATTGAGGTTTAATATATAGTGAATGTGAAAAACTACATCACCTCTCTGTCTGAGACCGATATGTCAGTAAAAGTAACGACTATATTACCGTTGAAGATTATAGTACACATACCGGTATAGTGACAAGTATGTAAGTTTGCTAACCGATATGGGGATCGATATGATCCATCTAGGTTCCAGTAGCTGTGCAAGCTCCAGATAGACCGGCATTGGGGACCGGTATGAAGTAGATCGATTTTAGAGAGCATGCAAATATGCCTAAGGCAGAATAAGGTCACCGGTTTGCCGGTGTGGGGGACCGGTATGTCGGTCTCTGTACTCTAAGACATTGGATTTGAAGGTTAAAATCATTTTGCACATGACCCTAATGCATCTATATATATAAGTATATGAACTTAGAGTACTTAAATTATAGATTCACTTACAAAAAGAGCTCTAATTTATAAGACTACACTAGATATTCATCATTAAACTCTTGGGTCTTCACAACCAATTTGCTTCGACATCTTTTTGTAATGCTCGCGAATTCTCGTTGAAGTCTCTAACGTTGCATTATCAAAATCTATCATTGAGAATATGTCGTTAACATTATGTTTAAGGATTGTATTCCCAACTATAGTTGAGGTGATAAGATCATGACAATCCTGTAAATTTACTAATATGTCATTATGTTAATAAGTGCGAATCAATGAGGATTCATAATATACAGATTTAATGTTATTAGACTGTACCCTAAACTCGACTATTAGATTAATTTAAGAATTATATTCTAGCCGATATTGTGGAAATGATGTAGCATCTTATGATGCTTTTATCTATCAATATATATTTCATCCTTCCAAAAAAAAAAAAAAATTCCCTGGGACCATTTTGGATTTTCTTAGTTTATGCTTCTTGCTTTTAACATGAACTTTATTAAGCTATTTGCATTATGAAATTAATTGAAATTCATTAAAGTCATAATTTATTCCACCTGAAAATCTTCATAAGCCTAGATCGTGAGTTTAATAGGCTGGTAATTTTATTTCGAATTAAATCCATTTTTGTTGGAGTCAAAATGATAATGTCTGATAAAGCATTGACTTCACGCACCTGATGACTTTTAAGACACATTTAAGTGTCATGTTTTTGTTTGGTAATAAACCAAATGTACATGATGAATGATTGTTTTTAAATCTTACCTGTCTCATTTATACAGAATCAGACACTGAATTTTTGCCATTATAATGCTGGAAGAGCGGTGAAGAAGAAGATGGAAAATTGAATAACACTTAATATTTGTCTAAGGCTCAGTAACGACGTTGGTCAATCTTTGACCCATTGTCGGTTGTCTAAATATTTTTCAGGATATATATACATTTTTTTGTCAATGTTTATATTAATTACCACATATTAATATTTTTTTTTATAATATCCAAACCCTTCCTGATATAAAAAATTAAAGGAATATTTTCAATATTTATCTTTATGAAACTATAATATTTTTGATAAAATTATTATAAAATCTAATATTTTTTATTGGAAAAATATTTTTTAATTATTTTAATAACTATATTCTAATTATTCTTTAGTCTTTTAATCTTTTTTTTGTATTTGAATATTTTTCATTAAATTGACACCTGATTAGAGTTGGCAATTAGTCCGTCTCGAATCCCAAATTCAATGATTTAGAATCCGAAATTTTGTTTAGAACTTATAAATTTTACGCAAAAGTATGAATTTTCCATGAAAATTATCCTTGTGAATTTTCCATGAAAATTACCCCGAATCATAATTTGACTTTTTATTATGATTAAAAATTATCCCAAATTTCGACAGTAATTATATTATTCTTATATTTTAATTATTTTGATGAATTAATAATAATACAAAAATATTTAAATATTTAAATATATAAAAATAGTGATATTTTTTTTATATTATTTTTGATTATAAGAACTATTAAAATATTATGAAAACGACAACTGATCTTTTTTTAGGGGTGTTCATGATCATAGGATCGGGTCAACTCGCGACCCGACACGAGATAATCCGATCTATTCACTCGGGTTTCAAAAAATAAAAATTAAATTTTGGGTCAATCCGATTCAACCCAATTTTTTCAGATTGAGTCACAGATTTTTAGGCACAATTTGACCCGACCCAAAAAAATAGATTTCTTTTATTTTTCGAAAATTTTTACTATCATTTTAGTTATTTATTATTTTTTATCTTAAAATTTTATATGCTTGATAAATTTTAGGACATAAAATAACCAATATTTCTTACTCAAAATAATTAATACATTAATTTTTTTTTAGCTAACCCAACCCGAACTTTTCAATTTCGAATTTCGAGTTTGAGTTTCAATTTCATTACCACCTAATATTTTTTCACCGCAAGAGATTCGTGAATCGAATAGGACAAAAGCCGTCAGTATTTGTATTTACAGTCTATCCCCGAAAGCGTGACTCGATATGGAATGACTCAGCAAATGCTATTCTTGTGTATTGTGTACAGTACACACTTCTCAACACGAAACTATTTTACTGCTGCTTGCCACTTGTATGAACGTGATTAATTGCGCCCGCTGAATTTCAGCCGTTTGATTCCATCACCCCTCGAGATCCTTGTGACCAAATATTAATGAAAATAATTAATGTTCTATTATTTAATATTTAGTAAAATTAATCACTCTTATCAAATTTTGAATGGACTAATTTGACCCACTGAAGTTCAACATTCTGTTTTTTTTTTTTTTTTAATTACTTTATCCAAACATTAACAAAGTTTATGAAGTCTTATCTTATTAATGGATTTCATTTGATTTCTTATGTTACAAAAACATTTTTTTTTATTTGTGTTGTTGATTTTTAGTATGAAAAATTATGTAATGCAATGGTTATATCACTTTATTTATATAATGATTTAATAATATTTTATTTTGAATATGTAAATATTAAAAAATAATTAAATTAATGATAATTATATGTAATACAAACTACTCATAAATATGCTTATATTTAGTAGGATACATCACACATACTTCTATTGTACCATATCTTCCTAGTACATCTAAGTGATTAGAAAATTCAATGTCTTACTTTAAATTAGAGAGTGAGATAGGATTTTTTTTATTTAATAATACATTCTATATTTATCATAGAAAACTGTTAAACATACACTCACTTTACACACCCAAAGATAAACCCATGTGTCTTGCGATGAGTGAATTGGGTATTTATTAAAATATTTAGGATAAAAAAGGAAAGAAAATTAAAAAAAATAGACATCGGTGTGTTTTTAGGTGTTTAAAGTGGATGTATGTGTATCATTACTCTTTATCATATATCAACTTTCGGTAACTACACTCTCTACATTTAAGATGAACAATATGTCATACGTGAAAATCAATACAAATGACTTATTAATTAAACATTATTTATTTATTTTTTAAAAATATTATCATTTTATTGGTAAAATTAATTTAAAATATATTTGTAATAATAAATATATTAATGTTTTATATCAGATAAGAAGTATGTAAGAGAAAAAGTGTTGGTATGGGGAGCTACTCTAATGGTATGAATATCTTTAGAATACATTAAATATAGATAGTGAAATATTATTTTTTTCTCCAACAATACATTATATATTTTTCCAATATTAACTTTCGGTTACCACATTTCCAATATTTAGAATGAAAAAATATGTCCTACATGTTTATTAAGATTGTAAATTCATTAATTAACTATTGGGAACAAATTAATCATCTTACAAAACTTCCTAAAATGATGTCATCTTTATCATATACATGATGTAGCATGAATAATAATAATAATAATAATAATAATGACACAAAGCTTATTATCTTGATTTCCATAATTACAAGCAGAATAATTGTTAGTTCATAATAAGTAATAAGAGCTCGAACACATGCTAACACCACCTCTTTCTTCGTCTCATATATATAAATTTATATATATTTTAATTTATTTTATATATATATATATATATATATATATATATATATATATATATATATATATATATATATATTATATATATATATATATATAATCTCACACTCACAGACAGAGACACTGAACAGCCTCTGCAACTAAACAATGAAACTTCTTCTTGTATTGTCGTTTCTGTTTCTGTTTCTTTTATCCCCTCTCCCTTCAGTTTCCGTAAACCAAGAAGGCCTCTACCTTCAGCGCATCAAACTGAACCTCTCCGACCCAGACTCAGCACTTTCCTCATGGACCAGCGACCCACTTGACGACACCCCGTGTTCATGGCGCGGCGTCACGTGCGACCCACGCTCCCTCTCCGTTACCTCCATCGACCTCTCCAACGCCAACATTGCCGGCGCTTTCCCTTCTCTCCTCTGCCGTCTTCAGAACCTCACTTCCATTAACCTCAACAACAACTCCATCAGCTCCGCTCTCCCCGACGACATTTCCACGTGTCAAAATCTCCAACACCTCGACCTCGCTCAGAACTTGCTCGCCGGCAAACTCAATCCCACCTTGGCCGACCTTCCCAATTTGAAATATATCGATTTGACGGGAAACAATTTCTCCGGAGATATTCCGGAGAGTTTCGGACGGTTTCAGAAGCTTGAAGTTATATCTCTGGTTTACAATCTGCTCGACGGGACTATTCCGCCATTTTTGGGAAATATTAGTACGCTCAAGACGTTGAATTTGTCTTATAACCCGTTTCTGCCGGGTCGGATCCCGCAGGAGCTTGGGAATTTGACGAATCTGGAGGTACTATGGCTTACTGAGTGTAACCTGGTGGGTGAGATTCCTGACTCGCTGGGTCGACTCGGTAAGCTCGTTGATTTGGACTTGGCGCTAAACAATTTAGTGGGCACTATCCCGAGTTCACTCACTGAGTTGACCAGTATAGTTCAAATTGAGCTGTATAACAACACATTGAGTGGGGACTTGCCGACTGGATGGGCTAAATTGACAAAGATGAGACTCCTTGACGCGTCCATGAACGATTTAACTGGGCCGATTCCGGACGAGTTGACTCGGTTGCCACTCGAAAGTCTCAATCTTTACGAAAATCGTTTTGAAGGGAGCTTGCCATCTAGTATTGCTGACTCACCGGGTTTGTACGAACTCAGGCTTTTTAGAAACCGGCTCAACGGTACCTTACCCAGAGATCTCGGCAAAAACTCTCCATTAAGGTGGGTCGACGTGTCGAACAACCAGTTTACCGGCGAAATACCGGCGAGTTTATGCGAAAAGGGCGAGCTTGAAGAGTTGTTAATGATATACAACTCTTTCGCCGGTCAAATTCCAGAAGGACTAGGTCATTGCCAGAGCTTGACACGTGTGCGGCTGGGATATAACCGGTTAACCGGTGAGGTGCCACCGCGTTTATGGGGCCTCCCTCATGTGTACTTGCTTGATCTCACTGACAACTTTTTGTCGGGAGAAATTTCGAAAAATATCGCCGGAGCAGCGAATTTATCGCTTCTGATTATTTCCAAGAATAACTTAAGCGGATCATTGCCTGAAGAGGTTGGTTTCTTGAAAAATCTTGTTGTGCTTTCTGGTAGTGTAAACAAGTTCACTGGGTCACTGCCAGAAAGTTTAACAAATCTTGCTGAGCTAGGAAGTCTTGATCTTCATGATAATGATTTATCTGGTCTGTTGCCAAGTAGCGTTAGCTCTTGGAAGAAGTTAAATGAGCTTAATTTAGCTGATAATTTGTTTTATGGGAAGATTCCTGAGGATATTGGGAATTTATCCGTGTTGAATTATCTAGACTTATCAAATAATCGACTTTCTGGGAGTATCCCAGGTGGGTTACAGAATTTGAAACTTAATCAGCTGAATGTTTCAAATAATAGGCTTGTTGGGGAGCTACCGCCTTATTTTGCTAAAGAAATGTACAGGAGTAGCTTTCTTGGTAATCCTGGTTTGTGTGGAGATTTAGAAGGTTTGTGTGATGGGCCTGATGAAGAGAAAAACAGGGGTTATGTGTGGCTTCTTAAGTCTATTTTTATACTTGCAGGGCTAGTGTTTGTTTTTGGTTTGGTCTGGTTTTACGTGAAGTATAGGAAGTTCAAGAATGGAAGAGCTGTTGATAAGTCGAAATGGACGTTGATGTCGTTCCATAAACTGGGATTTAGTGAGCATGAGATCTTGGATGGTCTTGATGAAGATAATGTGATAGGAAGTGGATCTTCTGGGAAAGTATATAAAGTTGTGCTTAGCAGTGGAGAGGCTGTCGCTGTGAAGAAGTTATGGGGAGGTGTGAGCAAAGAGTGTGAAAGTGGTTGTGGTGATGTTGAGAAAGGTAGGGTCCAAGTTCAGATTCAAGATGATGGGTTTCAAGCTGAGGTCGAGACTTTGGGAAAGATTAGGCACAAGAATATTGTTAAGTTATGGTGTTGCTGTACAACCAGGGATTGCAAGCTTTTGGTCTATGAGTTTATGCCAAATGGTAGCTTGGGTGATCTGTTGCATAGTAGTAAAGGAGGCTTGTTAGATTGGCCAACCAGGTACAAGATAATCGTTGATGCAGCTGAGGGGCTTTCGTATTTGCATCATGATTGTGTTCCTCCGATTGTTCATAGAGATGTTAAATCTAACAATATATTGTTGGATGGCGATTTTGGTGCGCGAGTGGCTGATTTTGGTTTAGCCAAGGTGGTTGATGCCTCTGGGAAGCCTAAATCGATGTCTGTCATTGCTGGTTCTTGTGGTTACATCGCCCCAGGTTAGTGGCCGATTTCTATATCTTGAATTCATTTGTGATATTGAATTTAATCTATTTTGTTTGCTCATGATTAATTTTGTGTTATTAATGTAGCTGCTGCTTGTTTTGACATAAGAAACTCTGTTTTTGGAGTTGCTAAATCTCTAATCGGCAGAACATTGTTAAGAGTTTTTTAGAGTTGCTAAATCTTTAATCAGTGTTAATTTTATAGTGTCCAATTATGTTTACTTCTGTATGGATTCAAATAATATCTTTAGAGGGACAGGTTTGATAATTTAAAATTACATTTACAGCTTTAGATTCCGGTCCAAGTATGAGATTAAATAGCTACCTTAAGATCTCCCTTTACTATTTCTTGGAAACTTTTCTTTAGACATGCCATGTGATGGGGCATGTTTTGTTTGTATAACTCATTTTATCCGAGTTGAATTTATACTGATCCCGTGTGTCTTAACTTAAACTGTTGCAGAGTATGCTTACACACTTCGAGTGAACGAGAAGAGTGACACATACAGTTTCGGAGTTGTCATTCTAGAGTTAGTCACGGGAAGACTCCCAGTTGATCCGGAGTATGGGGAGAAGGATTTGGTTAAGTGGGTCTGCACCACCTTGGATCAGAAAGGATTAGACCATGTTCTTGATCCCAAACTCGATTCCTGTTTCAAGGAAGAAATATGCAAGGTCCTCAACATTGGCCTCCTTTGCACCAGCCCTCTTCCCATCAACCGCCCTGCAATGAGAAGGGTGGTGAAGTTGTTGCAAGAAGCGGGTGCCGAGAACCAGTCTAAAACCAGTAAAAAAGACGGGAAATTGTCGCCTTATTACTATGAAGATGCCTCTGATCATGGAAGTGTAGCTTGAGAACTTTTGCCCTAATTCCTAAATGTCATTTGTTTAAGGAGTGTCTGTCATAAGCTCCAAGCTTCTTTTTTTTTTTTTGTTCTTAATCCAACTTCCCAATCCCAATTATGACTCCAACTTATTGCCTGCTTTACAGAGTGGGTAGGAATCGGATAAAGAAGGAAAATTTTTCCAGATTCAGAGACCAAAAACAAAACAAAACAAAACAAGAATGAGAGTTATTAAGTATAGTTTATGTACACTGTAGAGTAATTAATTAATTAATTATCTTGAAGGGTTTCTTTATTTTATATAGTAGCTGGATTGCATAAAAAAAAGTGATTGATTTTAGCCTGGAATCGCTCAGGCGTTTGTTGAATATAAGGCAACAACAGGCTATAGTAACATACTACTTTTGTAAAATCCCGAGGGGAATCTTCCATCATTTATGAAAATTTATGCTGTGATTTTGACGGGCAGTGACCTAGAGATTTTACTGTGTTTCCTACAAATACAGGATCGATGGAGGTATTAATTCTGCTGAGTAGGGTTGGTCCTCTACAGGACCTTTCCCATTTATGTGATTCTAACTAAATACACCTAGTTGGTGTACTTATAATGATTAGGACTTTAGCAAGAGGGGTCCTAGCTGTTTTGGAATTTTCATTTTTTGTGGTTCAATATTGTCATTTGATAAATGGCCTAGTGAAATACATTATTATTATTTTTTTTGTAAAAATTTATGGTAAGGGAATCAAGTACCCTTGTAATTGTGAAATAAAAATAGATTAATTATAATAATAAAACAGAGCATTTACTCCATTTGGTGGGGGCTAAGAGTAAAACATGCCGAACCCGAATCGGGTCACTGGTTCGACGGGTTTTTGATCGGTTCAACTTCGACAGGTTTTGGCGGTCACCTGGACCGGATCCGGTTCAACCGGTTCACTTCAAGTTTTTAATCATTGGTTTTAACACTCTATCAAACGAGTAAATTAATACTCACAAAATCATAATCTTATAACATGAAATTATTTTTTTGACGTTAACTTATATTCTATATCTTATAAACTAACTTATATTTTTTTTTTTTATCAATATTCTCTAATAAACACACCTGTACAAAGTAAAAATGAGCCATACAGGTTGTCTCGGATGTCATGTGATTCTATTAAGTAGGCATATAAATACTAGAATCAAAATTTATGTAATAAATCAAATTGAATTCACCCTGGGGGTGGGGGCTAAGGCCTAAGAGTAAGAGATGGGACATGTAGCCATGGACCACCCTATAACAACATTAATTGTTACTCTTACTTTGAGTTGTTTCAATTTTTCAATTTTACGTATCACATCCAAGCATCGCTTTCACAATTATTATTATTTAATAATTTAGGGGCCCCCCCACACGCGGCATGAATAATTTATGGGTTTTAATTAAACATTTTGTGAAATTTATTATTTTTCTATGATTTCTTTACATGCAAAAATCTGATAAATTAGTTGGTTTCGATCTGCGTATTGTGGTATTTTTTATTTTTTTATTATATGAACACTCTTTATAGTTATTTACATACGGATTTATTTATATCTTTATTATTATCAATAGATTCATGAACATTCATATTTATTTGAATATTATTCATATTCTCAATTATTATTTTGTGTGCAGTGTTGATCAATCGGCAACCAACTATATTATATACAGATTGTTGAAGCTCTATATTTTCTAATTTCCAAGTATTATCATTTATGGTATATTTGATATGCATGCATATACATCAAAGGTCAATGAATTCAATGTAGGGTTAGAGGAATAGATTGAATCATTAAAATAATTGGGTACATTTTTAACTCTTCAACATTGAAAATGAACTTAAATGATATATTTTAAATTTAATTGGGCTTCAATTCAATTTTGCCCCTCATCTTCTACAATGCTATATGACAGCATAACATAAAAAATGGATAAAAATATATGTAAGTAAGATATGATTCTAGATTGATATTATGATGCATATCATAATAAAATTATTATGTTCTCATATTATTCAATATCCCTTAAAATATATATATATAAATCGAGATGAATAAATAAAATAAAAAATCGAAAAGTGATTAATTCATATAATTTCATATAAATATACAATTGTACATGTATGATTCTTCATTATAGCATGATAACACCACAAAACGGGATATTGGACATCGTAAATAATATATTGTGTGTTATTTTTATCGTTTGATATAACCGATTGTAATATCCAAATATAACCAAATTGGACAGAATTATCAAACCGAACTAAAGTTTGACAAAAAAAAAAAAACAAATGATTATAAATTCCCAAACCAAACCAATAATTAAAGAAAAAAAAAACGAATTGAACCAGAAATACTCACCCCTAGATATAAGTAAAACAATTAGGGAGTAGTGAGACAAAATTGTCTATGTGGGTATCACTAAACTCACAAAAACCATTGGAATTTTCCATCTGGGTATTAATTTTCACCTAAAATGTCATTATTTTCAATAGCGTTGGCCGAATGATCCAGATGGATGGGTATGTATATTCAATTTCACCAAAACCCAGTGAAAAAGAGCTCCGTTTCAGGTGAAAAATACCTCTCATGGCTTGGGTTTGTTGCAGATGACAGTGAAATTAACCTAGAGCTTCGAAAACTAGAGGGTCTTGATAACAACACAAATCACAAAGTGAAATATCTAGAGCCAAGAAAATTGATCCTCCCACCCCCTCTGACAAAATACCTCTCCTTGTCCCATTGTGAATTTCCGAAATTACCCCAATCTTTGCTAGAAATTCTCCCCCAATATGTAACTGCATTTATATGGCATTGAATTAATATTTTTGTCAACTAGCTAAATGAGAATAAAATATGTTGCATTTGTTTTAAGGAGACGAATTTGGGAAAATGGCACTTAAAAAAAAAAAATTAAATTAAATTAAATAAATTTCAATTAAAATAATATCCACATTGACCAATAAAAAATCACTACGAATTGAACTCTTGAAACAATCTAATCATATATACATACATACATATATATATATATATATATATATATATATATATATATTATATATATATATATATATATTAAAAAAATAATATATACACTTATTTTATTTTATTAATTTTTTATTTTTGTTAAATTTAATTTTTTGCTATTTATATATATTATTTTTAATTTGTTTAATAAATATTACAAATTTCATATTTATTCATTTAATTTTTTTGATTCATTTTTAATTTTATAATACATAAATAGTATTAAATAAATTAAAAAAGAATCTAAAAAATTTAATGAATAAATGAACAGAAAATAAATAACAATAAATATGATCTTTATTAAATAAATAAAAAGAATATATATATAGTAAAAAAAAAAATCAATTTAATAATTATAAAATAATTTAACTATTTTCAGTCATTTAAGTATTTTTCAAGTCAAATAAATCAAATAAATATAAACCAAATACATAACATATTTTAGGATGGAATTTTTGAGAAAATAAAGGATAATTCAGTCATTTTCAAGGAGAGAGGAGAGGGTGTGACAATTTGGACAGGGGGGAAGAGTAGCCCTCATATGCCAGATACTTCTACTGTTTTTAAAATAATAATAAATCTAATAAAACCTCCATAAATATTAAATCATTCTTTTAAAATACATTAGGGGTGGCAATCTAGTTCACCGTTCATTTATTCGTTCGATTCAATTCGTATTAAAAATGATATGTTTTTGAAAAATTGATTCGTTTAATAAATGAATTAATTTGATTTGATTTGATTTTTTATTAAATGAATCGAATACGAATTTGAGTTCACTAATTCATTTATCTGTTTAAGATTCGTTGATTGCTTTCCTCTTGCAAATTTTTGTATTTTTTAAATAAATTCGAGAATTTATTACGAATTATTACTAGAAAAATAATGCTTCATAGCTTTGGTGAGTCATATTTAAAATATATTAGGGTGTGACTTGGTGACAAAGAGCTTATGACTTGGTTGTTAGATCCTGAGTTCGAGTCCAGAGGTACATTTCTTAAAAAATCTTGTGGAAGCCAAATGTTTTACCTGCTCCGCTTAAGCCTGAGTCGGGTGGTTTGAAGGCGGTTCCAACATTTCCAAAAAAAATATTTATGACGAATTAATATAAATAAAATATGATAATTCATATAATTGAATCATATTAAGATTAAACAAAAAAAAAAGAAAAAGAAATCAGTAACGGAACCATATAGATACTAGATAGCTCTATAACTCTATTATTACAATCCTCTCTCAAATTCGGAATACTTGAAAGGTATAATGTTGCCTTACATGGCACACCATGTCAAAAATATTTTGAAGAAAAATAAAAGATTGAATTGTAATTTATTTATTTAACATTAATTTATGTTTGGCACCATCATGCATTAAATAATTAAGTAACAACAAGAGTTGTTAAGTAACAACAATTAGTAAAATGTTAAGTGGGGAACATATGATACACCCATGATGGTAACATTTTTGGAAGGGTTAGAGAAAGTCATTATGCATCCAAATACATGTGATTACATAATAATCAATGCATGTGATTAAATAGTAATCAAAGATTAATAGTAATCCATGCATGCAGTGGCGGAGCCACAGTGTGCCCAGTGGGGGCAGTTGCCCCCACTGGACACACTAATTATTATTATTATTTTTTTATAAATTATATATATATATATATACACACATTAACAAATATAAATAATTAAACAACAACCATAAATACATTATTTATTAATTTTTTGAAATGTATTTTTTAATATAATATGTAGGCCCAAGCCCAAATTAGTTAAAAAAATTCTCATACACTTTTGCATCAATCTTATTTCTTAAACATATCTAAAATAATTATATTTAATTTGTATGTGTATAGATAATTGACTATTTTTCATTTTAAATTCACTCATTTATGTGTTCTTCCATTTGCAAAAGAATAGAGATTTCGTTACATTTAAATAAAAATAAAAATAAAAATAACTATGTTTATACTTAGGTTTGATTTTAGTATATAATATACTAAATAAACTTAAAATACATAATTTTAAAAACAAATTTTTACTTAAATTTTTAGGGTAAATTGATATTTTAGAAATTATGAATAAAAATATAATTATAAAATTTGTAGTTAATTTATAAGTTTAGAAATTATGGGTTATTTCATAATTTTCAAAAATATAGGAATCATATTGTAATTTCAAAAAATATGTATGAATTCATTATATATTATTTTGGTAAGAAAAATTTTTGCCCCCGCTGACTGAAATTTCTGGATACGCCACTACATGCATGTGAGTTAATAGTGACTTGGTTTCTCTCCTATAAATAAGACCATTTGCTTATTGAGTTAAACAATCAATTAAGTTTGATTAAGAGGTCTCTACAAGTTTAAAGGTATGCAATTGTGTTGTGGTTAATATAGATTTATTTCAATTAGTTTGTAAATAAATCTATGACTAGTAATACATGTATGGTTAGATCCTAAGAGGACAAACATGTAAATATATTAGGAATTATGTTTCCTAACATTGGTATCAGTAGCTTAAATGCATGTATTCTAGTTGGATTACACAAAAATTGCATGAACATGTATGAAAGTTGTAAAAAATACCTCTGGTTTTTGTTTTTACAAAAATGATTTTCGTCCAACTTTGGGCCATAATAACTCTCTGTATAAAATTGATAATCGCATGTTCAAAAATGTTTTGAAAACTAGGTCATGAGATCTTCAATTTGGTATATCATTTGCTTAATTTAGATTAAAATTGAGAAAGATATGGACCCTAGAAGTTGGCTAGATGAATATGTTTTTACCCAGAAAAACACTCCCAGAATAGATGTACTAAATGTCATCCGTTATTTAGAGAAGCGGACGACAAGTCGTCCGGATTTTGTACGACAAGTCGTACGTTTGCCTCGTTTGCAGACGACATGTCATCCGATGTATGTACGACAAGTCATACGCATAACACCGAGAAGGACGACATGTCATCCACAACATATCAACCGACAAGTCGGCTGGCAGTATAAGATCCAAACAACATGTCATACGACCACAGAACACACGGACGACATGTCGTCCGCGCGTGAAAGTTAACCGAGACTGGCCGGCGCGTGAGGGCGAGTGGGAGCCCGTGGCCGGCGCGTGGAGGCGCGTGTATGGCGTGTGAAGTTTATGTCGGCCCGTGTGGGTCATGTCTATATCGGTTTGCTTCGGTAATTCCGATCCGTCATGATTATATGTCTAATCTTTTTTTGTAAAATATTCTAATCGGCCAAGATAAATTTGTTTTATCATATAAACTTTGTATTTATAATAAATATCTTTGTGACGTTTATTTAGTCAATGTAACTTTGTGACATTTATTTAGTCAATGTAACTTTGTGTTTCATTATATTGATTTTTCATTGTATTTGTTGTAGAAAAATCATGGTGATTATTCGAAGAGTTGCAAAAATGATTACGACACCCACAGACAGAGAGATGATATCAGACATGTTGGAAATGGATAAATATCGAATGAGTGAAAGCGATGATATGATTTCGCATATCATCACTTTCAATAACATGTTACATGAGTCAATTTGGGCAGGTAATTGGATAGGACAACCAAATAGATTCAGATTAGTGAGAAACACTCTCCCTAAGATATGGCAAATAGAACTTTCTCATATTTGGATATTAGTAAAACATGAGGAAAAACATGTTCCTTATAATAAAGCCATTGAGAGGTTAGCGATTCAGTATCTTCGGCATAAGGCAAATAATACAATTTTTCCTTTGATGTCCCGGAAACGTTGCAAAGATCCTAAATTTGCTATCGGATTTCCATGACTGTCCAAGATCAATTACGAGTTACCCAAAGAGTTTAAGGATTCGTATCCTAAAACATATATGAGTTGAGACTCTAAAACTGGGAAAATTATTATTGTAAAATATTAATTTTATCATGTTATTTCTGTGTGTAACTGTTTATTATTTGACGACATGTAAATATTGTATTTATATATATGGATGTTCTATATTGAATTTAATTTATGTAATTAAATCAATGAGTGTCATGTACGTTAATTGTCGCATGATTAAGAGGTTCTAAAAATTTATGTAATTTTTTAGAAAATGATTTTACATGATTGATTATGTTGATAATATTTTTACATTGGGTAATTGGATGATGATTGGACACATAGTGGCCTTTTGACTCTAACCTCTTTGAAGAATTTTATTAAACATAATTCGTTTCATGATAAAATAAACAAAAGTATTAACAATTGCGCATGAATGTCTGTAGAAACTTTGTGTTTTTTAATGGCTTCCGCAACAAAGAACATTATCGCTGAACTCAACAAGGGTGAGAAACTGAATGACAATAATTATGAAATTTGGAGCATGAAAATCCAATATGTGCTAGAAGAACAAGAGGTTCTTGAAACCTTGAAAATGAGCATGGATGAACCTGAACATGGCACTACGGCCCAACACAGGCGAGACCGAGAGGCTTATGAGGCCTGAAAGAAAAAGAATTTCATTGCCCGCATTACCTTGCTAAGCAGTATGGATAATGACCTAATGAAAGAGTTCAGGAAATATGACATGGCTAAGGACATGTGGTCCACACTAGCTGAAAAGTTTGGTAGTACCTCAATAACCAAACTCAGGTCATTGACAATCAAGTTTGACATATACAAGAAACGCTCTGAGTTTACTATGTCAAAACACTTGAGGTAAATGTCAAACATGATTACTGAACTGGCAGATGCTGAACATGTTCTTACAGATGAACAGAAAGTCCAAGCGGTCATTCGTTCCTTCCAAATAGCTGGGAGCATATGAAGATGCATTTGACCCACAATGAGAGCATCAAAACCTTTGATGATTCTAAACGTCACCTTGAATTAGAAAGCGACCGACTCGCGGCCGCTAAGTCAAATACTGAAGTGTATATGACAGAAACTAGCAAACCTGGGGTTTTCAAGAAGAAAATAAAATTTCATGGTGGTGGGTTCCAGTTCGGAAAAGAACAAAATTCTTCCAAGCTAGAAAAGAAACAGAAAACCAAACAACATGGGAAAGGAAAACGTCATACCAAAAAGAAAAACATGGCAAAGGTTAAATGTTTTACCTGTGGTAAGAAAGGTCATTTTGCTCGTGACTGCACTGAGCCTAAATAGGTGAATACCTTTCGTGCATATTTAAATGAATATATGTTTCAAGTTCAATCTTTCTAACTGAATCTAATCCTTTGTGGACTGTAGACTCAGGAGCCACATACCATGTAGCGAAGGATAGAGATGCCTTCGTGGAATTTCTGTGTTGGTTTTGGTTAATTTAGGTTTCAATTTGAACTTACATAAATTTGGTGTTGATTTGTACTTAGGTATAATACACTATGGTTTTGGTTATTTTCTTGATGGTTTTATTGTATTGAATGTTGAATCTTTCTGGGAAATATTGAAAAGGTAGAATTGTCAACCTGTGAATATTGCTTGGCTGGAAAAACTGTGAGAAAACCATTTGGAAAAGGGACTAGAGCAGAATTTACATTACAATTAATCTATTCAGATATATGTGGTCCAATGAATGTCATAGCAATGCATATAGCATCTTATTTCATCACATTCATAGATGATTTTACACGCTTTAGTTATGTCTATTTGATTGCTCATAAATCTGAAGCATTAGAATGTTTCAAGAAATTTATGAATTTAACAGAAAATCAACTGGACAAGAAAAATAAAGCACTACGCACTGACCGTGGTCGTGAGTACTTATCTGATCAGTTCAGAGAATTATGTGATGAAAAAGGAATTAGTCGTCAGTTGACTACTCCTGCTACTCCTCAACAAAATGGTGTTGCGGAAAGTAGAAATAGAACTCTTCTTGAAATGGTTAGGTCTATGATGGCACAAGCAAATTTGCCTATAACCTATTGGGGTGATGCATTATTAACTGCCACATATGTACTTAACCGAGTGCCATCAAAATCTGTTGCCACCACACCATATGAGTTATGGACATGTTGCAAACCAGATATGCACTTTCTGAAACCTTGGGGTTGTTCTGCCTATGTTCATGTGCGTTCTCACGAACATGGAAAGTTAGGCCTAAGAGGGAAAAATTGTATCTTTATAAGATATTCTGAACAATCAAAATGATATATTTGCATATGTGAACATGAAAGTGGAGGCGTGACAGAATTTGAATCACGAGATATCATATTTTTAGAAAATGATTTTCCTAAGCTGGGAGAGATAGGTCAAGATTTATCTCTATATGAAACTCAAGATCACATGGATCACATGATTGGTGAACACTCGGGTTTACCTAATTCAAGTGGGAGTGATGAGAGAAATTTGAGAAAACATGATGAATCTGTTTCACATGAATCTCAAAATGATGAATTAGTTTCACACGAGTCTCATTTACGTGATCAGAGTGGAAGTGATGTACATAATCCAAGTGAGAGCAATGTGCACGATCCAAATGGGAATAATATGGAAAGTGAGGAATCAGTTCCCCCACTAGAATCCCAATTGCGACGTAGTAATCGTATAGGCATTCCTCGACGTCGTTTCGATATCGAAGGAGAAACATTTATGATTCTACCTCAAGAGGATGAAGAACCTAGAAACATAAAAGAGGCTATTCAGTGTCCTGGTAAGGAAAATGGATGAAAGCAATGGAAGAAGAAATGGAGTCAATGAGGTCCAACCAAGTTTGGAAATTGGTTGAACTACCCAAAGGACCCAAAGCTATCAAGAACAATTGGGTTCTTAAAATAAAGTGTAATGCTGATGGCAATATCGAAAGATATAAAGCACGACTTGTAGCAAAAAGGTATACACAACATGAATGAATTGACTACGAAGAGACTTTTTCACCGTTGTAAGGTATACCTCAATTCGCTTGATTCTGGCTATAATAGCAAGCATGGATCTAGAATTACATCAAATGGATGTAAAGACTGTTTTTCTCAATGGAGAACTTGATGAAGAAATCTACATGGAACAACCAGTAGGTTTCAAAAAGAAAATGAAAAGGAGAA
The DNA here is from genome assembly GCA_019454045.1 of Zanthoxylum bungeanum. Classification (NCBI taxonomy): domain Eukaryota; kingdom Viridiplantae; phylum Streptophyta; class Magnoliopsida; order Sapindales; family Rutaceae; genus Zanthoxylum; species Zanthoxylum bungeanum. Next base: position 410,117 of record SKCR01025821.1, on the reverse strand, counting down.
AGTATTATAGACTTTTAAAGTCTATATATGGTCTCAAGCAATCGTCTAGACAATGGTATATACGATTCCACAATACAATCATTTCGAATGATTTCACAATGATAGATGATGATCATTGTGTGTCCACCAAGAGAGATAAAGATAAGTTCATTATCTTATCTTTGTACGTGGATGATATACTTATAGCCGGAAATGATAAGGAGTTTGTAAAACACATCAAAGAATTGTTATCATCTAACTTCGAGATGAAAGATATTGGTGAAGCTGCATATATTCTTGTGGTTAAGATCTCAAGAAATCGTTCAAAGAATTTATTCTCTTTCACAGAAGTCATATATAAAGAAAATTCTTGAACGCTTCCAAATGCAGGCTTGTAAACCCATTGATACTCATATCACTAAAACTGAAGCTTTGAGTCGTAGATTGTGTCCTGAAACTCCACATGAAAAGGAAAAATGAAGAAAGTTCCTTATGCAAATGCAGTTGGAAGTTTAATGTACGCAATGTTGTGTACAATACCTGATATATGTTTCGCTGTTGGAATGGTAAGTATATACCAATCCAATCCAGGACTAGCACATTGGAAAGCAGTTAAAAGAATATTTAGGTATCTGAGAGAGACATCTGATTACTCATTGTGTTATCAAGGAAATGATCAGCAATTGAGAGGCTATAGTGATGCTGACTGGGAAGGAGATTTAGATGAAAAAATCTACCTCGGTTTTGTTTTCTTGCTAAACAATGGTGCCATTTCATGGAGCAGTAAGAAACAGTCTTGTATAGCCTTATCCACAATGGAGGCTGAATTTGTGGCTTTTCATCAGCAGTACAAGAGGCTATGTGGTTGAAAAGGTTCTTGGATCATTTGGGTATGTCAAATGAAGCTTCTGGTCTAGTATTAGTTAACTATGATAGTGAAGCAGCGATAGCCTACACAAAAGACCCAAAATTCCATTGTAAAACGAAACATTTAGATACCAAATATAACTTTGTGAAAGACATAGTTGCACGAGAAGAGGTAAACATGAAGTACATTTCTACGCAAGAAATGGTAGCAAATCCATTGACCAAGCCTGTTCCTAGAGATGTCTTTGTTAGACATGTAAAAACTCAGGGATTGCGTAGATGTTAATGTGCTTACATATTATGATATGTATTTTTCCCAAATAATGTTTACTAATGTTAATACTCACTGATATTTGTGTTCAATGCTTACATGTTATTATGTTGATACTGTTGAGTGAGGAACGGACAAACCCGAGCGCAGCAGAAACCCGCCCGAGATCAAATCGCGAGCGAGTAAAATATTTTTTTTTGTTTTAATTTTCGGCAGTCCTTAAAAAAGTGGGTCTAAAATTTTTAATTACAAACTTAAAATTTCCAATGCATTAAAACATTTTCATATATTAAAAATTACCATAAGTCCATTTAAAAATTTCAACACACTTAAATCAATCTACCAACTTTTGACAAATTAATCTAAGCATCATAATTATTTCTAACACTTGAAAATAATCCAAATATACTAAAATTAATTTTTTTCAACACTTGAAAAATTAATTCAAGCATACAAAATCATTCAAAATTAACATATCAATTATATACTAATTTTCCAACACTTAAAAGCTTCTAATTCCTCACTTACATGTTTCCAATTAATCCAACAAACCACAACAATTTTTCTCAACTATAATCATAAAGAAATTGAATAATAAATTTTGCAAATTAAAATTTACCAACAATTTCTTTCAAGCCTTTCCAATTTTAGAAGGGTTGCATCCAAGTTTTTGATCACTCAAGAATAGCAACCAACTTTCCCCCAAATTTTAACTCTTAAAACCCTAGGAAAAAGAAAACCTCAAGAACATAAATTAACCCTTAACACTTAGGGATTAATTCCATGGACTTGATTATATGTAGGGTAATATTTGGTGAGATTATTGGCTTGGATTTTGATCAACAAAAAAAAGAAGAAACCCCTTAAAGCTTCTCAAACTCTCGGCAGTAGCTTGTTTTGGGAGAGAAAGTTGTTTTCATTTTTTTTTTTTTTTCAAAATGGCAGTGGCTTGAAAAGTCAAAAAAGTGAAGTAATTTGCTTTTGCTTTTATTTTGTTTTATTAATCAAAATAATGAAAAAAAAAACTAAAACAATTAATTAACCATGGTGTATAAAATAACTATGGTATAAGAGCATCTTTTTCCTACACCACTTGTTTCAAAAAGCAACTTAACCAAGATTAAATAAAATCTCACCAACTTAGTTAACTAAGTTACCTTTTTATTAATCATTTAGTTACTTTAACTAAACATCCAATTTACTTTAATTAATCAATTGTAAAAGCTAAGTAATTAATATTGTATATTAATTTAACTATTAAATTAATTCACAAAATAATTACTAATTTAATGTAAATCAAATTTACATTTATTATAAAAATAAAATTATATCAACTCTTGATATAAAATTAATTAATTCAATTCATCTCATGAATTATCGGATTAAACAATTTAATCCTAAATACCCAAAAATACTTTGTCAACATTTGACGAGAGGTCGCCCTAGTGCTCAACGAGTAAACTTAATATAGTGGAACTCTCTAGACTCACGTTTGGTTGTTACTTATATATATATACTTATTTATCACATATATTCGTACATATATCCATGAAGGTCTGCCCACCTACAAATCATGACTAAACAACACGACACGTCGAACCATACAAGTCGAGGTTAAAACACTAATGTATAATCCCTTCGTCATTAACGTTTCCAATTGAGTAAGGTTATATTATAGTTATACTATCAAAACCTTATATACTCAATATATGAAATTTTGTATCCTTATATTCCATTAATAAATAATATAGCAAAACTCTTTTGAATATTATTTATAATGTTAAAGAAACAATTTATTTAACGAACTTTCGGCCAAAAGATTTCTGGAATATATTATGAAAATTTCTGGAAATAAAATCTAACCATATGAACTGACGAATCCTCATATTAACACACACTGACCTTGGTGAGCATCGGTCTATACCTAACAGACATCCAGCGGTCAGACCATGAAAGGTCTCTGACATGCATGGTATCAGGCATAGAGGATCACTCACAAGACCACCGTGGTGTCTCAAGTCATAGGACCACAATAACTACTCAACTCGAAAAGATAACTATTGACAGTTTTATGGAATATCTATTAGTCATGTTTTATGAGTTAATTCAATATTCATTCAACTAATGAATATATGCATTTCTATACGAACTTCAGCTAAGCTCACAGTCTGTTGAGACAAACCATATGTCCATTACATATATAGACAATGCACCAGTCTTACCAATATAATGACCGACCCATGTCAATATATCTAGACTATGAATAATTTATATTCGAGAGAATGTGTGATATTTCTCAACACCATTTGCAACTCTTGCAACTATATCATCATATGTTGTAACTCTCGGGTCTTTACTAAATTCATATAAGGTTCCGAGTATAACTCGAAATCTCTAACTCTTAGAGTAATCTAACTCTTAGATTTACAATATATAAATAATTCAATATTCATTCAACTAATGAATATCTGCATTTCTATACGAACTTCAGCTAAGCTCACAGTTTGTTGAGACAAACCATATGTCCATTACATATATAGACAATGCACTAGTCTTACCAATATAATGACCGACCCATGTCAATATTCTAGACTAGGAATAATTTATATTCGAGAGAATGTGTGATATTTCTCAACACCATTTGCAACTCTTGCAACTATATCATCATATGTTGTAACTCTCGGGTCTTTACTAAATTCATATAAGGTTCCGAGTATAACTCGAAATCTCTAACTCTTAGAGTAATCTAACTCTTAGATTTACAATATATAAATAAAGTAAGAGTTCTACCATATTAATAAATAAATAACCATGATAAAATAAATATTATATTGCATAAATATCAAATATTCCTACAAAAAGTGAATGGTGCTCGATCACCATTTCCAACATATACATGTTTAAATAAATATACTATCAGTTAGTATGAGATGTATGTCAGACAAGTGAATGATTGACCCTCTCACACGGGCAATCGCCTCCATTACTTTGTGTTAATGGGAGATGAGACAAATTTTTAAGCTAATTCTGAGTGATAATTTAGAGAGCTCAAGCTTGAAAATTAAGTAATGTTGTTATGAGGTCAATTTCTCTATGATATGACCTAAGGTGAATAATTTTGTTTCACCCTACTTGTCTTAATGTCAGTTATGAGTTAGACATTGTGTTTTATCTGAACTATAATCTGTACGGTATTTTATAAGACATGCGCTCCATGGGAAATGAGAGAATACCGTATCAAATGTTTTCATATCATGTGTACATTTACGATTATTGAGGGTAATACAAGTAAATATCTCAGTCTTGATATTGTGTGAGGACCCTTGAGATTATTTCAATCTCACCTTGTATCCTTTAGACTCTTGTCTGCTTCTCAAAACTTAGATTTGATGATCGCTATCTTGGAGTGTTGCTGAAAGATCATGAGAGATTCGATCTGAAAGAACATCTCTGGAAAAGCGAATTAAATCAAAGTTGAGAGATTCGAGAAAGGAGAAAGATCATTATATGAGTAATATCACATTAGATTGTATTCAATGGTCGACCAATTATGTTATTCTATGTGATCAAACATGATTGTGAATACAAAATAAATATTACATTCGAAAAGAGATCGAGAGAGATATAATGTGATAAATGATCGATGATACTGCATACATAATCAACTATGGTTCTATACATTTTTCGAGCAGCTATATATTCCTAACAGATGTATAGCAATTGAGCTCTCGAAGTATGCTGGTCGCACGATACAATTGTGAAGTATGAATTATTCTTGTAGAGATAATAAAAATTATTGATCCCATCATGTGTGAGTGGGAGATGTTGGAAATTTTTTGATTGAGAATTATTTGGTGTTGTTAAATAACAACAATTAGTAATAATTTCATGTTGGAAATTATTAAGTAACAACAAGAGTTGTTAATCAAATAATTAAGTAACAACAAGAGTTGTTAAGTAACAACAAGAGTTGTTAAGTAACAATAATTAATAAAATGTTAAGTGGGGAACATATGGTACACCCATGATGGTAACATTTTTGGAAGGGTTAGAGAAAATCACTATGCATCCAAATACATGTGATTACATAGTAATCAATGTATGTGATTAAATAGTAATCAAAGATTAATAGTAATCCATGTATGTGAGCTAATAGTGACTTGGTTTCCCTCCTATAAATAAGACCATTTGCTTATTGAGTTAAGCAATCAATTATGTTTGATTAAGAGGTATCTACAAATTTAAAGGTATGCAATTGTGTTGTGGTTAATATAGATTTATTTCAATTAGTTTGTAAATAAATATAGGACTAGTAATACATATATGGTTAGATCTTAAGAGGACAAACATGTAAATATATTAGGAATTATGTTTCCTAACAGTTATGAACACTAATTTTATTACTGTAACACTGTTTACATTCAATATTATAAGTATGATATTTAATAGTTAGAACAAACTTTATTACCTTTTTATAATCAATCTAACACTGCTAAGTGGTTTCTTAAATTACTATTATTTTGATTTAATGCAAACCAAGTAGGGTGGGCAAAAAAGTCCAGACCAGTCTAGTCCGATCCGGTCCAATCCAATCCAGTCCGGATTTATTGGGCTTTAATATTATAATTTTATGAAAAAGTCTGGATTTGGTTTTTACAAATAAAGCTCATCAATATGAGGCTGGACTTGGATTTTCTAAAAGAAGCCCTAATCATTTGTTTTCTTTTAATCAATTAATCATTGTCATCAATATGAAAAAGTCTAGATTTGGTTCTTAAAAATAATTCTTTGCTCACAAGATTGGCTCTCTGTGACGAATTCCAAACTCGAATCCTTGCTCTCGAAGCTTCTCCCTCTCACTATCTTCTCTCTTGCAAGCGGCAAGCCAAACAAGATCTGGTATTTAAATTTCCTTGTATTTTTTTTCATTTCCAAATTAAAAAATGTGGTTTTGCATTTAACACATAAAGTTAGTTTTGTTGATCTTATGCTCTTATTATGGCTTTACTCATTTGGATTTCTGGATTTTAAGTCAAAAAATTCTGGATTTTTGGATTTTAAAATCCAAACAAGATCTGGATTTTAAGATTGGATTTTGGTTAGCAGAGAATGGTAGTGTAGATCTGTTTGTGTGATTGTCTTTACACTATGTTCCAGAGCTTAATTTGGAAATATTGAACAAAGTGTAGTTCCTTCGTATGAGATTTTCATCAGCATTAGGGTTCGTAGTATCATCTGTTTAAAGAAAGGAAAAAAGATGCTTGAATTTTAAGATTTTCAAATTAAATGGTTTTGGTTATGGGCTACTAATCGAGGTATAAAAATATTTTTTTAAAATTTATAAATATAAATATATATATATATTTTTTAATACTTCGTTTTTTATTAGGTGGAATTCATGAGGAAGAAATTTTTACTGGAGAGGAATTGCAGGGCGAAGATGAAGGCCCACAAGAATTAGAGTAGAATTTATTTCTTGCAAAATTATGGGTTATGAAATTTTATTTTTATTAGTTTTGTAGTATTTTTATTATTTTAAATATTAAAAGTGTCTAATTGTTGAATTGTGAAAAAATAGGTATATCAAAATTTAAAATTATTGTATTATATGTAATATAATTAATTATTTGAAAATCTTTGGATTTGGGCTAAGTCCAGCCTAGCCTAAGCCCATGTGGGCTTAAGTCCAGCCCAGTCCATATCAAAATGGACTTGGGCTTTTTAAGACTTGGACTTCAAAAAAAATTTTGGACTTGGACATGGACTTCACAAAATCCAGTCCAATCCATCGAAATGCACACCCTAAAACCAAGTGCTAGAAATGCTGTTTCCTTCACAATTTCCGCTGTTAAATTCCAGGAATTTTATGAAGTCATAATCAAAGAGAATTAATATGAACCAAAATATCTCAAGAAAGATTCATTTTAATACTTTACAAAAGAAAAATCCAGCAACGACCGAATTTGCACGGCACCTCCAAAACTATCACCAAACTTCAAACAACATTTTCTTGGTTTCACTTGTAGTTGAGATCAATAATATTTTAATTTGGTTGTTATAACTTATAACTAAATCATTATTATTATTTTGTTAATTTGACGGATTGCTTAAAATATTTAGTTATCAATTCTATCTTCAATTATATATAGAACAAAGATATAGACTAATTGATAATTAAAAAAGATAAAATCATAATCAAAACGATATCATTTTAGTTTTATTTTTATTTATCATCAAAATGATGTTATTTTAATGATAATTTTATCCCGTTAATCCCGACCTTTATCATTTTCCTTACATTAATGTTGGTATTACTATATCCCTTGTTCGTGCCTCAAAGTACAATAATTAAGCATAACGGTGGATGCCCGAACCGCAAAGGCGACTTAACAATCACCCATATCTTAATCAACTTCACATAATTTATATTCTATCCTTTCAAGTAAGTTCTGTTATCATCATCAATCACTCTATAGTGTTAACATTTGGCTAAACTAAATTATCTAGTTATAAATATAAAGTTAAATTAAAGCTAGACATTGTTGACGAATTAAAATATGATATAATTTATTACTAGATAAAATTTACATATGCAGTTCAAACTAAAACGTACAAGTTACAATGTCTCTAAATTTTTTACCCTTATATAAAAATGGGCCGTCATTATCAGCCGCTAATCTTTTTTTTTTTTTTTTTTTTTTTGATAATCGGGGTATCTGGATCAGCTTACGCGCACCTCGACTAATCTCAGGTACCTGTGTCCCGTGCCCTCAGAAGTTTCCCAACATAGATTAAGGTAAGTCGCTGACTTTTCACACCATGGGGTATGACCCCAAGGAAATACATCTAGTGTGATTTGAACCTTGAACCCGAGAGTTCCTGAACCCATCGGGGTTATCAACTATAAATTGCGAGATCCTGCATTTAATCCTCATTTTATATATATTTAAGGAAAGGACATTCATGAAATGCAAGCTAAGGTAAGCATGATCACAAAATTAAAAAATAATGATAAAATCCAATACCCATATGGCATCTTAATTTGGATTTGGGTTCCTAGATTTCTCTCGAACATCTTGTCACATTACCAAAAATTCCAATTTGGAAAAATACAAATAGACGCGGCCGACCATTGAACAACCAACACACAACTAAACTTAAAGAGATTTCAATTCCAACTTTCTTACCGAATATATCTTATTTTTCAAAGCTTACACATCTAATGACTAATCTCATCCTCGAATTTTTTTTTATGTGCTTCTGTGTAGATGACGTGGTATCAATTAATCAATAATTATATAATATATAAAATTTGTATTAAATAAAATTATTATTTATTTATTTACTTTTTATTATATAACACGTATGATGTGGTGCCACTGTTATATGATAAATTTTTTCCATATCCTCTCTATTTTTCTCTAAATCAATTACATTTCTCTTTCAATCTTCTATCAAGTAAAAGTTATTAAAATCTCTATATGAGTGCCACGTCTACAGATCGGACTATATGCAGGTGAGGTGGTCCGCCTACAGCCTGTAATTTCTTTTCTTTATTTTTTCGATAATTTTTATTATAATATTATATTATAGCTAACCCTCTCAAAATATAAAAATAATATTAGATCCCGAAGATTACAGGACCCGCCATGATATAAGTAACCAATTCTACACTCTAACTTTATGGACTAAGAACTCTTCTTATCATATATTTACATCCTCAATTCTCGCTAGGCGCTGCATAAGAATTAAAGTTGACAAAACATGAGCCATTTTGATAATATTGCTTATGATTTTTTATTAGCAATTCTTTCATTATGTCTCATCATTCTTGGTATTATTCTCATCATCATGTGCAGAAAGAAACCAGTAAAATCCGAAGAATTATCTCCTCCGATCAAGCTATGTGCACGCGCGTATCCGTTAACAGACATAGATGCAGCCACCGATAGCTTTAGCAATCGAAGAATCATCGGCCAAGGTCGCTTAGGAACTGTATACGCCGCCGTATTATCAACGGGAGAGCTTGTTGCCGTCAAAAGAATCCATCCATGGCTTGTTTTAACCAACGCCGGGTTCGGGTTCTCTTCCGTAATCAAATCACTCTCTTTGTCACATCACCCTAATATAGTACCCATTCTAGGGTTTTCACAAGCTCCAGGTGAAAGAATTATTGTGTCCGAATTTGTTAATATGGCGAGTTTGGATTTTTATTTGCATGAAAATAATGATGATGATGATGATGGGGCGGCAGCTTTATTGGATTGGAGCCGGCGTTTGAGGATCGCCGCCGGAGCTGCAAGAGGGATTGAGTATTTGCATGGAGAGATGATGGCATCAAATATAATACACGGTTGCATAAAGGCTTCTAATATATTACTTGATGAAAAGTTTTGTGCTAGGGTTTGTGATTATGGGTTATCATTTTTGTCACCACCGCAAGAGAGGAGAGGCCTTGTGGGTTATGTTGATGATGAGTATTGGAGCAGCGGCGGAGGCGGCGGAGGGGCCACCAGGGAAAGTGATGTTTATGGATTTGGTGTGGTATTGTTAGAGATTTTGACTGGGAGGAGATGTGAAGAAGGGTTACTTGTGAAGTGGGCATTGCCTTTGATTAAAGAAATGAGGTTCAGTGAACTTTTGGACCCGAGACTTGTGATTCCTTATGAGATTAAACCTCTTGTTAGGTTGACTAAAGTTGCTTTAGCTTGTGTTGGTAATTCTAGGAAGGATAGGCCATCTATTGTTCAAGTGGCAACAATTTTGAATAATTTGGTGAGTGATTACTCTTAGAATTTTTCCAAGTGAATGACACCAAGTTTTAATTATTCAAGGTGCCCATTAAATTTGGTTTGAAAATTTTTGCTAGATGACGAAGAGGACTGATTCTTGAGACCCGCCAAATGGAGAAATTGGAAAAAGGTTCGACATTTTGACTATCAAATTGTTCATATTATATTTGGAGAAAGAGGAAAAAGTTCGAATTTTGAAATGGAAAGTGGGACAAGAATTAAAATCCAGTGTGAGTTAGGTTTATACTGAGTATTAGATCAATCATTAAAAGATAAACAAGATTAATAAGAGATTATATATAATATAAATTTTAATAATTACTACATAAATTTAGCTCAACACTCAATTTAATTTATGAGACGGTGGCTTGGGATTATTTCGGTGGTATATTTAATCTTTGTTTTCGTGTGGAATTTGGGTATCATTTGGGTCGGGAAAGGGTCCCAATTTGTTGATTTTTATTAGTTTATTTTTCTCTTTTCGTGGGTTGTCATTTTTTAAACCGATTGCGTTTATCAATAATGTATCGAGTATAGGTATATATATATGGTCATAGAAATTAATCGTACCATTGATGTATATTTTAAAATTAAGAGTAAACTAATAAAAATTTAATGGTGTAATAAGAATTTTAATTTAATGTGGGTAAAATTTAATTTTCACAAAAAGTGATAAATATTATTTTTCATTCTTCGTATTCTTCATGAAATCAAAACTGGCACCACTACTATTCAGGGCTGGTCTTGGTATCTATTAATGGTATAATGAGAATTTTGATTCAATAAGGGTAAAATTTAATTTTCACAAAAAAATATTAAAAAGTGATAATTATTCTCCATTTTAATAGGGAATATCAAAATTATCTTATTAACAAACTATATATATATATATATATATATTTTATTAATTTATATAATATATTTTAACAAAACTTCGGGGTTTAGCTAGGGCGTCTGCTCCTCCTCACCTATATGTGCCTCTGTCATTGATCCTCATGACCGATGCTATTTTTTTTTCATTTAACCCAATCTATATATATATCTATATATTATATAAACCTGAAAAAATAGCATCATTTTTAGGTTGTCCACGTAAGTGTCATTATTTTTTAGGCTGTCCAAGTATGCATATAAATTATTAATATTTAAAATGAATTATTAATGTATAAATATTCATATTCTTCCTCCAAACTTTCCGTTTTCCAATGTATTAGTTATTAAAAATAGTTAATTAAATAATATCGTTTCAAATGAGTTATTTATATAATGTTTCAACTTTTCATATTCTTCAATCTCAAACCTTTCATTTTCCATACTCTTCCAAACTCTTCGTTTTCTTAAATTATTAATTATTGAAATTTCTTAATTAAATGTGTATTTATTTCAAATGAATTATTAATGTTTAATTTTTCACATTCTTTATTAACTCTCATTTATTTATTAGTATAAGTTCAAGAGTCGTAAGTTATATTAACTTAACTATAAAAATATTCTTAAACGATCTAAATTTATACTTGCACTAAAAGATTTATTTTCCATCAATAAAGAGTTATAAAATGGAATAAGTTATAAGTCATATATGTTAATTTGAGAGAATGTTAAATAAATTACATTGTCTTGATAATTATAATTAAAGGTATGATATAATTAATTAATTTTAATTTTTTACATTTGATATATATTATATTTGTCTCTAACAAAACGAACATCACACGGGTTATATGTTAACTATAAAAATATTCCTAAACTAGTTAAGTTATAAAATGGAATAAGTTAGAAGTCATATGTGTTAATTTGAGAGAATGTTAAAGAAATTGTATTGTCTTGATAATTATAATTAAATGTGTGATATTATTTTTTTTATTTTTTACATTTGATATATATTATATTAATCTATAATTAGACGAGCCGCGCATCTCACGGATTATCTGCTAGTTTCTTAATAAAAGTGAAAAGAAATGGATTGTCACACCTGTCCCCTTAGGTAGGGTATGGGTGAAACGGAGACCTGAAACTGGCAGAGTTTCTCCTGTAATATGGACCAATCCTCCAAATACAAGGAAAAATCTAAACTGAAAATATCATCATAACATAGGATCTCCATGATCCAACTCAACATAATATCCATGAAGGAAACACAATATCATCAGTATCAAAATAAAGGCTCAAAACCTAACATTAGACAACAAATTCTTCCAAGAAAATACATAACAAAGACACTCTACTGTTGGCACAACCTTTCTCTACTGGCAGGAAATGATGACGAAACAGCAGATGGAAATGATAATCTACTAAACTGCTGAACCTGAAATGTTAAGGAAATGGGTAAGCTCACGCTTAGTGCAATGGATCACAGCTTAGTGCCGTGGATAATCAAGTAACAAAGTAGATCGAACAAGTCTTTCATAATATAAATAAATACATAAGCTGTAAATCGATATCTCAAATATTTACTTGAAATCGTAAATCTCATTTCTCATAAAACTCAAATCATAAATCTCATTTCTCATAAAGCTCATACAGCTCAAAATACTCTGTAAAGATAAATCTTTTTATTCATCTATATGCACAACTTCATGACAATATGGCAAAGCTGGCAACATGGGGCTTCCCCACGGCAAAACTGGCATCCGGAGCAAACTGGCAACGTGAGACCTTATCTTACAGCAATAACTGGCAACATGAGACCTTATCTCATGGCAATAATCTGGCACATATAAGTACACGGGGTGCATCCTAACATAAAAATCATTTCCAAAATCAATGCTCATATAACTCAAATCATGCAAGTTTCTCATATATCACAAACACATGATTTCAACATAATCAATATTCGATCCATACCTTATAGCAAAATATATAATCTTTCTAAAAACAAACTCATTTAATGCATTACCTTAAAATTCATTTAAGAAAACATACATACTATATACTTTTGAAAACATCAATGTTACAAGCTTATCCACGCACCTGGTGGGCTGACTACTGAGAAAAGAACTATGCAGCAGGACTGTCCCTGCTTATGGTATCACAATCACCTATAGAGATAAAAGAATTTACTATAAGGAACATAATCCTAATCTATAATAGATGAAAGAATATGCAAGAAACGTGGTTCGGTCGCTCTCGCAAACTTAACGAAAATTAAGATTCGGAGGTCCGTTACTACTCGGAATGGTCTGAAATTCGCGGAGGAGACTCTGGAAATCGGCACGGAGACACTGTCCGTCGCGTGGTTGCCACGCGCCGCCACATAAGGCGCGCGTGAGCGCCACGCTCCGGTCGGATGGGGAAAAATCTGATGGCTGTGTATTCCTCTCCCTCTCTCGGATCTAATGCCGCTGACGATTCGTCGATCGGAGTTCCGGATCAACGGAAAATCGAGAAAAACCATAAAAAGTTTCTTACCGAGATCTCTACAAAAATTGGAAGTTTCCCGAGATGAAACCACCACCAAAATGATCCTCTCGACGAGATCTACATTTTTCATGCCGCCATATGGACTCTTATTCCCGCAAATATGGATAAGGTGTTATATTTCTTGTGGTATAAAAATCTTAATTGTTACAATATAGTTTTTAAAAATTGGATTGGATTGGCCGGTCAAATCGGGAACCGTTCATGAGTTCGATTTGAAAAATCTTTCAAAATCGGCCATTCAAAAAACCAGTCAAAATTGATGAACCAGTTCAATTTTCATATTTTTTTAAAATTAAGAGGGTGAACAAAGTTCAAATAATTTTTTTCTAGCACAAATCATTATATTTTGATGTTAGTCATTGTTAAAATTAATATATATATATATATATATATATAGCTTTATATTATGCAATTTTAAAATATATAATTAATTTAAATTACTTAGTCAGCGGATTTTATCGATTCAATTAGAATGGTTTAACATATCGAACCAATGATCTATTAAATTTTTTAGATCAACGATTCAATCACCGATCTGATTTTTAAAACATTACTACCTACATATAATTTAAGTTAGTCCCAATAGAAATCAATAATTATACATATCAATAGACTTCAGATATATAGAAACACATGGGCCTTATTCTTTTCAAAGGTATTTCATTGGTACACATAGAATGGCTTTCAAGTTTCAAGGATATCTCAATTATTTCATTATTATTTCTTTATGAATTAACACAATTATCTAAATGGAAATCCCACAATTTTTTTTTTTTGTTAATTTCTAGCTAATTGAACTATTGAAGTATCAATTTAAATCCAATCTATTTTGATAACAAAAAAAAAAAAAATTACAGATGTTTTTAAATATATTAAAAATTGCTTTGGATGAATCTGATGACTAAAAATTAAGTCTCCATTAAAGCTATGGGATGAACAGTTAAAAACTTAAACCATGTTAGGTTATAACAGAAACTCTTAGATTCGTTTTGTTAGTCGATCACATTGAAGTTTGAAAAATATGTTCTCAAAAAGTTAGTAAATTGATAAGTCGTCGATTCCCATAAAAAAAATTCTTTAAAAGTAGTTTAACTTTTGAGCAATGATATTGATACAAAATAATGAAAAGAGAAATGATAGACTGACTCAAAAGATTACTCACACACTTCCCGAACGCAGGAAGTCATGTCGTTTTGAGCAAAATTTTAAAAACAAGAATTCTCTTACTCGTCCTGCCAAACACCAAATAAAGAATACTAACCCTAATCCCCAAATCACTTCAGACAAACAAAAGAAAATAAGGTGTGTCCTCCATTAATCACAGCAACAGCAACCCTCTTATTTTCTTTTGCCCAAATCAATTCACCAACTTCAGACAAACAAAATCAACTTTGAAAGAACGGGTGGAGTTGCGGCTGAGAATAATTCTGCTGTTTCAAATTTGGTAATGATATTTTGTGTTAGATTGAAATGATTTATCTTGTGCATTCCCACAGATTATGCTCCATAATTTATTTGGCTATTGGGTACATGACAGAGAAATCTGGATTTCATGTTTTGTTTTTGTTGCTGTTGAATTCGTCCCATACTCTTGTTTGGTTTGACAAATTTGCTTTTGTTGTTGTTGAATTCGTCCTTTGCTTGTCTGGTTTGAAAAAATTTATTTTTGTTGCTGTTAATGAAATCGCCCCTGCTCTTGTCTTCTTTGACAAAATTTTCTTTTGTTACTGTTAATGAAATTTGCTTTTGTTGTTGTTAATGAAATCGCCCCTGCTCTTGTCTTCTTTGACAAAATTTTCTTCTGTTGCTGTTAATGAAATTTGCTTTTGTTGTTGTTAATGAAATTTGCTTTTGTTGTTGTTAATGAAATCGCCCCTGCTCTTGTCTTCTTTGACAAAATTTTCTTATGTTGCTGTTAATGAAATTTGCTTTTGTTGCTGTTATTTTTTCATACAGGTTTCATCAATAATTTGAGAGTGATAGACAATGGAAAATTTAGAATTGGACAGTGAGTTCGAACAGGATGACAGTGTATATGTTCACATTAATGAAATGGATGATAATCACGATGATGATCCAAAGACAGATATGGTTTTTGATAATGCTGATGTGATGTTTAATTTTTACAAAGAATATGGTAAACGAAAGGGGTTTCCAGTAATGCGGAGAAGTAGTAGAAAAGGGGGTGATGGAAATGTTAGGTATGTGACATTTGCTTGTGGGAGAAGCGGTTTTTCAAAAACAACATCCAGTAATATTTTAAGGCCCCAACCTTTATCAAAAATTGGTTGCAATGCTAAAATTTGTGGATGTTTAGATGAAGTTGGAAAATGGAGGGTTCGAACTTTAGTTTTGGAGCACAACCATGAATTATTATCTCCATCGAAGTCGAAGTATTTCAGATGTAACCGTAGCATCAATGTACATGCAAAAAGAAAACTTGAGATAAATGATAGAGCTGGAATAAGAGTTGCCCAAAGTAGCAATTCTCTTGTTATTGAAGCTGGTGGGCATGAAAATGTTACATTCACGGCAAGAGATTGTAGAAATCATGTTGACAAACAAAGAAGATTACGTCTTGGCGAAGGAGATGCTGTTGCTTTACAAAACTACTTGATGAAAATGCAAGCGGAAGACGATAGATTTTACTTTAGCTTCAATTTGGATGATGAAGGTCGATTAAAAAATGTTTTTTGGGCTGATCCGAGGAGTAGGGCCGCCTACAAATCTTTTGGTGATGTTGTTACATTTGACACCACATATCTAACAAATAAGTATGACATGCCATTTGCCCCATTTGTGGGAGTTAATCATCACGGTCATTCTATACTGTTAGGATGTGGGTTGATTTCACATGAGGACACTGAGACTTTTACTTGGTTATTTAGGACATGGCTATCTTGCATGTCAAATATTGCACCTATTGGAATCATTACTGACCAAGACAAGGCAATGAAAAAGGCGATTGAGATTGTTTTTCCTACTACTCGACATCGATGGTGCTTGTGGCATATATTGAAGAAAGTTCCTGAAAAATTAGGAGCTTATACGGAATATAATGCAATCACTCAGATATTACATTCTGCTGTTTATGATTCACAATGTGTTGCGCAATTTGAGGAAACTTGGCATTATATGCTTGTTCAATATGATTTGGGCGGTAATGAATGGCTTACTGGGTTATTCAATGACAGACATCATTGGGTTCCGTGTTATCTAAAGAATAGTTTTTGGGCAGGCATGTCAACTACTCAACGTAGTGAAAGTATGAATGCCTTCTTTGATGGGTATGTTAACTCAAAAACAACATTGAAACAATTTGTGGAGCAGTATAACCATGCTTTGCGGAGTAAAGTTGAAAAAGAAATAAGAGAAGATATGAAGTCACTTTCACAACAACTTCCTTGTGTAACAGAATACAAGATGGAGCAGCAAATACAGGAAGTTTATACCATTTCAAAGTTCAAGGAATTTCAACAAGAGTTAATTAGAAAGATGTATTGTGAAGTTGTCAATTCAATGGGAATTTATTTTGTTAACATTTTATAAAAAAATAATCATTTTCTTTATATTTTTAACTCATTAGTGGCTGACATTGCTTATAAAGTCTGCCAAAAAAAAGATCATTTTTAAGAGGACTGATATATACCGAGATAAAACTAAGATAAAAACATGATTAAAATGACATCGTTTTGATTGTATTTAAAAAAACACAATAAAATAATGTTGTTTTAGTTATATTTTTATCCTTATTTTATCTCTCAATTATTTTCTCAATATTTTTCTTTTTCTGAATTATAGGTATTTCCTTTATATTCCAGCTACAAGTATGTAAATATTTAGCCAAACACAACCAGATATTACTTTATTAATTAATGATGTTATTTATTCTTAAAAAAAAAAGGTTAGCAAATACATACTGCCTTATCTATAATTGGGAAACAACTTGACAAATTCTCAAAACTCTGATCTATACGTTAAAGTTAATTCTAAAGCCAAAGTTGCTTGGCTTCTTTGAGAATCTGAAGACATAACCATATATTATTTTATTTATAGTATTTTTTTTTAATCGTTGAAAATTTCGTCGCTAAATTATCTCTTTTGGGCTTAAGCGGAGCATGTAAAACCCCCAATTGTTTCAGACTCTTATAAGAAATATATTTTCTGAATTCAAATCCAGAATCTCAATGTGAGATTCTGAATTCTATACCACCAAGTCACGCCCCTCGATGACTTTATTTATAGCATGTCATACTCTACGTCCCCAGGGGGTGTGGCTTGGTGGTGTAGGGTCCAGGATCTCACCTTGAGGTTCTGGGTTCGAATCCAGGGGGTGCACTTCTTGTAAGAGCCTGGAACAGCCGGTGGTTTTACCTGCGCCGCGGCCCAGAATGGGTGGTTTGGTGGCGGGGTTTCCATCGTTTCCAAAAAAAAAAAAAAAAAAAAAAAAAAAAAATGTCATACTCTACATACATGTAATTTTAATGGTCGTTCCACAATTTCCTTTGCTGTGATTGTGATTACAATATGGAGCCACATCACGTATGCTTACGGGCTAAGGAAAAAAAAACGATTAAGAAAGTCTTAAATATTTGTATTGCATAAATATAGCAATTTTAATTAAGTTAAATCGTACGGCGGAAGCAATACAAAACATGCTTTACCTAAGAATGGCAACGGGCCCGCTTTGAGTTTGGGTAGACTCGGACTTTTTGAAAATAATATTTAAAATAATAAAATAATACTTAGAATAAAAAAAAATAAAAAATGTTAATTTTTTTAGTGTTTTTTTGAGATTTAACATTAAAAATTTAGTTTAATTATAAATATATGTATTTAGAATTAAAAATCAATTTATATAATTAAAAAATATTTTTTTTTACTTATAAAAATCGGGCGGAAACTAAATTTTACTGGACAGACCATGCACGAAGGCTCCCGCCATTACGGGATCTATATAAAAAGAATAAATATACGCGATTTTATTTTTATAAGTAGAGATACTATTTTCAATTACCAAAGAAAAAAATAATGAGAAAGAGAGAATGTTCCAGTCTATTTTCCTCATAAATGGAATTATTGATTACATATTGAAAATTAAATAAGCAAAATCATCATTTCAATTCGTAGTTGTTTATTATCTTTGGTCCTGCATTTTCATAATTATAACAATGACAACACACATAAACTCTTACTTGCTTAGCAAATATTTATCTCTTTCTTCAGCCTATATGAGCGTTTGAGAGTTAATTTTCAAGCATTTTAATAAAAAAAATAATCATCCGAGATCGATATTTGGGAAAAATAAGGAGTTAAAAATATATATATACACTTGCATTCCTCCTCCTAAATTATGGTATCTATATAAAAAGAATAGATATACGTAATCTATTTCCAATTGTCAAAGAAAAACTAATGAAAAAGAGAGAATGTTCCATCGAATCAATTTTCCTCATAAATGGAATTATTGATTACATGTTCAAAAGAAATAAGCAAAATCATCATTTCAATTCTAATTGTTTATTAGCTTTGGTCCTGCATTTTCATAAATTATAACAATGACAACACACATTAACTCTTAATTGCTTAGCAAAAATTTATCTCTTTATACGAGTTAATTTTCAAGCATTTTAATAAAAAAATTTAATAAAAAATATGAGATAGAGAGGATTTACTTGATTGAGATTAGAAGTATACTTGAAGAAATGAAATAACAGCAGCTCTATTATACAAACAAGGTTGGTGCAAAATGCAGCATGTAATTTTCATATTTGGTTGGAATCGTACGTATATATATATATCTTTAAGGACACTCTAGGTTGACACTGCAGCTAAATGCCTAAATCTTCTTTACTCACTCACACAGGTGAAATGTCCTATAATAGAATCAGGTTGCCCCATCCCCCCACTCTACCCAATTTTGTTATAATGTTATATTAAAAGATTCATATAATCAACCGACTTAATAGAAAAAAGATTTTTATATGATTATTTGATTTTATATTAAGTGTCTTTAGATAACTAATGTAGCGACCCAACCCCACTCTTGCGATATTGTCATCTTTGGAAGTCCAGAATGATTTGGCCACGCATAGGGCCTGACTTCCTTGAAATTTTGTTTTTGATATAAGATAAGTCCATCTAAAGAATATTTTATCCGCTTTGGCATCGCAGGATAACCTTAATTTGATGTATTGGCCTAGATATTTCAGAAAAGTATCAGAGCTGTGCCAGGACGAGGATAATATCGTACTTATGGGGCCGGTCGTTACAGTAAAAATTAACGCAAGAGAGAAGACATCATTTGTTCTTTGATACATGCGTATATACATTAGCATAACCATACTTGACGTCCAAGCAAACTTTTCTTATTTTATTAATTTCTAGAATTTATTTTTTATTTTTTAAAAATTTATCAATCCCATATTCGATCTCATTCTCAAGTCTCTTCCCCCTTTATAACTTTTGAACACCAAACATGTATCTTTCTCTTTGTCTATGTACACAGCCAAATCAAATCATGTGTAGAAAAATTTGGAAGAAGGATTAAATACCCTTCCAAAATATATCAAGAAGAAGAATAAATAATTGGGTATAACCAAAAACGTGCTTTAAAAATATACCAAAATAGAAATTCTGGAATGGGAGTAAGAACAAATCAAGAGAAATGGCATGGTGTAGTAACTCTGATGATGATGAAGGAGCTGCCATTAAAGTAACTGCTGCTGAAGAAATTAACAGCTCCACCGGAATTATAAGTAATGAGATTCCAAAAATAACTTGCCCTTCTTGTGGCCATTCTATTCAGTTTCAGGATCAGGTTTGTGTTCTATGACATCCCTTCTGTTTTTGTTTGTTTTTTTTTTTAATTATGGGGAATTTAATTTATGTGAGATTAGGCGGGAATTAACGATCTGCCGGGGCTTCCGGCGGGAGTGAAGTTTGATCCGACAGATAATGAAATTCTTGAACACTTAGAAGCCAAAGTTATGTCTGATTCCTGTAATAAACTTCATCCTCTCATCGATGGATTTATTCCTACACTCGAGGGCGATAATGGAATTTGCTATACGCATCCTAAGAAGCTACCAGGTTTTATTTTATTATTATTTATTTCTAGGTTCTCTTTAAAATACAAAAGCAATGAGACATGCATCTTGTTGCTCGTATGATTTAAGTACCCACACCACCCTCTTCCTATGTCTTCACGAGGTTAGAAAGTTGATTTTCAAGTATTTTAATAAAAAATTTGCGATTTAAGTTCGAATTTTGAGAAAATAAAATATAAAATATATATTTAGATGTGTTTACTACTAACTTTTTTTTTTCAAAGTTGTCTGTATATGGTAGTTTTCTAACTAATTTTTGTTACATATATTGGTTTTAACAAATTTAGTCATAAAAATCAAATCACCAAAATAGAAAAATTAGATGACCTGAAATTTCTGTCACACACTATAAATGCATGTTTTAATTGAGACGAGAATTGAATTCTTTAAGCTTAAAATGATTTCAACTCTACACGGGTGCTGATGGTTTTATAGTAATCGTCTCCTAAAATACAATATTTATTTTTTTTCACAATATTAGCATTCCGTGTTGAAAGAACAATGAACTAAAATTACATTAACTCTCTCTACATTATGTACTCTATAATTTTTTATATAGTATTGCTACTCAACTCTTGTTTTTGATTAAGTAAAGAATATTTTCAACAGTCTTTAAAATCCAGCAATAATGGCTATATAAAGGTACGGAAGATTGCCTCTAAAGTGGTATCTTTCACTTAAAGATTATAATCTTCTAAAGTGTTATATGCTTTTAATTTGTACCACTTCATCTTTTTATTTAAATTTTGATTCAATAAACCACAATATAACCATTAATGTAAGAGATACAATATTTGGCTAAGTCTTTGAGACGAAAGTTCAACTCGAAACAAACTCATTTATATATGTATTTTATAACAGATTTAACTAATTTAATTGGCCAACCGAATAAAAATATCTCTAGTATGAGAAAATCTATAATATAACAGAAGTATCATGTCGTTCGTGTAACAATTCAATAATACATTATCACGCGTGTTAAAATATTAAAAAACAACTAAAAATATGGATATAAAATCATACATATTATTTACTAATTTGTTGTTGATACCACGTCACGTCGTCACCCGTACCTCCGTCCTCATATTAGATTCTTTGAATTACTGCTAAATTATTATTGGTAGAGATACATCTCTTTTGAACTCTTTATCATCAATCTTTTTTTTTGTTCATGAAGGTGTAAGCAAAGATGGGCAAATCCGCCATTTCTTTCATCGGCCTTCAAAGGCATACACGACAGGAACAAGAAAAAGAAGAAAGGTACACAGTAGTGCTGAAGACGGAAGCGAGACAAGATGGCACAAAACAGGAAAGACTAGGGCAGTTTTTGTTGGTGGGTCGACAGTGAAAGGTTTTAAAAAGATTTTAGTACTTTACACAAACTATGGAAGGCAAAAGAAGCCTGAAAAAACGAATTGGGTGATGCACCAATACCATCTTGGC
The DNA here is from genome assembly GCA_019454045.1 of Zanthoxylum bungeanum. NCBI lineage: Eukaryota > Viridiplantae > Streptophyta > Magnoliopsida > Sapindales > Rutaceae > Zanthoxylum > Zanthoxylum bungeanum. The sequence goes on along the minus strand of SKCR01025821.1, from coordinate 388,236 downwards.
AATAATGAAGAAGAGAAAGATGGTGAATTAGTTATTTCTAAAGTGTTTTACCAAACACAGCCTAGACAATGCGGTTCTAATTCATCAAGCATTATTAATAATGAGGATCATTCACTTGATGATAATCAGATAAGAATTAGTGGGCATAATGATATTCAGGTGCAAGCAGCAGCTAATTATAATAAGAGTTCTTCTTCAACTTATAATAATATTGAATATTACAACCAACCATTTATGTCTTATGAACATGGGAGCATGCATATTGATAGAGAAACCTCACCTCAGCTAATTCCCAATCTGGTTGTTCAAGTTCAAGGTGGTGATGGGTCTTCGTTTATTCGATTAGCTGCGGATTCAAGCAATAAGAAAGCATGAGAGATGGACATTAAGCTAGCTTTGTGGTAGTAATGACAAATGACATTTTGGTTATTATTGTTGTTGTGGTACGTGTAACAGTAACTTCCAATTGCAGATTGTTAGATTATTGAAGAATTTTATGAGGAAAAGCTACCAGATCAATGGGGGAATTAATAAGCTGAATGGCGTTCAGCTTGCTGTGTTAATTTATTAAGGATATAAATTCAGGCTGCTTGGAAAATTTGGCCATGGAAATACACCTCGTATGTGTACAAAAATGATTATTTCTTTTTAAATTTTTTTTTATAATAAACTTGCTTAATTAGGAAGGCTTACAGGTTCTTACGTTCCTTAATTAGCCTGGTCGTGTTCTCGACATTGACGGTCGGTGGAGGCTATAAATTTAACTCAAATTTAGGATTTTAGAATTTAAAGAAATTTCAATTGTATAGTGTAACATTTTTTAAATTTTATCACTAAAGATATCATTTTAAGAATTTATCTAGGGCTCGTAAAATTTAAGACAACTCAGGATCATTGATTATAACTCATTAATTCAGCTCATGGCTATTTAATTCACAAGTTTTTATTTTTAATCTGAATGTATCAACGTCCTAATCATGGAATTGCGGGCTAATGATAGACATATGAAAAACGGAAGTAAAATTAATATGAAACTTTCTCTAGGTTTAGAAAAATGAATGGCCAGTTGACAGTTGAGAAGTAAGAAAAGTTTGAATCCAGCCCGGCCTAATCAAGTCCGGCCAGGTCCATCGGGCTTTAGTACGACTGGAAAGTAATTTTTAAGGCTGAATTTAAGCAAAAAAAACTAAAATCCAATTTTTATTAATAAAAAAATATTTTTTAAAAATTTTAAATACATTTATTTATAATTAAATTTTTAAGATATAATCAAATAAATACGCCCTCCGTCAGAGAAGACACGACAAATATTATCATAAAAATGAAATATTGGAGAATACACAACACACCCATAAAATGTTGTGTGCCGGAGAAAGGCGAGATATTCAAAGACCTGCTGCTTTAAACCAGAATAAATTTCAGAATCCTACGCTCGCGCTAATTTATCTGTCAACTACACTTCCTTTACAAGTCCATCCAAGGATTGTTATGACTTCTGGAGAATGCATTTCTCATACAGGGCAAGGATCTCCTTCTTATTAGGATTCCTCAACTGAAGCAGCTCGCCACCAAAATTATGTTTGGTCAGCTCCTGCTTAAGTTTCTGAACAGTAAATTTTGTATAATCTTCCTGATTGGATTGCTGACTCAGATTATCATCATCACCCCTAAATACAGAACCACCATCTTCAGGCTGTGTGTACTTCAGTGGGCTGGCTGTACCCCTTGCCCTCTTATTTGCTCCTACAACTTTATCGTTTGTGTCCATATCTTGAACAGATCCAACTCCTGCTTCGTGGTCATCTGCTCTCGAGCGTTTACCATGTGAAGCAGCTCTGAACTTACTATCCAATGCTGTTTCATTCAGACGAGATTTAGTCAACTCCTGCTGCATTTCATCAAGTTTTGCCTGGGCAGATTGTACCTCATGGGAGAGTCTTTCTGCCATGGCATTGGCCGCAGCACGAGCTCTGCGTTCAGACTCCAAAAGATCTTCAAGCTTTTTAACTGTACTGGCCCTCTGCTCATTATTCGATTCCAACAGTGATTCTATTTCTTTCTCCCTCTCGTCAACTCTTGCCTCTAGTAATGCTACTTTTGAGAGAGCTTCCAACTCCGATTCCCGTAATCTATTTACTTCATTAGCCAAGTCAGTTTTCTGTCTCTCCAAACTTTCTATTTGTCTCTGGACCCTCTCTATTACAGCCAATCTTTCCATTGCTAATTTCTCAAACTCGCTTTTTCCTTTTCGAGCAGCAGCTGCTTCAGCTCGTTCCCTATCAGCCAGTTCAGTTGCCTTCTTAGCTTCCTTTTCAGCAATTTTACACCTTCCCTGGACTTCCTCAAATCTCTCAAACTCAGATTTATACTTTTGCTCCAGATAGATCTTATCCTGTTCCATTATCCTTGCTTCTCTTTCAAAGGATTGCGCCTTGGTACTTACAGCTTCTAACTTCTCACTCAGCTCTTTGATTTCAAGCTTCTGTGATGATATTTCAACTTCATAACTCCTAATCTTGGACTCTGCAGCCTGCAAAGGAATTATCAGTCAGACAACACCATCTATGTATACATGCAGTCATCCGAACATGATAAATTTCCTCCAGATAAAGGCATGAATGCAGCTGAGAGTCTACAGCACATACATGTCAAAGAAAAAGAGTGTGAAACCACCTTAAGGTATTATTTGAATCTGGTAAGAATAGCAATTGTTTAACATTATTGTCAAATTACCACCACCTATTACATTTACAAGCATGATGTAACTGGAGGATTTAAGATTTTCTTCTCGTGGCTCATTACAAGTGCAAGAACCCAGTCTCTATTGGGGTTGGCGAGCACATGCATGTGAGAGACACGTTATAACTAATGCCTATTTGAATAAAAGTCCAAGAATCTTACTTTCAACTCTAATCTTAAAGTTGTCAAACACTGCTCAGCATGCTCAATCTTGGCTGCTTTTTCCTTCATTTCCTCTTCCTGCGGGTTCAAATGTGCAAAAGCATCATAGGTGTGTTTCCTTGAGCATTATATTATTTTTGAGTGCATGTTTGTGTGCATGTGGGAGAGATGGATAAAGAGGGATAAAGATTACCTTATCAGCCAAAGTGCTAGAAAATTCTTCCCTAAGGACATCTTCCCTCTGCTGCATTTCCTTGCTTGTGCGTTCTTGCACAATAGCTGCCTTCTCTAAAGCAGCTTTTGCTTCTCTAAAAGCAACACCGTACTTCCTTTTCCACTCTTCCACCTCCTCTTGAGCAGACATGGCCTGTTCCCGAGCAGCAGCCAACCTTGCTTCAGCAGCGGTGCTCCGGGACTTGAGAACCTCAATTTCTGAAGAGACCTGATCTTCATTCGCCTTTTGTTTTGTTAATACTTGATCATATTTTCTCTTCCAGTCTGAGATTTCATGCTTCAGAGAATCCAATGTCTTTGATAAGCTAGAAGATTTCTCTCTCAATGAAATGTTTTCACCTTGCAGATTATTTATGCGGCTTGCGTAGTCATCAGCTAGCTTCTTCTTATCATTGATGGCATCGTCATAACGCTTCAGATATTCTGACTTATACTTCTCACTATCTTCCAGTTGCTTGTTAAGCAACTTCATCTTATCTTCAATTGAGCGGCACTTCAACATGAGAGAACTCCTCTCTGATCCAATCTGATCTATAAGCCTCTTGACAAGGTCGAGAATTGGACCTTCCAAGCTAGAGAGTTTTATCGTTTAAATAACATGAAACCAATAACAAACAGGAAAGAGAAAGAAAATGCTGGTGCAAACCTTTGTTGTAAGAACATGGTTAATTTCTGCCACTTCCCTGGGCCATGACACACAGTTTCATATTCGGATACAAGAGCATCAAGTACCTGCATGTCATATTCTCAGTGAGATCCAATGAAATGTATGATAATACCACAGACTATGTATTCAAGTACCATTTGTAATGTGCGGTACGAAATTTCTAAGAAAAACTAGTGCACCATAGGAGAAAACAACATATTATGATATTACCAAAAGCAATTACCTCGGACCAAAGAACAAATAAGGAAGCACACAGCTAGTTACACAAAACTAAGTTCACTGCCTAATGGATGGACATATAAGCCTGTGCATTCTCACCGTCAGGGCACTAAAACAGAGGTATTGTTCAAGCTTCACAAAATGATTCGAAGACAGTAGGGCCCAAAAATTGAAAGAACTGGCGCACATCTTCTAGGGCATAAGGATGACAAGACAAATTGTATAGTGTGAAGGAAAGTGAATACCATAAATGTTAGGTAATTTTACTCAGTGTTATGTGCTGAGATGCTGCTGTAAAGAAGAGAATTACAACGAGACTAGACAATAAATGTTTACCTTCACAACATTATCTATACTTGCATCAGAAGAATGGCAAGCTGCTCTCAGCCTCCTTTCCATGCTCTGTATAGCATTTGAACACTGAATATCTGCCTCCATATAAACATTCTTTTTATGTTCCTGCATCAGTGGCCAATCCAAACTAATATAAGCACGTACAAAAGAAATGCCTGATAGATCTACACCCACGCATGCACTATTCTATTTTATCTCACCAATACATATCATTTCCTAAATTGTGTATTTTAGATTGCATGAGATAACTATTTTCGACTAAGATCAGTATAATAGTACTGCAAATAAGTTTTACCTCAAATGCCTTTCTGAAGAATTTCTGGAGAAGCCCCTCATATTTCTTCCTTGCTGAACCAACCCCTACAGCACCAGCATTATAGACAGCCAGAGCTTTTTGAACAGCTGCTTCATGTGCTTCCCCCAATGCAACCTAAGAATACTATAATTAGTTATTGATGAAGATCAAGAATAATTAGGGCAAAGCACCACTTACTTCCTCAGGTGGCTTTGAACGGTCAAAAGTAGACATATAGGTCTCAGTAGCCGAATCAAATGCTCTTCGGCACTCAGCTTCTTCAACACTCTGCATTAATTATTTCAGATAAGAACAAAATTAAATATAATGAAAACAAAGATTCTGAAGCTTTAAAGAAGTCTTATTTAAATTCTTTTCAGTTTCAGGTCTCTCATGAATTCAAGATTTTTCTACTTGCAAGCCAGATTCGGCATATGTTGAACAACAGCAGCGGTGAAAGTAAATTGAGACTTATTATTAAGAGTATAAACGGAAAAAGATGAAGCTTAAAATAACTCTTACCTGCCATGAGGAGGATATTGTAGGCACTGCACCATTATTCAGGGCGTCTAGATAAGATTCAGTGATGCCAACAAGAACTGGACCAGTCATTACAGTAGCCCCAACTTGCTTGGGCCTTGTTCTTTCAAAAACGAACTTTGTCAGTGCATCTAAGCCAGCTCTAAATTCGGGTCTTAGTCTGTCCAACTGCATACAAACACGGAGTCTTTCAGAACATAACTAACATACCAGAAACTGAATTACGTTCGTGAGAAAAAAAATAGAGATGGAAAAACAGAAAGAGGGTAATGCATCGGTAGGTACTAACCGATATTTGATCAAGTCGTTGGAGTTCATTTTCACTGTTCAAAGGCCTCACAAGGGTGTAGCACTCTCTATCAGGAAACAGAGCTCGAATAGAATCGCGGATCTATAAATCATTATTTTTATGCAATTAGCGTCTAAAAGAAAAAAAAATGAACATAAAAGTGCTCGAGGTATGCAACCTTCCCCTCAAAGAAACTTAGAAGTTTATATGTATATCCAAAAGAAAATGGTAACATATTAAGCAGAAACACGGAAGTGAGTTCAATAATAATAGAAGACGCTAGCAAAACAAACTCTTATCAACTACAACATAGAAGAAGTGATCTATCTTTTTTGAATTATAATATCCAAGGACATTCATAAATAAATAAGTTAAATGATTTATTATGCCATGAGAAGGGAGTAACCAAACATGCAAAGCCTTAAAGGATAAGAAAACAGTAAATGCCAATATTTCTTTCATTTGCTTGCCCTTCAATTTTCTCAGAATATGTAAAACTAGTCCATATCTCACATTCTTACCTCATTTTTTGCATTTATATCCCTTCCACTGCCTTGAACTGGCCCTAAAGCAAGCTCCAAGTAATCACGGGGCGTTATTTTCTTATTATCCTCCACTAAGTCCAAATAGAAGTCCTGAAAATAGAAAGTAAAAAATGAACATAGTCATCACAGAACCATTCAAAAGTGTATTTCCAAGCAAGCAGAGCAAGTTCTGAACACATAAACTCGTGTTCTTAAAACATTAAGTTGTAAGTAAAATATATTCAGAAGTAATTACCCTTAGAAGCCAAACAAAGATTGGGGAGAACTGCCCAAGTTCAGAAGCTGTAGTCTTTCCTCCAGAGGCTCTTACGCGAATATGTTTTGTCATTTGAGTGACAAGAGAAAGACGATCAAGTGCAGCTTCATCTATACCACCCATCTATGTAAAACAAAGAACATAAGTAGGTGGATGTAGCACATTTCCAGTAAAAAGGACATCCCATAAGAATAGAACATTGTGGAGCCACAAAACTGTCAAACGTCCATCAAAACACAGAGATCAAGGTATTGGCAAAAGTTGTGCCAACCTGGTTGTAAATGAACATGCTGGATAAAAGGACAGCTAAGGAAAATATCTGAGTACTGTATGTTCCCTGTCAATAGGAAAAAATCATATTTAGATACCATAATCACATAAAGTAAAAAACAGAATAATCATATGAATATGATTTAAACGGAGCAGATGTAAAATGGCGATAGACCAAATTATTCAGAATCCAACATTTTGTAGCAATCCAACAATTACAAAATGCCACTCTATTATTCCTCAACCAATTAAAGAATGTCATGGCTAATTCATCATTATGAAAGTGCATAAAAACTAACCGTTTGATCATAAGCATCAATTCCTTCACTATCTAATAGTAAAAGGTTGTATTCGGTTCCATCAAGAGCAGTTCTCTTCAAAGGTGCACTCCACAACCAAAGGCCTTTTGTACATGGGCGGTGAGTTGATGCTACTTGAAATCCACTACTCCTCCCAAGAAGCTGTAAAACATAAATGTAAATGTAGCTCTTATTTACAAATCAACACTCATGATAAATGCATTTGCAGGCTGAATTGAGATATGGTTAAAAGACACAAACATGAGTCCCGGCCAAAATTATTGCAAATTCACTTCTGTTTAACTAAAAGCACAACAATCAACTAATCTAATTAAAAGCTCTTGCCCTAAAGAAGTTGAAGGGGCAAGCACCGCTTTTTAATTTCCAAATTCCTAAAAGAACCAAGATACAAACTTGACTTACAAAAACAAAACAAAAATAATAATAATAATAAAATTACAGTTCCCTCACCACATTTCTACTTCCAACAGCAGCAAAAGCACATAAAACCCCAATTACACATGACAACTCCTCTATCCAAAATCACGGATACTAGACTGCACAACTTCAACTAGGCCCAAATTTTCACAACTTTCAATTCACATTAACCAAAAGCGACAAAACTTTTACAAATGAGAAAAAGCTCTCACCTGAAATTTTTTTTTAGCAAGAATCACAACATTTACCTCCCAAAATCAACAAAATCACTTCCAAACTCTAATTAAACAATCCATATCGGAAAAATTACAAAACCCTAGACTCCACAGTTTCGCAGTAAAAACACCAAGAGACCAAAAACAAAAAAACAAAACTCCTATAAGTGCATAACGAAATAAACAGAAAGAAACACCAAACTTACCTGATTCAAGATAAAGCTCTTGCCTTGGCGAGCTCGACCGCAGACCGAAACGACGCCGATAGGCTCCTTGACGAGCTGGAGCGCGGCGACAGCTTCTGGATCCATCCGAAACTTTCCTTTCTCATCGCAATACACAAGCCGGACCGGCCTCGCCGGACCGGTGACTGGAGACGAATTTAACGGCGACCGTGACGATGACGGCGATGGATTAGGTTGTAATGAGTTGTCGGGGGAAGAGTCTTTCCCTCTTCCGAAAAGTTTCATCATCGTTTTCGCTGCTTCTTTTTTTTTTCCTTTGAAATTTCTTAAGGGCTTTGATTTCGGGGTTTAAAATTGGGGAGGGAAAGTAAAGGCCGTCAGGTTTCGAGGCTTTTACAAAATTAGTAAGGGTGTGAAAGTATCAAGTGATATTACGATTACAACATTAACGTTGGGGGCGTTACTTAATGGAATTGAGGTTATTTTGGTCATTTCATAGTGAATAGGCTGAGCTTAGCGGGAACGACAGCGTGGTATGAAAGCCACTTCTCTAGGCTTTTCATTTTTCATTTTTCTTTTAATTTCTCGGTTCATAAAAATAAGAATAAAACGAATTATGGACTGTGGATGGCAAAAATTCAACAAGCATGGGGGCAATACGGGTTTGGTTTGTTGGAGTTGGATGGAAATATTGAAATTTTAGACTGATTGAATATAAGTATTAATATCTAATAGTAGTAAAGTTAATATTTTTTTTGTGGGAATGGAGTCAGATATACTAAAATAAGATCGAGTCCGAATATAATTTTAGTACTCTTTAGTTAAACATAACATATATATATATATATATATTTTGACATCTTATATTATATCCAACTATGGATGGTAAAATCCGGATCCGGATCTGGGTCCGTACGGATTCGGATCCAGATCCGCACGCTCTTCAGGCGACCCAGGTCCGGATGTGGACCCAGGAAAACGCATTCAGGTCTGGACTCGAGTATACCCGGAATGGGCCCGTGTATCCGCAACTCATTCACTGTTTTTTTTAAGCTCCACTATTCAATACTATGTATTAATAATATCACAACAAGTTTGAATACATATTAGAAATGTGATAAGTTTGAATTAGAAATTACAAAACACATAAAAATACTTAAGTTTGAACTTCAAAATTTTGATTAATTTTGACTTTAATTTTTTTTTTTTATTTAACCGAGTCCCGGGTACCCGGGTCCGGAACCACCCGGACTCGCATCCAGACCCGATTAAATGTGGGTCTTCATATTAAAGACCCGGATCCGCAAATTTTTTTGCGGATCCGGGTCTGTGTCTGCTTGCCATGCCTATATCCAACTCGTTATCATCTATACTCATATGTTCTTTCGTTTGCAATATGGCGGTTGTATTTTATTCTTCTTCTAAATACTTAGATAATATTAATAGCCTCAACTTTATCCTTCAAGATTAATTTCCTATTAATTTTTGAATATTTCTGATTAATTACAAATTACCATTGGAGTGATTTGCTGTCGATTTCTGATTAAAATATCCAGCTCCATACAAATATCATAAAGTTAATTTAGAAGTTCTTATACATATTTTTTATTAGCATTCAATTATTTAATAAATTGATATAAAACCTATTATTGTGTATCAATTTACTACTATATTTCTATAAAAACTTATATTTTACTGTGTTTTCTCATCATTAGTTGATTTATTAGTTGACCAGTAAAATGCTAATAATATCCTTTTAAAATAATTATATTTCATTTATTTCACAGAATAAAACAGGTAGATAAATATTTGGGTTTTAAAATACTGGAGTATCATTTAATTTTTATGATATATAATAATTTTGGGTAAATATAATCCTAAATCATTTTTATCCCTAGGATGTCGATATAACATTGTCATTTCACTAACGAAGTTGACAAAATGTCATAAATATAGGATTTTATAAATATATAATAGTGAAGTGTTACGGGTCAATACTTTTACACTTATTTATTATTTCTTTATTTTTTATATTGTTAGGAAACATAATTCCTAATATATTTTACATGTTTGTCCTCTTAGGATCTAACCATACATGTATTACTAATCCTAGATTTATTTACATGCTAATTGAAATAAATCTATACTAACCACAATACAATTGCATACCTTTTAAGCTTGTAGAGACCTCTTAATCAAACTTAATTGATTGTTTAACTCAATAAGCAAATGGTCTTATTTATAGGAGGGAAACCAAGTCACTATTAGCTCACATGCATGGATTACTATTAATCCTTGATTAATATTTAATCACATGCATTGATTACTATGTAATCACATGTGTTTGGATGCATAATGAATTTCTCTAACCCTTCCAAAAATGTTACCATCATGGGTGTACCATTTGTTCCCCATTTAACATTTTACTAATTGTTGTCACTTAACAACTCTTGTTGTTACTTAATTATTTGATTAACAACTCTTGTTGTTTACTTAGTAATGAAATCATTACTAATTGTTGTTATTTAACAACACCACATAATTAACTCAATAATTTCCAACATGAAATTATTACTAATTGTTGTTATTTAACAACACCAAATAATTAACTTAATAATTTCCAAATGAAATTATTACTAATTGTTGTTATTTAACAACACCAAATAATTAATAACAATTAATTTCCAACATCTCCCACTCACATATGATGGGATCAACAATTTTTATTATCTCTACAAGAATAATTCATACTTTGCAATTGTGTCGTGCGACCAGCATACTTCGAGAGCTCACTTGATATACATATGTTAGGAATATATAGCCGCTCGAAAAATGGATAGAACCATAGTGGATTATGTATGCAGTATTCTCGATCATTTATCACATTAAATCTCTCTCGATCTCTTTTCGAATGTAATATTTATTTTGTATTCACAATCATGTTTGATCACATAGAATAACATAATTGGTCGACCAGTGAATACAAGCTAATGTGATATTATTCATATAATGATCTTTCTCCTTTCTCGAATCTCTCAACTTTGATTCAATTCGCTTTTCCAGAGATGTCATTTCAGATCAAATCTCTCATGATCTTTCAGTAACATTCCAAGATAGCAATCATCAAATCTAAGTTTTAAGAAGCAGACAATAGTCTAAAGGGTACAATGTGAGATTGAAATAATCTCAAGGGTCTCACACAATATCAAGACTGAGATCCTTACTTGTATTACCCTCAATAGTCACAAACGTACACATGGTATGAAAACATGTGCTACGGTATTCTCTCTTTTCCCATGGAGCATATGTCTCATAAAATACCGTACAAATTATAGTTCAGACAAACACAATGTTTAACTCATAACTGACATTAAGACAAGTAAGGTGAAACGAACGTATTCACCTTAGGTCATATCACAGAGAAAATGACCTCATAACGATATTACTTAATTTTCAAGCTTGAGCTCTCTAAATTATCACTAAGATAATTAGCTTAAAAATTTGTCTCATCTCTCATTAACACAAAGTAATGGAGGCGATTGCCCGTGTGAGAGGGCCAATCATTCACTTGTCCGACATATTTCTCATACTAACTAATAGTATATTTGTTTAAACATGTATCAACATAATAACATGTAAGCATTGAACACAAATATCAATGAGTATTAACATTAGTAAACATTATTTGGGAAAAAAATACATATCATAATATGTAAGCACATTAATATCTACGCAATCCCTGAGTTTTTACATGTCTAACAAAGACATCTCTAGGAACAGGCTTGGTCAATGGATCTGCTACCATTTCTTGCGTAGAAATGTACTTCATGTTTACCTCTTCTCGTGCAACTATGTATTTCACAAAGTTATATTTGGTATCTATATGTTTCGTTTTACAATGGAATTTTGGGTCTTTTGTGTAGGCTATCGCTGCTTCACTATCACAGTTAACTAATACTGGACTAGAAGCTTCATTTGACATACCCAAATGATCCAAGAATCTTTTCAACCACACAGCCTCTTGTACTGCTGATGAAAAGGCCACAAATTCAGCCTCCATTGTGGATAAGGCTATACAAGACTGTTTCTTACTGCTCCATGAAATGGCACCATTGTTTAGCAAAAAAACAAAACCGGAAGTAGATTTTCTTTCATCTAAATCTCCTCCCCAGTCAGCATCAGTATAGCCTCTCAATTGCAGATCATTTCCTTGATAACACAATGAGTAATCAGCTGTCCCTCTCAAATACCTAAATATTCTTTTAACTGCTTTCCAATTTACTAGCCCTGGATTAGATTGGTATCTACTTACCATTCCAACAGTGAAACAAATATCAGGTATTGTACACAACATTGCGTACATTAAACTTCCAACTGCATTTGCAAAAGGAACTTTCTTCATTTGTTCCTTTTCATGTGGAGTTTCAGGACACAATCTACGACTCAAAGCTTCAGTTTTCGTGATAAGAGTATCAATGGGTTTGCAAGCCTGCATTTGGAAGCGTTCAAGAATTTTCTTTATATATGACTCTTGTGAAAGAGATAATAAATTCTTTGAACGATTTCTTGAGATCTTAACCCCAATAATATATGCAGCTTCACCCATATCTTTCATCTCGAAGTTAGATGATAACCATTCTTTAATGTGTTTTACAAACTCCTTATTATTTCCGGCTATAAGTATATCATCCACGTACAAAGATAAGATAATGAACTTATCTTTATCTCTCTTGGTGTACACACAATGATCCTCATCTATCATTGTGAAATCATTCGAAATGATTGTATTGTCTAGACGATTGCTTGAGACCATATATAGACTTTAAAAGTCTACATATTTTCTCCTTTTCATTTTCTTTTATGAAACCTACTGGTTGTTCCATGTAGATTTCTTCATCAAGTTCTTCATTGAGAAAAGCAGTCTTTACATCCATTTGATGTAATTCTATATCCATACTTGCTACTATAGCCAGAATCAAGCGAATTGAGGTAAACATTACAACAGGTGAAAAAGTCTCTTCATAGTCAATTCTTTCATGTTGCGTATACCCTTTTGCCACAAGTCGTGCTTTATATCTTTCGATATTTCCATCGGCATTACGCTTTATTTTAAGAACTCATTTGTTCTTAACAGCTTTGCATCCTTTGGGTAGATCAACCAATTCCCAAACTTGGTTGGACCTCATTGACTTCATCTCTTCTTCCATTGCTTTCATCCATTTTTCCTTAGCATGACACTGAAGAGCCTCTCTTATGTTTCTAGGTTCTTCATCATCTTGAGGTAGAATCATAAAGGTTTCTCCTTCGATATCGAAACGACGTCGAGGAATGCCTATACGATTACTACGTCGCAATTGGGATTCTAGTGGTGGAACCGATTCCTCACTTTCGATATTATTCCCATTTGGATCGTGCACATTGCTCCCACTTGGATTATGTACATCACTCCCACTCGGATCACGTAAATGAGACTCGTGTGAAACTAATTCATCATTTTGAGATTCATGTGAAACAGATTCATCATGTTTTCTCAAATTTCTCTCATCACTCCCACTTGAATTAGGTAAACCCGAGTGTTCACCAATCATGTGATCCATGTGATCTTGAGTTTCATATAGAGATAAATCTTGACCTATCTCTCTCTGCCTAGGAAAATCATTTTCTAAAAATGTGATATCTCGTGATTCAAATTCTGTCACGCCTCCACTTTCATGTTCACTTATGCAAACATATCATTTTGATTGTTCAGAATATCTTATGAAGATACTTTTTTTTTCCTCTTGGGCCTAACTTTCCATGTTCGTGAACATAAGCCGCACAACCCAAGGTTTTAGAAAGTGAATATCTGGTTTACGACCTGTCCATAACTCATATGGTGTGGTGGACACAGATTTAGATGGCACTCGGTTAAGTACATATGTGGCAGTTAATAATGCATCACCCCAATAGGTTATAGGCAAATTTGCTTGTGCCATCATAGACCTAACCATTTCAAGAAGAGATCTATTTCTTCTTTCTGCAACACCATTTTTGTTGAGGAGTGGCAGGAGTAGTCAACTGACGACTAATTCCTTTTTCATCACATAATTCTCTGAACTGATCAGATAAGTACTCACGACCACGGTCAGTGCGTAGTGCTTTAATTTTCTTGTCCAATTGATTTTCTGTTAAATTCATAAATTTCTTGAAACATTTTAATGCTTCGGATTTATGAGCAATCAAATAGACATAACCAAAGCGAGTAAAATCATCTATAAATGTGATGAAATAAGATGCTTCATGCCTTGCTCTGACATTCATTGGTGTGGGACACAGAAACCGGACGACGCATGCTGTCCCTAGGCTCGCGGCCTAGTTGGGAGTACGGAGTAGCCACGAGGGACTAAACCAGAGAGTAATGGAGTCGCCACCCGGTGTGAACCGGGAAAATAAGATTTAAGGCCACACTCACCCCTCGCAAGGGAAGACCTCAAACCATTGGGTTCGGAATGGTCCCTTACTTATGTCACTTGTAATAAAAGGATTTATGTAATAATTTAACCAGGCTTAAATAACATTTATTTCTAAGAGTATCATGCTTCTGTATTCATGGGTATAAAATAACACTCATACATACATTTCGCATATATCTCATATCTAGTAACACATGTCTAACAAAATACCTCAAAGTAACAATGAACATACAACTTCATTCAGCATGTCATATTCATGAAAACACAAGCATACGTAGTATCCGCACAAGCATACATGTGAGCACTCTTCCGAGTGATACGTGGAATTGTATCCCAAGTACAGACCGCATTACCGTCCATTCGGAATCGGCTACGGAATTTATGTCTGGGTTTCCATCCGATATATCACAAGAAATAATACTCCAAAGTCATCATGGCATAGGCATATGAATCGTAATGCGTTAAATCAAGACCAAGGCAAATGACGCAACCAATGGAATAAACATGCTTGAGTACTATCTCATGAACCTATTAACCAAATAACATGCTAACAGTCTAATCATGCTTGAATACAATCCCGAGAACACATAGAATGGATAAATGCAGGGATACAAATAATATGGTTGGCTATATAACACAAGAAAGATCAACAAGAGGCAATTATGCATGAATATGATAAGACAGACTCAGTTCAGTGTGTTCACGTTCGTGTCGCGTTCGTAAACGCGTTCGAACGGAAATGAAACAGAATGCTCACGTTCGAGTAGCGTTTGATAACGCGTTCGAACGGAAATGAAACAGAATGCTCACGTTCGTATGGCGTTTGATAACGCGTTCGAACGGAAATGAAACAGAATGCTCACGTTCGTATGGCGTTCGTGAACGCGTTCGAACGGAAATGAGACCTGATGCATGATAAGGCAAAAATGCTTGCGCGTTCGAGTTACGTTCGTAAACGCGTTCGAACGGGAACAGACCTGATGCATGAAATGGGACACAATACATAAACAACAAAATAAAGGGGCGCGGCGAAGTACTGCCATAAAAGAGGCCTTTTGGGGCTCTTGATCTCTCAAATAGAGGACCTTTAGACCAACATACTAAGCCCATGCGCTCGACTGAATCACGCATACATAGAATGAAAAGCAATAATATTAAACATAGTGTGCCCGATTGAACGTATCTTGTATCCAACCAAACACACATCAACCGGCGCGGCAAAGCCTCGTGGTAACGGGCTTTAGCCCATCCCCATAGGGGATCTCACATCGCACTTACTAAGCCCATGCGCTCGGTTGAATCATGCATACGAAAATAAAGACAATCATATCAAACTAAGTATGTCCGATTGAACGTATTTCGCATTCAACCGAACACACATCAATCGGTGCGGCAAAATATCGTGGTGAAGGAGTTTAACCCTCCAATTAGGGAACATTTCATCGCACTTACTAAGCTCATGCACTCAATCGTATCATGGGATTAAATAACATACAGAATTTAAATGACAATAATTAAATAAACCAACGCAACTCAAAACAAGAGGAGATGCCGTTTTACTCAAGTGGTACGTGGAGTTGTGTCCCAAGTACAGACCGCACTACCGTCCATTCGGATTTGGCTACGGAATTTACGTCTGGGTTTCCATCATATATACCACAAGAGACGACACTCTTCCATTTCATTCAAGCCACAACATGCATCCATAAACGACTCTCATGCGAATAGAATTCAATAATAATAATAAAAAAACGAATATAAGCTAATGAAAATGTACCCTCAGGTCTAACCTTTTAAATCACCTCTCGGATGTACGGTACACGATCGTCGGAAGGGTGGATGCTCCGCAACTCTCCCGGTTCACTGGTTCACTGTTCTCGTTCGTTGTCTTTACTGTTTTGAGTCCGTTTTGCTACTGTTTCCTTGTGGTTTCGCTGCCGTCTCCTCTTTATCTTTTGCTTCCTTTTTTTCTTGGGTGTGTTCTTCCTGTAATTTTTATGTGTGTTGTGTATGAGCTAGGGACTAGGGACTAGGGTTGAGAAGGTTGGTGAAGGGTTCTTTTTATAGGCAAAGGGTTGGGCTTGACAAGGAAAGAGATTTATGTATTTAAAAAGGGATATGATTTGGTGTTGGATTAGGGAGGTTGAATATTTAGTTTATGTTGATTAGGCATACAATATTTATGTTTGGGAATAATATATTGGTTGATTGATTTTAACTTGGTATGATTATATTTGATTGGTTTAGATTAGGCATTTAGTTTGTTGATTGATTTTAATTAGGCATGCAATTTCTTTAATTTGTGTAAGTATTTTATTTAATTTGGTATGTGATTTTTAGATTTGTTTTGATTTCACCATGTGTTAAATATGTGTTTTAAGTGGGCTTGGGCGTGTGGGCCAAGGTTTGGGCGAATTGGGCTTAATGTGAGGCTTAGCAGCAAAACCAGAATTACCGACACCGTTCGAACGCATCATCGAACGCAGCACGAACGCCCGCAATTTGTTTGACGTTCGAACGTATATACGAACGTAGCACCAACGAAAACAGTGAACCTTGTTTATTCTGAATTTCCCCTTCCGACGTCCGTTTCCCGTGACCTCCGTGACTTAAAAGGTAGTGTCTCCAAAATGAGACTCATCATTGGGACTTATGTGTAAAAATGCAGTGCCTACAATTGGACCACAGATATCTGAATGAATTAATTGTAATGAAAATTTTGCTCTAGTTCATTTTCCAAATGGTTTTCTCGCAGTTTTTCCTGCCAAGCAATATTCACAGGTTGACAATTCTACCTTCTCAATATTTCCCAGAAAGCCTTCTTTGGCTAATCTGTTCATTCTTTGCTGGCTAATGTGGCCAAGTCTAGCATGCCACACAGTTACATCACTATCATCACTGGCAGATGAAGTAACGAACGAAAAACCGAAATTGTGATTAAAACATTCAACATTTAATACAATAAAACCATCCAGAAAATAACCAGAACCATAATGTATTGTACCTAAGTACAAATCAACACCAAATTTATGGAAGTTCAAATTGAAACCTAAATTAACCAAAACCAACACATATACTAAATTTCGACGAATTTGTGGAGCAAACAATACATCATGTAGTAGTAAAGTTTTTCCACCATGCATGACTAACTTGCATGTTCCTATGCCTTTGACTTCAACCTGTGAGTTGTTGCCAATATATATCCACTTCACCCCAGGTGAAATTCGCCGAAATTCCATGAAGGCATCTCTATCATTCGCTACATGGTCTGTGGCTCCTGAGTCTACAGTCCACAAAGGATTAGATTCAGTTAGAAAGATTGAACTTGAAACACATATTTCATTTAAATATACACGAAAGGTATTCACATTTTTAGGCTCAGTGCAGTCACGAGCAAAATGACATTTCTTACCACAGTTAAAACATTTAACCTTTGCCATGTTTTTCTTTTTGGTAGGACGTTTTCCTTTCCCATGTTGATTGATTTTCTGTTTCTTTTCTGGCTTGGAAGAATTTTATTTTTTTCCTAACTGGAACCCACCACCATGAAACTTTTTTTTCTTCTTGAAACCCCCAGGTTTGCTAGTTTCTGTCATATACACTTCAGTATTTGACTTAGCAGTCGCAAGACGGTCGCTTTCTAATTCAAGGTGACGTTTGGCATCATCAAAGGTTTTAATGCTCTCATTGTGGGTCAAATGCATCTTCATATGCTCCCAGCTATTTGGAAGAGAACGAATGACCGCTTGGACTTTCTATTCATCTGTAAGAACATGTACAACATCTGCCAGTTCAGTAATCATGTTTGACATTTGCCTCAAGTGTTTTGACATAGTGAACTCATGACGTTTCTTGTATGTGTCAAACTTGATTGTCAGTGACATGAGTTTGGTTATTGAGGTACTACCAAAATTTTCAGCTAGTGTGGACCACATGTCCTTAGCCATGTCATATTTCCTGAACTCTTTCATTATGTCATTATCCATACTGCTCAGCAACATAATGCGAGCAATGAAATTCTTTTTCTTCCAGGCCTCATAAGCCTCTCGGTCTCGCCTGTGTTGGGCCGTAGTGCCCTGTTCAGGTTCATCCATGCTCATTTTCAAAGTTTCAAGAATCTCTTGTTCTTCTAGCACATATTGGATTTTCATGCTCCAAATTTCATAATTATCGCCATTCAGTTTCTCACCCTTGTTGAGTTCAGCAATAATGTTCTTTGTTGCGGAAGCCATATTAAAAACACAAAGTTTCTACAGACATTCATGCACAATTGTTAATATTTTTATTTATTTTATCATGAAACGAATTATGTTTAATAAAATTCTTCAATGAGGTTGGAGTCAAAAGGCCACTATGTGTCCAATCATCATCCAATTACCCAATGTAAAAATATTATCAACATAATCAATCATGTAAAATCATTTTCTAAAAAATTACATAAATTCTTAGAACATCTTAATCATGCGACCATTGTACATGACAATCATTGATTTAATTACATAAATTCAAAATCAACATGAAACATTCATACATATAAATACAATAATTACATGCCATGAAGTAACAGATAATTACACATAAATATTAACATAGTTTTATTATAGAAAAACTAATATCTAACACTTAAAACTTTTCCGGTTCTAGTGTTCCAACGAATAAAAGTCTTTGGATAAGAATCCTCAAATTCTTTCAATAACTGGTAATTGATCTTGGACAACCATGGGAAACCTATTGCAAATTTTGGATCCTTGCAACGTTTCCGAGACATCAAAGGAAAAATGGTATTATCTGCCTTAGATTGAAGATACTCAATCGCTAACCTCTCAATGACTATGTTGTATTGAACACGTAGTTCTTCGGTATGAGTTACTAATTTCCAAATATCAGTAAGCCTTTTTTGCCATATTTCCGGGAGAGTATTTCGTAGCAATCTGAGTCTGTTCGGTTGTCCTATCCAATTACCCTCCCATATAGATTCTTGTAACATGTTATTAAAGGTGATTATATGCGAAATCATATCATCATCTTCTTTCATCCGATACCTATCCAGATCCAGCAACATGTCTTTCAATTTTTCACTGTGGGCGGATGTCATACCTCTTTTTGCAGTTTTTTGTCTGATCGGCATGATTTTTCTGCAATAAATACAAAGAAAAATCAATATAATGAAACACAAAGTTACATTAACTAAAATAAACATCACAAATACATTCATTTACATAAACACAAATTTTATATGATAAAACAAATTTATCATGGCCGATTAATACAATATGCAAAAGGAATAGACATTTAATCATGACGGATCGGAATTGCCAAAGCAAACCAATACAGACATGACCAACACGGGCCAATACAGATGTCCACGCGCCTTCCACATGCCACATGAGTGGCTCACGCGCCTTCATGCGCTGCCACGGGCTCCCACTCGCCCTCACGCGCCGGCCAGTCTCGGGTAACCTTCACGCGCAGACGACATGTCGTCCGCTAGTTCCATGTGTGTATGACATGTCGGTTGTAAGGTATAGACTCAGCCGTCTTGTCGATTTCGACGTTGTGGACGACATGTCCTCCTTCGCGGTGTTATGCGTACGACTTGTCGTACATAACCGAATGACATGTCGTCTGAGACTAAAGACACGTACGACTTGTCGTACGATAAACACGGACGACTTGTCGTCTGGTTACGCGGCTCATGTACGACTTGTCGTACGTCATTGGTGGACTACTTGTCGTCCGGTTCTCTAAACAGCGGATGACATATAGTACGGATCTTCTGGGAGTGTTTTTCTGGGTACAAACGGATTCAACTAGCCAACTTCTAGGGTCCATATCTTTCTCAATCTTAATCCAAATTAAGTAAATGATATACCAAATTGAAGATCTCATGACCTAGTTTTCAAAACATATTAGAACATGTGATTATCAATTTTCTACAGAGAGTTATTACGGCCCAAAGTTGGAAGAAAATCATTTTTTAAAAACAAAAACCAGAAGCATTTTCAACATTTTTCATGCATGTTCATGCAATTTTTGTGTAATCCAACTAGAATACATGCATTTAAGCCTCTGATACCAATGTTAGGAAACATAATTCCTAATATATTTTACATGTTTGTCCTCTTAGGATCTAACCATACATGTATTACTAGTCATAGATTTATTTACATGCTAATTGAAATAAATCTATACTAACCACAATACAATTGCATACCTTTTAAGCTTGTAGAGACCTCTTAATCAAACTTAATTGATTGCTTAACTCAATAAGCAAATGGTCTTATTTATAGGAGGGAAACCAAGTCACTATTAGCTCACATGCATGGATTACTATTAATCATTGATTAATATTTAATCACATGCATTGATTACTATGTAATCACATGTGTTTAGATGCATAATGAATTTCTCTAACCCTTCCAAAAATGTTACCATCATGGGTGTACCATTTGTTCCCCATTTAATATTTTACTAATTGTTGTCACTTAACAACTCTTGTTGTTACTTAATTATTTGATTAACAACTCTTGTTGTTTACTTAGTAATGAAATCATTACTAATTGTTTTTATTTAACAACACCACATAATTAACTCAATAATTTCCAACATGAAATTATTACTAATTGTTGTTATTTAACAACACCAAATAATTAACTTAATAATTTCCAAATGAAATTATTACTAATTGTTGTTATTTAACAACACCAAATAATTAACAACAATTAATTTCCAACAAATATAGTTAAAACATATTAGCCTACTTTCGATTATTATTTCATTCTAAAAGATTAGGGTTTAGGGTTGCACAAATCTCAAATTAAATTTTATATCCCCATATCTTCCCAAAATTTGAATCTTATTGGTAAATTAAATAAAGTTACTTGAACTACGAATAGATTGTAATAAAAAAAATATATTTATGATAAGGAGGGCAATACTTGAGTCTCAAATTGACGTGATTTGATGGTGTATAGCTCATGATCTGATATTGAAGTCCTAGGTTCGAATCAATGAAATGCATTTCTTGTAAGTGTCTGGGACGGTCGGGGTTTTACCTGCTTCGTTTAAGCCTGTAATGGGTAGGGGTGGGCATCGGATCGGATCCGATCTGCAAATCCGATCGAATCATGTTGGTTCGGTTCGACGAATTTCGGATCGGATTTTATCCGATCCGATCCGATCCGATCGAATTTTTTTTTTTTAATATGCAAAACGACGTTGTTATATATTAAAAAAAAAAATTCGATCGGATCGGATTTTATCCGATCCGCTCGATTTTTTTGACTCAAACCCACCGAATTCGGATCGGATCGGACCAATCCGATCCGAAATAGGATGATTTCGGATAGAATTGGTCCGATTCGATCCGATTCGAATTCGGATCGAACCAATCCGATCTGATCCGATAATTATCGGATCGAGTTCGATAACATGATTCGATCCGATCGAATCAAACAATCGTCGGCATTTCGGATCGGATCGGATTCGGATTCGGTCCGATCCGATCCGAATCCGATAATGCCCACCCCTAGTAATGAGTGGTTTGACAGCGGGATTTCCAACGATTCCAAAAAAATAAAAAATAAAAAAAGCGCAATACTTGAGCATAATTATGTGAACGGACAAAAAGTGTACAAATAAATTCAGAATGATACCGAACGTTGGGATTTAGCAAAAATACATCTGATACGTTCAATAAATTCTTCAATTTGTTAAACAAAATTATAAGTCCATTATCATTCCTTATTACAATATTTTACAAAAGTACAATTGACATCTTCTCTATTACAATAACATCAATTGTATAGATTATTTCGTATAAATTAATATGATACCCCATTATTAATCAAACTATTTCAAGTATTTAATAAAATCACTGCATTTCATCAAGAGCTTGAACAAAATTGAAACTGCGCATCCTGGGGACACCATTGGGAACCCTAATTGCCTTTGTTTATGATCTGATTCTTCGAGTTCATGGGAGCTATCAGATAAGCTTCAAGTTGATGATAATGAGATCATTGTGCAGTAGCATTGTTGTTCGTGATATATATCTTGACCTTGCAGCTGTAATTAGAAGTGTCACGCTCCGCGGTTCGAGTATATCCATACAAGCTAGTTTTTATATATACTAATTTATCTAGTCTCGACTGAATACTACAATATCAACATGATTGTAATTACGAGACATGATTTTGATTCCGACACCACTTGTTATAATCTCATTGATAGAACACATCTTGGAGAGAGAGCTCATGAGTCATGAATATATAAAGTATAAGTCAATCTCATACTTAGATAATATAGAGCAAATAAATCATAACAAGAGACATCAATATGATTAAAAAAAATGATTATACTATTTTGTTGATGTAATCAATATTGTAAGACACTACTTCTCAATCAAAATTGTAAAGATAAAGCTTTAATTCAAAGACAGCAGAAAAATAGTGTTAGATATTTCATATAATATCACATAATATGGCATGTGACGTGTGTTATTCATTACTGAGAGAATTTCATAAGTAATTTGTCAAACCCATACAGTAGCAATATGTAGTCTTCTTTACCGATTTACAATAATATAATAATTTG
Source organism: Zanthoxylum bungeanum (assembly GCA_019454045.1). Taxonomy (NCBI): domain Eukaryota; kingdom Viridiplantae; phylum Streptophyta; class Magnoliopsida; order Sapindales; family Rutaceae; genus Zanthoxylum; species Zanthoxylum bungeanum. Next base: position 365,482 of record SKCR01025821.1, on the reverse strand, counting down.
TATAATATAGTGGGGCGTAATTTGATGGTATATGGATCAAGATCTGAGGTTCGAATCCAGATGTGCGTTTTTTATAAAAGTCTGTGACAGTTAGAAGTTTTATCATGCTCCGCTTAAATTCGGGTCGGATGATTTAACGGCAGGGTTTCCAATATTTCTATAAATATATATATTGTGTAACATAATGATATGCAGCTCTTATTTTGCTCCTATCATATAGTGTTTGTTTATGTTTGGAGAATTCAATAATGAGATTGGAAACTTACTCGCATTGACCCCTTGACTTTTGGGGACAGAATGGTGTCATAAAAAAACACCTGTAATATTCAAGCATCATCCTATTGGTTTAATACTTTTAATTCATGCCTCTGATCAGGGGGACGGCCTTTGAAAAAACACGAGACCATTTTTCATACCTAGGAACTGTGATCCATTAGATGTCAGAATTTTTCCATAGTCCAAATCCAGAACCTGAAACTAGGATATATATATATATATACACCCACCAAATTTGCAAATGAATTTGACCTAGATCGCATATGAGTATTTTTCCAATTAAATATTACGAAGGGAAGTAAGATACTTGAGCAACTTGGCTTGAGGTAGATTTGTCAACAAGTGCCGTTGAATATTGTCTTTTTTAACTAGCTCATCGTGAACTCATGTAATTATTAATGTTCGGACTTAATTTCATTAATTTATGAGCTTTATTCTCACAACTGCAGATATCATTTACGGGACCTAATTAATGATGATATGTTTAGTGAATGTTAATTTTTATAAATATGATAGAGACATTCACATTCTCATGGGAGAGCTTAGAGACTAAGTGGTTTTCAAATAATTTTCTTAAAATGACGAACTCGAATTCGAATATTAAAGAAGGTTGGAGGTTAAAAAAAAAATTGATATGGGTATTACCCACCTTCCAACCTTTATATATTAGTGGAACATAATTGATTTGGTAAATGCAGCAAAATGGGTGGGACAAGGAGTCACAAACTAGCTAGGGCCTAGGCAGGCAGCATTAATTAAGAAAAGAAGCACGGCAAGCCGGCCCAACCATCCCACCATTTGAGATTGCAGCTGCATCAATCACACGCATTGCTACTATTGAGACCACGCAAACAAATTAATATCCACTAATTACATTTATTTAGTCAAATCCCATCAACGCCACGTAAGGATGCTAATGGCTAGTGGTAGTGGAGGTTGGTAATGGTTATATTAAATTCATATATTAAATTAAAATAAAAAAAATTCCCCAATTAAACGGCTGAGAATTTGTTGCGTAATTAATTCATTATCATCATCTTGTAATGACAGTTATTAATGGTTGACTTATGGCTATGGACACAACACCATTGTTGGTCCCCGCAGCCCGCTTGCCTCTAATTGTGATATTTGTATTAGTTTATTTTTAATTAAGTAGTGATTAGTGAGAAATCGAGAGGATTAGGTTTATCCAATTCATGCATGCAATTAGATATAATTCAATAAACAAATGTGTATATGGGCATTATTCGGAGGATTTAATTAAGTTTGGTCAATAAAGTTGGGTAATATCCCTATTAAGAGAAAATCTATAATACAACGGAGGTAACACATTATCCGTGTAGTAATTCAATAATCTATTGCCACGTGTATTAAAATATTAAAAAACAACTGAAAATAGATATTAAATCATATATATTATTTACTAATTTTTTGATGATATCACTGTCACTCGTGCTTTATTTGAACCAGAGAATTACTCTCATATTAATTATATTAGGGAGGTTGAGAGAGAGGAGAGTGAAACGTGGAATGATTTTAATTAATTAATGGGTCGAAAGACATTGGGTGTCTCTCGTGATGGTCCAATATATGATACCATGTCTAATTATTAATTCATAAATATTGGGGATTTGCTTAATGTACAATCACACATTAATCTATGATTTTAAAGCAAGAGATTTGCTCATCCACAAGAATGATATAAGAATAATACAGGTGTCAATAATCCAACCAAAAAGTGATATAAAAAATAAATGGAAATTAAATGGAAACTAAAAGTATTAATAAATAAGTATATGTATATTGCGTGTTAAAAATACTTTTTAGCAACATATTACATGTATTTTTTAATCAAGTATTTTGTACTATTGACTTTTTTTGTAGTATATAATATGTTGAGGCCCTTGTACTCTCAATGTTTTTTACATTGCACCCTTGTACTAAATTTTCTACACATTGTACCCTTGTACTCTCAATATTTTTACATTGCACCCCTGTACTAAATTTTCTACACATTGCACCCCTGCACTCTCAAAAAAATGACATTCACCCTTATTTTAACGGCAAGTTAACAGAGTTGAGAAATATTCTGACATCACCCATCCTTATTTGTGTCATATCTGCCTGGTTTAGGAAGAATCACCTATGCTAAAAAGAGAAGAGTTAAAAAAATGGGTGTTTGCTATAAATGTGCACGCATGACATGTAATACTCGTTGTCGTTCTTTAGGAATGATGTCTGATAACCGTGAAACATCTTTGTTTGTTTTTTGTTGTTCATTAATAACACTCCAAGATCGTAGTTTTGATCTAGTTTTTACAATAAATTAGTTGGATTTTTGAATGTATCAGAAGAGACATAATATAGTTATGCGCCCTAGCATAACTTCAAAGTAAAAAATTTTGCTCGGTCCAATCCGAAATAAGGGTGGGTGATGTCAGAATATTTCTCAACTCTGTTAACTTGCCGTTAAAATAAGGGTGTAATGTCAATTTTTTGAGAGTGCAGTGGTGCAATGTGTAGAAAATTTAGTACAGGGGTGCAATGTAAAAAATATTGAGAGTATAGGGGTGCAATGTGTAGAAAATTTAGTACAGGGATATAATGTAAAAAATATTGAGAGTACAGGGACCTTAAGGTGGGTTTTTCCTATATATTTTAAAAACTTCAACTTGTTTATTTTTTTTTTGAGTTATGAATACATAATAATACATGAGTAAATATCTATCACATGTATATAATTACATTATAATACACATGATCTTATGATTTTTTTTTCTCTTATTATCTAAGATCTCCTATACGTACCTATATTTATTCTTTGGAGATATTACTATTATTATTTGGAGAGTTTTCATTATCAAGCAATATTGGAGATTTTTACATTACAGTTTTATTAATAATACAACTAGAAGTTTACCAATATATACTTGCCACGATGTAGTTTTTGTGAAGTCGATCTTAAACCTAGCTTAGAAATCATGCCTCTCTATGTTAAATGGGAAAATGAGCGAAAATCTCCTGATATTTGATAAAATTAATTGATATTTAAAAATTAAATAAAATTATCGGCTATTATAATAAAATCCTCCGATGGCTCATAGTTTTATTGAGAAATCATTTTTAGAAGGCATAAATATTTTGTTTAGTTTTTAAATATCATTAAGATTTCGATTAATTTTATCAAATATCGGCTAATTATGCTCATTTTTCCTATGTTAAAAAAAACTTACTTTCATAACGGAAGTCTCCAATCCTCAACTCAACCACAAGAACACAAAGAAGTATCGACCATGAAATCAAATAGTGATTTGATGTATAATGAATATAATATGTCTCTTGTGGACGTGATTTGGTGGTTTAAAGTTTAGGTTATCATTTTGAGGTATTGAGTTCGAATTTATGGAGTGTGTTTCTTGTAAGAGTCTGAGACAGTCGGAGATTTTACTTGATCCGTTTAAGCGCGGAAGGGGGTGTTTGACGGCGGTAATTCCAACGATTCAAATATATATATATATATATATATACATGAGTAAATATTCATAACAACCATGGAGTAATTACATTGATATATATAGAGGGAGAGAGAGAGAGAGACGTTACAACTTTTGTTAATTTTCCACCAACTTATCATCTCACCTACTTGTTTTTCCCTATTTTAACCCTCATTTCATAACATTTTTAATTTAAATAATACAAAATGGACAAAGACTTCATGTTTCAAGAATCATGTGTTCACATGCTATGCTCCTGACAAACTTAAATGAAAAGGCCGACATCATTTAGAACTTGACGAGGTCGATCAAGGCAGCTTGATGAACACTAAGTTATATTGGTGACCTGATCATCATCACTCTCTTTGCATACGCATCAATCAAATCATCAAAAACCATTACTAATTTTGGCATAAAAATGCATTAATTAAGTTGAAAATAAATCAACGGTGCTCATATAAACCTGTCAATAGATTTAAATTCATCAAACTTCAATTACATGACCTACTTAACTACACTAATATTGATTTCAAAACAAACATAAAAAAAAAAAAAAAAAAAAAAAAAAAAAAAAAAAAAAACACGAGTGTATAAAACTCTCGCGACAAGTAAATTTCGTAGAATTTTTCCTGTTCTTTCTTGTTCTAAATCATAGCCACAAAGCACCAGCACCTTTCAAAATAGAAACCAATTCGCCAGAAATATGAGTGGCCATTACCTGTTCCAATCCACCAAACAACTTCCCTCCGACAAACACTGCCGGAAATTGTACAATCCCATCGCCGGTCTCTCTTTTTTCAACACCAATTCTCGACAATTGATCAACAACAGTGGCCTCATCGCACTCATCGATCTCGAACACAGCAGGGTTCACGCCGTGGCCTAGCAGCAACGTTTTGACGACATGGCACATGCAACACCCGCGTCTCCCAAATACCGCCACCGCATTCTCTAGCACCATCTTTTGCACGTGACCTTTTGCATCACTGCTGTCGGTACCTGCTTGTTGATCAGTACTGCTGGAATTGACCCCGTCACCCGCCGGCGATGTGTTGCCGGCGGCGAGGGCGGGGCCGTGAATATATGTTCTACAGGGCATTGCTTCTTGCATGGGAATAAAATTTATGTACAGAGATTGAATTATTTGAGAGTGGGGGAATATATAATATGGAGATATGGGATTAATGGGATCTTATTTTATATGTGAAAATAAATAAATGGGAATGGAGAAGACTATTACGTCAACGGCAATTACGCATTCTTGTACGTCAGAGGAACTGTGGGTGACGTGGGATTACGTCACTGATTGTCAGATGGATCTCATAGTTGCTACCTTTGACCTTTACTCATTTTTATTTAAAATAATGTTAGGGTTCTCAAACTTAGAAAAATGCTACCCTACAACAATTCAATACTATCTTATTGTTAAAATATTTAAAAAAATTATTCTTTTATATTTTGATATAACTAGTATACATTTGGGTAATGGAACGAGACGGGTCAGGATTTATCAATCCTGATCTCGTTCTATTTATCCAACCAATATAAAAAAAAATCATATTAATATGTTTTTGTTATTTTTTGGGACCAAAAAAATTATCTCGAGCAAAATTCCGCTAAAATCCCAACACATCTCGCTTGAAATTTCGGGACCTACTTTTTTTATCTTGTCCCGTTTTCTCTCCATATAACTTCTTAATTAGTGAATGCCACTCTATTTGAGAAAGAAAATTCTACCATGCAAATGTGATATCAAAGTCATCGATATAATAATTCAATAATAGATTGTTAACCTTAAAAACAATTTTTCACGCACGCCTTGATGCAGTTAGATTTTCTATTCGCTGTTATATTTTATGTTGTTTGATGTAATTGTTTGCTGTTCTTGATATTCTTGTATTTTTTTTATAACCGAGATATATGAATCAACTTAGCATATCTCAATTAATCTCTGAAACTTGTGTCCGTGCCCTCAGAATATTCTTGCTACTTCTACTCATATATTTTTCAATGCAATCGTAATAGAGGAGCTAACGCAGGAAAAAAAAATCTTATTTAAGGAAGAAATCATAATGTAGATTTTTGTACCAAACAAATGGTTCTATATTTCTGGCTAAAAACTATAGCAGTTTACTTTGAAAATTTATACAAAAGACTTGATTAATTAACGGTGTCAGAAAGTTGATTTACAAACATAAGTTGACTTTGACTTTTGAGTGAAGTGGTCGGCCGGAAGCCGAGTAAAGAATTGGTCATCACTTAGCCTCCGTTTATTTAAACCCCTAAAAGAAGCTTCTTTAGCCCATTGAGGACTTATCAAAGTAGGAGGGTTGAAATATTTTAATTTAAATTTTTCATTTAAGAATAATGTTGATTACACTCTTTGAGTATTTATTTAATATCAAATTTTTATCTTTTTATATCTAAAATAATAAGATAATTTAAAAGATTCAGATATTATTTTTTGAATTTATTATTTTAGTCAAAATATAAAAATTCGATTTTCATGGAGTGATCGGGGTGCAAATAACATTGCTACTTACTTATATCTAAAATATTTATTTAAGTTAATTTAATTATATATATTCAAAATCAAAATAACATTTAATAATGTCAATTCATATATCATTATCTAGACTTAAATACAAGATATCAACAAAGAAACCCACACATACAAAACTAATATTTACCTTAATTTCAAAAATATAAAAAAAAAAAAACTAATACTTGATTTTGTTTCAAAAAGAATTAATACTTTGAAAGTTGTTAATAAATAGTTTCATAAAATTTAAATAAATTTGTTTATATCAAATCTTTTTTATTCAGATGAAATATCTTAAAATAAGTGATGCTAAAAAAAAAATTAAATAACCTATTAAATGTAAATATCCTGAAATAAGTGCTTAAGATGAAAAAATAAACCACCTCTAAGAATAATTTATATTTCTATTCTTATTTTATAATTATTTAATTAATATAACAACTTATTAGACATTATTTATCACTAGTGATAAGATATTATTGGATTGTGAAAAAAAAAAAGTATGCAATAAAAGCTTCTTTGTATGTTTTTGCTTAACGTGAAGAACAACAATCAATGAGAGTTACAATATTTGTGCCTTGGCATATGATCAGCCCACAAATTTTGACACCATGCCTTCATAATGAAGCTTCAACATGATCATGAACTTAAAGGTGTGATTCGATTCAAGCACACATAATGACTAAATTGATCGGAAATTTCTTCATTCACATGATGAAACACATTACTTCAAAATTAAGTAGGATTGGAAATTAAAGAGCATCTTACTCTTTTTTGGAAATCTTGGTCCAAAAACAGCATCTTAATTTAGTTTTTGTGCTGCCGCAAGGGGCGTTCAGAGTTTTGAAGAGTCTTAATAGAGTTTTTAAATTATGTGGTATCTACTGATAAATTATAGATTTTTTGATTTTTTTTATTATAATTTGTATTATTTTTATTAGATTTGAGGTCTCAAATTTAGGGGCTTTAATCGGCCACCTATGTGGAATGTTCATAAGACAACTCGTAATGATACCGTGTCTAGATATAATATAATAATGTCAAATGATCTATGTCCGATCCCAACAAATGGGAAAATGTTTAAATATGAGTTTGGTGTGCAGCTTCTACACACAGAGAAATGCATGACACTGCAAGGTAGCATGCTTTACACTACATTGTCGTGTAAAGTGGTGGGGGCATTAAGGTGGTGAGTGGTGGTGAGTGGTGACATTACTGCATCATCACATGACAACGTTGTTGGATTATCTCTGTCACAAGGCCTAGACCTGTTAGAATTTCACAATTGATAATCAATATTGTTGATGGTGATTTCTTTACCTGATAAAAACAGGAGTATGAAGAAGGGTATAGAAGAGATTTCTCGAATAAGGGGTCTAGGTCCAGGTGGTATAGGTATCAGGCCTAATGAGAAGATCGGAATTCGTTTGCACTTGATTACCGACCTGAGGTGGAAAGATGTTTAGGGAATATGAGGGGAGTAACGGTCTCAGCACCGATCCGACCTGATGGGACAGGTCGATCATTGCAGTTGATCATCTCAACTCACTGGCCCAATGAGGTAGGTCGGGGTAACAACATTATGTTCAAGTACAGATGACGTAAGCCCTAAACGGTAGTTCGGGTTTACCAAGGTCCGATGGGATAGAAGTAGGCCAGTGGCTGATGGAACGGAGCAAGGCTGCAAGTTTATTGACTAACAAACACTATAGCGCAGAGCAGTTAGAGTACGAGCTAGCATTGTGGCATAGCGTGTAGCAGATACCAAAAGTGGCATGGTTTTAGGGGTGTTCATAGGGTCGGTAAACCCGCGACCCGACCCGACCCGCGCGGGTTCATAAAAAAAGTTGCAAAATTTTGACCCGACCCGAAATTTTCGGGTTGCACAACGGGTTTGATCCCCTTGACCCGACCCGACCCTATACAAATTTATTATTTTTCTAAAATTTTTATTATTTTTCTAAAATAGTTATTAGTATTTTTAAAGTTTTTACTATTATTTCATTTATTTATTATTTTTTTTGTATTAAAACTTTATATATATGATATTTTTGGGATATAAAATAACTAATTTTATATTTCAAAATAATTAATTTATTTAAAAAAATTATTTTTTTTTTAAAATGACCCGACGACCCGACCCGACCCGAACCCGATCGGGTTCTACTTCTCCGCGCCCCGACCCGCGGCCCGATTTTCCCTTGACCCGACCCGATCGGGTCTAACAAAATTTCAAAAAACTCGACCCGTGAACACCCCTACATGGTTTAATGAGGTGTCAGATGGTAGATCTACTGTTTGCAGAGTAGTTGGGGAAGATAGCTTGCGCGGCAATGGCTGGTTTACGTGGCTGACATCACGAAGATAGTGTAACAGTGGAGTTGTACCTAATATATAAAGGGGTTGAGAGTTCATTGTAAAATGTTGATCAATTTTATTCAAAAGCACTTGTAGCTTGTAATAGAGAGAAAAATCATGAGCTAGAGAAAGAAAAGAGGTCGGTCAGACCCGAGCCAGTAATAAAGTTTCATTTCTCTTTGTGCCTATGGACGTAGGTTTGATCCATCCCACTGAACCACGTTAAATCTTATGTTTTGTCTGTGTGCTTTCCTTTAGCCTGCTAAGTTTGCATTTGATTCCCAACAAACCAAACAAATTCACTGCTTGATGGAAGTTTGTTCAATTAGTGATTATCTTGAATTACCCCTGGAACGAAAAACAAGCGGATTCTCTTGTTGATACCCTTTCACTCATGAACTCCCCTTGATATCCTTACTGATAAGATCTTATCTGGCCTTAGTGATGAATATACCACTCTCTGCTTTGCCATCTGAGCTCGCGACACCACTATTGTTTTCGATGAACTCCATGAAAAACTGCTTCATTATGAATCTCATCTTTGTTTTTCTGTTATTGCTGATTTGATTTTGTCGAGAGCCTGAATGAGGGACCTCTTCGGCTCTTCCTCTTCTTATTTTATTTTATTTTTATCCAGCTCAGTTGCATATAAAATAAAAAATTATACTAACGAATGTCGTTATGGCACTCATTAAGAATTCATTTTATGAAAGTTTTAATATTATTTTTATGGGAAATGAAAAAAAAATATCAAAACACTAAAGAATTTTTTTCTCATCAAAATTTTACTAAAATAGATTCTTAATGAATATCCTTATGGCACTCGTTAGCAGTTTCCTAAAACAAAAAGTATTTTAACCTTTCATATATTTTATCTAAATTTTACGACTTTAATTTTATCACCGTGAGTAGCATTGCTTAAAAAAAAAAAAAAAAACACATAAAAGCCCTACAAGTTTACTGATAAAAACCAATAGGCTTTCGAGACACTAAACGACACAACTTGACCAAACTCAATGGAAAGTCGAGGAATGGTGGTGAGTTTTATCAAGCTTTAAAAGACAAGTTACCCCGGGGACCATTTGCATAGGTTAAACGTCAGACGCATAAATAAAATATAGAGAAATTATTAATTTTTCCACCTCATAAATAACATAAATCTATATAATAAAGGAGAATGGTGTTGGAGGAAAGAGAGTGTATCCAACGGCTCTCTTTATATGACTTAATTGACGGCCCAGATCATTTCATTGGTAATCGGAGGAAAATAATGAATTGATTGATGAAAATTGTCAAAAAATTTCAAAATTTCAAATTAAAAAATAGAAAATTAAAATAAAATTATTTAATTAAAAAATAAAATCATTTAATTCTGTAACACCGTGTCGTAGGCACGGGCAAATACTGTAACACCATGTGCCAAATACTGTAACACCGTGCCTACGGCACGGGCAAAAACTAGTATAATTTATAATTTATTACAAAATTTTTGAATTGATTCTCTTTTATAAATGAACACATTTAAAAAGATACTTACGATAATTTCCCGATAAATATTGACAGTCATTGATGTGATGTTCTGATACAAGCTTGTGGACCTTTGCCTATTTTTATAGCTATAGCAATAGCAGGACCATATAACAAAACTATACAATCTGTAGGTGTATGTATGGCATTTATTTTCTTCTATCCACTGCTTTGCTTGTTAAAAAAATTAACAAAAACGTTTTGAGTGAAGCAGAACAATAATGTCGACATGTACATTTCAAACATGCCCATAAAAATCATTTAGCTGCTGAGCAACAAAAATAATTATGCAAATCTTTTAAGATCAGAGTAGAAACTTCATAGGTTAATAAAAATACATACGTTTTGCTTTCCATAGTGGAAGAAGAAGTTAAAGCATCATCAAGTTACTTCAAAAGAGAATACTTACACTGGGTTTTCTCACAAGCTAAATGTATCAGTTACTATATAGCACACGTATAATTAGAGCAATTACATGCGCACTTTCGGCGAGCTCAGGTGGTGCTACTACCGCATCTTTTGTTAGTATATATCATAATTTCCAAGACCGTGTGGCATGATTCCCTGAAAAACAATGCCAATAATTTCCGTGAGATCACAACTATATGGCTTTGAAACTTGAAAATACATTAACACAGAATCGCAATATAGAAAAATCTTGATAGACTCTTGGTGCCAATTCATCCCCCCGACATGAATGTGCCATCCTTGCCCTAAACTTTGAAAAGCCCTTGCATATCAAATATAGGCTCGACTAACCAAACCAATTACAGTATTACACTTGTCATGCTTATGGAGATCAAGGGGAATGTCTACAACACTTCCCTTTTTGTAAACCTGCAGTTTCTATCCTACAATTGATGAACACAACAATGCAATAATAAAAAGCGCATCTCTTACAGCACAGAGGTTGCTTACATTGGTAGAGTTGTTTTTTGCTGCCTTGGTCACTTCTGGAGGCTTTGGGTGGAATTGCTCTCCAACTTGAGGCAGAAATAAAGATCCAGGAGTCAATAGAGATGGAACTTGAGCTTTGTCCTCCATGTTGGCAACATGTCTTTCCTCGGTCAATGAAAAACCGAAGAGTCTGCAACTCCTTTTACACGAGGAAACTAAATCTTGACCACCCCTAACTGTTGACTGACCTACAAGAGGTGGTGAGATATGCTCATTGGACTGATGTATAGAATGCATGCCCTCTTTATCATTCCCCCTGAAACTACGGTCACAAAGTGAAGATGATACAGGCTTTCCTCCATATATTTTAGAATCACAAAAAAAGCTATGATGGTTAACTTGTTGCCCTTTCTCCTGATCATTCAAGCTATAAGGAGGGGGGTTATAGTTAGAAAGAGGATTGCTTGCCAGCTGAAACATTAACACTGAAGAAGGTGATGACACTTGTACAGGTGGTACAGATGGGCTCATATGTGTGTTATAGCCTGGCACCACAGCAGACCACCGATTTCTTGATCCTGGTACCTGAACACCATCAGAGATTCCAAGGCCGCCATTACCATGAGCCTCATTAGTAGTAGTGCCTCTCCCATATGGAGACTTCGGGAATATTTCTTGACCTTGCAAGACCTTATGGAATCGGAATGATTCACCAAAGCCTATGCCTTTGTAGGAAACGTCAGAATTCACCTGTAGGTTTCTGCTACCATCTATACCAGCAATCGCAGAACCACTTGAACCAGGAAGGCCCCTACTTAATTCAGATGGATGCAGATTCTGACAATCAACACCATCATGAAGAGCGTTAAAACCCAAAATTTCTTGACCTTGCAAGACCTGGAACCTAAAAGATTCTCCAAAGTCTGACACTCCAGTCCCATCTGTTCAATCATGCAATGATTAGTCAACATTTTGCAAAGGAAAAGACAATTGCACACAAAGTACGATTTTATTATTACACAGACATACCTGGAACTGGAAATTCTTGTTTCCCAGAAGGCAATCCAATCCTGGTCCTCTTCAAACCAGATGCGATCAGGCTATTGGAACCAGATGCAGAACCAGATGGCTCAATTTCCCATGGAGAAACCCTGGTGTGCCTGTTTGACTCAACATCATCCCATCTCACCTGCAAAAAGAGCCAGAGACAACCGCTGTTAGTAAAATCTAGTAATATTTGTTGCATTACATATTAAAGTCAGAATAGAATCCTACACATGATGCAAAACAAAGAAACTGAGGTGCAGAGTAACCAAAAGGATCCAAAACAAATAATAGGGAAATATGCAACACTTAGCAACGTCAGCAAGTAGTTTGCTTCAAATTCGAAGGTGAGGGATAATAATATCAAGGCCAGAATTGATTATGATATGTACTACCAAGTTGGACACTGGACAGGATACCTAGGAAAAAGATTTGGACATTACATCTTTGACTATTTTAAGTTATTATCTAGTTAATGAAGAATGTAACAGAAATTCTCTAACTAGAAACAGATCAAATTCTCATGACTGCGAGGTAAACACTTCATCCTTTCATGAACAGGCAATTTGATTTTTCCATCACAAACAATAGAGTGAGGTTTTGTTGTACATCTAATAACATTTTCCATTCTTTACATAACTTAATTATGAGTAATCTACATGGTAATGAACCTATACATAGAAAACAGACGGAGGTCCAATGCAGATAATAGACGCAGCATCAAGCATAAAACTCATCATGGGATGTAAGGTTGATAAGTCTCCATTACATTTTTACATACACAAGTGCAAAATATGAAAGATAAACAAGCTCTGCAACAAATTCATACCAAGAGACATCTCCATTTCGAACCAGGCCATCTCACAGGATCCAACTCACTGATTCCCGTAATTAGTCCATTGTATCTGTCATAAAAACTTGAGTAAGATTCAATCATGTGTTTTGTATTAAGTGCCACAAGTGCAAAAATATTAAACCTTCGATCTGCTGCATCTTCCGTTTCAAAACGCATTTTGAACCTCATTCCAACAGAAAAAGGATGATCAAGGCTCTTCAAGAATTTATTGACAGGTATTATGAACTCTGAGGCGCTGGCCCTACAAATTGCACTTGCATAATAATCAAGAATGGAAATAATTGACAAAATAAGTCACTACAAAAGATAACAAAAAAAATTACAAGCAGAACATGTTTGTCACAGAAATGTACACCAAGCAGAAAGGACCTTTGACAAGCCAGTATCCCTAAGGTATTAGAGAAGGAACAACCATAAAGCTGGATGGAGTTTGAAATAGTGCATCTGAATATCACGAAGTTCTATAAATAGTGATAGTTCTGGAATTGTCCATTGCACAAAATTAAACAGCCAGATTACATCATTCATTGTAGCTGCTGTATAATATACATTTTTAGTGGAACACCATAACATGATAAAAAAGTTCTAAAGAATAACAAAATGATTGGGCCAGATTTTCAAGGAAGTTAACCAGATATGCAACAAATATAACTGTAATATCATATAAATCAAAGCAGTTTCTCCACTGGACCAGACGTAGGGTGGTGTCTGTATGCAAGCACCCAACATACTCAACAAATACGACAGATCCATGTATTGACCTCCAGATAGTGATACTGTTAGTTTGTACATGAAAACACTAAAGGAAGGAAGCGGCAAATATACCTAGGATTGTAGGAAATGCTGAAAGAATGTCTCATAGCTATGGCATCAACCACCTCAGTGACAGAGCTGGGACTCAACTGCCGGCTGCAGAAAGAAGGAAAAGTAGCACCACTTTTTACTTGAGCTGCCCTTCGGATTCCAAGTCTCAAATCACCATCTTCACCCCTGCTACATTTATCATATTAGAATAACACTGAAGGGTTAGTTTTCTCCAGTGTATGGTCTACAAATTAATACCTAAGGAAAAGCACCGCATCTCCAGAAACTAGCTTCTTCTTATTAACAAATGCACTCCATCCACTAGTTAGCAAGTGCCTTCGTGGTTGCCCTGATCACATGAAGAAATATTACTCAAAATATCAGCAAAGGAACAGACAGACGTCATCAAAGATGCAGCTACTGCTTCATGATGTAAAAGACACTTTTTTTTTAAGGTAAGGGGGTGGGCAAGCCCAAATATATTTTTAACCCCTTAGCTCCCCATGGCTTGAACCCAGGTGGCAAGCTTTTTATTAGGATGCTTGAAAACCAACTCCACTGTGTCCCTTGTGGGCAAAAGACACCCTAAACATGAAGAAATGCTTGATAAAAAAAAATGTCTACTACTTTTGGCATACCTCTGTAAATGTGTCGGAACCTCCATTCCTGGCCATGAAGATCCTTTGCTACAAGCTCCTGTGAAGGTCTCTGTTGACTATAATCCTACAGTATTTGATCAATTATAATTACACATGGTTCATTTCAAACCGTTGTAAAGCCAAAGAACATTCGAGGAGGCAAATGCACAATAACTACCAGGGGAGGGAAGCAGTCTTCTGCAGCTCGACGAGGTACAGAGAAGCCTCCATGAGTGCTAGTATCAGAAGCCGTGAGGGTCTTGCAGAACATGTGGGGTGTTGAAGACTTATTAGCAGCCACCTCAATACCCTCATCTTCACCATTCTCTTCAATCGTCCCTTCTTGCAGCTTCTGAACAATTTGCTACATAGAACAATAATTCAGGCCCAAAATTTTTTTCAACTAACATAATCAGCAAAGCAAACAAAATACATAATCAGAACAAACTCACATCATCAGGAACCAATGAGACCAGCGCATAAACCTCATCACTTGCTGCCTCCGCCTATACAAACAATTCAAGAAAACAAAAGCATAACCATGAGTAAATACCAAAAGGAAAAGAAAGAAGACAAAATATTGAAACCTTATAGCACAAGCCATCACTTACTTCCTAACTGAAGGTAAAAATTTAGCACATTTTCATTGCAAAGTTAGCCCCAAATATCTTCTAATTTATGAACTAGAATACAGAATCGTATTTGCTTCAAAAACACTTTTTCCCCCAATTATCTTATCAAGCAAACATGGAAAAGAAAAATTCAAAATTTACTGCCCTGAAGCTAACACCAAAATCCAAGAAGCCAGAACATCTCCACAAACATAACCATAAAATCAACAATATGTACATGGTACTTCTAATTATTAAACTTACATGGAGCTTGACATCAGCAACCCGACAAAACACATGAGGAGGAAGATCATAAGCAACTGAAGCAGCGGCGGAAAAATCGGAGACACGCTCCAAATGTCCCTGAGGAAAGTAAACGACCACACTCCCCTTCTTGGGCAGAGATATAAGTGGGCCTGCGCATGCGTGCCACAGCTCTAAAGAAACCCCAGAAGCAGAAGCTGAAGCGAACCCAGAAGCACTTAAGACAGAAGCAGAAGCAGAAGAAGAAGAAGACGGAGATAAAGACCCAGATGACGGATTCTCATCGTCTTCTGTTGTGTTGAGATCAATCAAACCCACCATTTTGGAGAGACAGAGCTTAGAATAATACAATGATGTTGTAGTAGAAGCTGAGAAGAAGTTGAAATAAATAAGTGCTTTTGAGAGTGAGAAGAAGAAGAAGAGGAGGAGAGAGCTTCATGACTGCATTTTAGAGGCAAGTGTTTTTTCAGTGCTGCTGATGCAACTTTGGCAATGTTTTTAAAAGGAAGTGACGAGTAAAGGCTCTTAAAAAGTGATTTTTTTTTTATTTTTTTTTGAAAAAAAAAGGTAATTATGAAATAGGATGGTGGATATATTCTTAAATTTAAGATATTTTTTTAAAAAAAAAATATCAAAAAATTATTAATTTTTTATATTCAAATTTAAAAGTTCTAACCAATTATCTGAGTAGACTATCAAAATTCAAAGCTTTAAGTTACAACTTACACGTGATTGATCTGGTACAGGAGAAGAATAGCAGTATCAAGGAAATTCAATGGATCATCACTGATATTCAAAATACAATTAGGGAATCAAATTATTTTAAAGTTTTTTTAATCATCGAGCATGTAATGGTGCAGCCCATAATTTAACTAAATTAGCTTATAAGAATTATGTTATGTGATCCCATTTTTGCCGTGTAACTTGTTTCTTATAATGAAATGTTATTTCCTTTTTGAAAAAAAAAAAAAAAACTTTAAGGTCATGGGGGTCTAAATTAGAAATGACTAAAAAAAAGTTATAACAAAGGTTATGTGTTATATGTGCCGATCAGCGGTTTAGCGGAGTGTTAGTGAAACGTTAATGTTTTAATATTTCATTAAATGATATGTTAATGTTAATATTTATAAATTATACTCTAGATTATTTTTTAATATTAATTTATATTTTATTATTTATTTTATAACTTATAAATTAATTTAAACTATATGTAAGAAATACTATATAAAGAAATAATATTATGTATTGTTGTGCTTTCTCTCTCTCATCTGCAGCAATGCTGCCTGCAACTGCTGCTGCTTCTGCAATGCTGAGACTGCTGGCTAAATGTGATGTGTGGCAGAAAAGACAGAATGAGAGAGAAAGAGCTTTTTTTATTTCTTAGAAGTGTGGGGCTTGTTGTTATTTAATTATATTTTTACAACATATTTGTATTAATAATTTTAATTAAATATCATATCTCTGAAAAGAAAAGATAGAGAAGGGTTCCTGTACGGCTCCCCTGTATTTCCGGGCGGGTGTCTATTCTGTCCCTTTCTACTTCCTCCATTCTCACTCATGCCCCCTTCTCTTCATTTAAATTAATTTTAACTTATTACCTGTATTTTCATGCATAAGAATTTAGATCCAATTGCTTTTTTTAGTGATTGAAAATCTCATTGTCAAATCATCATTTTCGAGTTTAAATATAATAGGTAAAAATTTACGATTGTCTCAGGTCATTACAATAAATATACTTTTTGGATTCGAATCCAAGAGCTCAAGGTGCAATCTTGAGTCATACACCACCAAATCACGTCTCTTGGAAACATCCAAATACTTCCTATACGTGTTTTCATAATCAACTATATTTAAATTATTATTAAACTAGCACATGACCCGCATTTTGTGTGGGTTGGGCATATATTTTAAATATTGAATTTATAAAGGCTCTGAATTTTATCGGTTTTATGATCTAAATAAGATAATTAATTTACTTACACGTAATATTTATATTTCATCCGTTTATCTCTCAATTCTCAAATAATATTTCGAATTCACTGTATAAAAACTAATAGTCATAATATGCATCCTAAATCACAGTAAATAAAAAAACATTCATGAAATAAACAACTTATAAGAAAATACAAAATAATAATAGATCCGAAATCCAAAAAATTAGATAAGTTTTGTATGAAGCTATTATTTAGGTTTCTTATTTTAATAAGAGATATGTTTTTATATTGTAATAGGTTTTTATTTTAATTTTATAATTTAATAATAAAAATATTAATTATAGATTTTAGGTGCAACATATATTTTTTTATTTTAATAGAAGATCATGTTTTTATTATTAAATTATAGAGATCATGGGTCATGTAACGCGATGAAAAACCTTAAAAATATTTAACATATATATATATATATATATATTCTTTGTCATATTAACTATGATATTATTCAAAAATTAATCGGATAAAATAATATGTTATCTTATTATAATATGGTTCTTATTTAATGAATTTATTAGTTTAATTTTACAATTTAATAGTATTTTTAAATTATAATAGGATAATATAATATATATTTTTATTATAATACAGATCTTATAAAATTATAATATGTATTTTTTTTATAATAGATTTTTTTAATATAAAATTAATTGTAAATATATTTTAATTTTATAATTTAATAATAAACTGTTAATTGTAGAAGTTAATTGTAGAGATTAAGTATCACATATGTTTTTATTTTAATTGAGATATTATAATATATTTTCTTATTATAATAGATTTTTTTTATTTTATAATTTAATATTAATTAATTAAATTAATAGCTTTATTGCTTTTATATTAGATTATATTTTTTATTGTAATTGATTTCTTATGTTAATAATTTATTATTTTAATTTTATAATTTAATAATAAATAATAATTGTAGATATATTTTAATTTAATAATTAAAATTAATTGTAGATATTAGGTTAATTATAGATAATTTAATAGTATTTTTTTTACTTTAATATGATATTATAATATGTTTTTTTTGTTATAATAAAATTCTTATAAAATTATAATATTTATTTTTATTGTAATATATTTTTTATTTAATAGGTTTATTAATTTAATTTTATAATTTTAATAAGAAGCCGTTATGTGGCGTGATGAGGAGATTTACAAATATTTAACTTATATATATATATATATTAGATAATTAAATTTCTTAATTTATAAAAGGAAAATTATCATCTTTCTACCCAATAAATAGTTTAAGTACCGTTTATCATGAAAATTTTGAATTTGTTCTTTTTTCCACCTAAAGTTTAAAAATTGTTCATTTTTCCGCCCGATAAAATGGATGTGTATAAATTATCCATTTATTTTAGGGAAAATTATTTATTTTCCACCTCATAAAAGTGAAAAAGTAAATACATTTGAAACTTTATGTGGAAAATGAATTGATTTCAAAGTTTTTTTAGAAAATGAACATAAAATCCCTAATATTTTGAAAAAGAATAAATAATATAAATCCCATATTTTATAATAAAATTTATTTATTTTAATAATTAAATCATATTTATTCACATAAGAATACATGTAATATGCTTCGACATTAGTATGTGAGAAGACAACCTTCATTTTTCACTTGTGAATATTGAACACAAAGTGAGAGTGAGTTGACATCCAACTAATAACGTCCTCTCATCAATTATAATTATAATTTCAATCAAAATAAATAATTCTTCGTATCTCTTGTCATCTTCTTTATTATATAATAACTACAATGAAATAAATTGTCAATTTTCTTTATTCTTCATGAGTTTGTCTAAGAATTATCACTACTTGATTTATTGAATTCAAAGTTTTTGTGGGTGCCAAAGCCTTAGAGATCACATTCTAAAAGCACATCCGAAATTGGGTCTTAACTTTTTTCTAACACATTATAAATTGTCAATTTTTTTTTGTTACAGTAACTAATAGGCAGGCATTGGGTTTGAGTGATTTATTTTCTCGGGTTCAAAATTTGAATACCATTAGGTTTATTTCCTTTGAGCCATTAATAAGGGTGAGCAAAACATGACACATTATTATGTTTAAGTGGAACCGGAACTTACACTAAAAAATTAAGTTCCTAAATTTTAAAATCATAATCTACCATATTAAAAAGGTCACCCTATTTATCGATTTCGATTCGGTTATGGGTACCCTATATTAGACCCAGTAGTGTAATATTGGACAAAAATTCAATGTTTTTCTATGCACTTTCATTGTATTGTTATTTGATTCTATTTGTTTGTTATTAGAAGTGTTAATTATATGTGAATGAGATATTTTGATTGTTGTAAACGAGTAATACAATACATTTGAAGATAGTGTTTGTGAATTTAAACTAAGCAATGTTATAAGAATTTTAATTAAAATTTTGTACAATATTTTCTTAAAGTGACAAAGTAGATGGACAATGTTTGTTGGAAATATACTAAAATCATTATTCATAAAACGCTATAAAGGTTTTCAATATATTTTTGTATTTCAATTGCGGTTTTTGAACTATGAATGTTAAATGTGGAACCTAAAATAATATTCATGAATATATTATGTGTCACTCTAATAAGTGAAAAAAGTTTGCTAACGAGTATGTGAATTTTGACACAAGTTTTAAGAAAACAAGTATGTTTTGATCGATAAGGAAAATCTTTTAAATGAAAAATTCAATTCCAAAATCGGTTTTAATTTTTGGTTCCATAAGTTTCGGTTCTCAATATTGTAGAACCGGAACTTACTCACATTAAATCAGTTACGTATTTTTTGAACAAGAACCTACCATAAATGAAGCGGTTTCGAGTTCATACATATTAAAGTGGTTCGGTTCCATGAGGTTCCAGTTCTATCCGGTATTGTTGCATACTCATAGGGGTCATGCCCTATAGTGTAAAAGTCATATATGTTTTGAGAAACTTATGAGAGCACGTGGCACATTTCTCGAATATTAGTTGAAGTGCGCTTAAACATTTCTCGAATATTAGTTGAGGTGCGCTTAAACTGACTCGGATACTCCGATTAAAAACAAAATGTTTGGTCGAATATGATCCCAAATTTCAAAAACAATAAACATTACATCCAATCAGTTAAAAGAAAGTTTACACATTATGATCCAAGTTGTATCAATAAGTTAAAAGTCATCAACAACTTTTTTTTCTTGCCCAAAAGTTTTGACTTTCCCATATGGTCTTGTAGGCCATTATTGTTTTCTTAGTCGGAAAGCAATGACAATTGCCCCTCATTATGCCAAGCCAATGAGGGAACATGTAATTCACTTAAAGGAATAACATTTAATCCATACCAATTAGTTTTTTTTTTTTAAATCGTTGGAAATTTCACTGTCAAATCATTCATTTCGGGTTTAAGCATATCAGATAAAATTATCGGCTGTGATAAGTTCTTATAAGAAACGCACTATCTGGATTCGAATCCAGGACCTCAATATGAAATTACGAGCCTTACACCACCAAATCACATTCATTGGGGACCATACTAATTAGTTACTGTAACTAAAGATAATTTAACTTAATTAAAAGGTTGTTTTGCAATCTTTCTTATTTTAATTATTAATCTTTCAATTGGCAAAGAAAGTTCAAAAAAAAAAATAATAATACACTACTTGCTTTGTTAATCATTAGCCTTTGCCATGCCTATCACAATTAGGGGCAATTAGGTCGACAGGTTAATATTTTCATAAACAATATAGGGCACATTCTAAAGATTAATTAATAAGAACTTCAACTGATTAAATAATGAAATTGCAATTTAGAAAGATGTGTATGCTGAGGAGGGAGGGGTACTAATGTAAATTAATATATTATGCCCCCAAAAAAAAGTGTCATATGCATATGGTCACGGTGCGTCTCGCACACAAAACTTCTTGATTTGGTTGGTACGTCAAGTTTTTCTACTATTTGACTTAGGAAAATATTAATTTATCTGATCGGACATATTATCGGTCAAAATAACATAATTTTTTACTTGTAATAAATTTATGTGAATAAGCTCCAAAGTTTAAATTAAAATTTTAAAAAATTATGATGAGATTTATATAAACTCAACTACTTTATCAAATGTAAGTATAATTTTTTAGAGATGTTCAAATTTTCGGGTCAACTAACGACCCGACAAACCCGTTCCGATTGAGTTTCACATTCATGCCACTCGATTCGTGTTTCCCAACCCATATAACCCGATCCGATTAAATCTTATAAAATTTTAAAAAATCCGACCCGATCCTTGATCATCCCAGTAATTTTCTATACTCAGATATATCAATTGAGCAGAAGCGAGGGGGCTTATAGGGTGAGCAAAATTACAGTAGGGGTATAACCCGGACAAAATGGGTGACTATTCAATGCCCAATTGGCAATCACTCCCCTAATGCTTTTTATCTTTTCTTGGAAACCCTTTTACCCACGCGCACACCACGAGCGTAGCTACATAAGTTTTAATTTCTAATATTAAATATTTTCTATTAATTTTAGTAATTTTTTATTTAATTAATGTTAAATCTACAAAATTATTCAAAAATAATAAAAAAATATTTTCAAATTTGACGAAAAGTAATTGAAAATAATAAAATAGTTAACAGTAAAGACTAAATTTTATATTTTATAAATATATAAAAATTAAAATTTATATTTTTAAAATTATAAAAAAATAAAAGACCGTTATGATAGTTGATAAAATAATTAAGTGTGTCATTTTTTAAAAAAATAATTATTTTATTATTTCTAAACGCGCTGTACCGAGAGTGTGACATATATTTTCATATATTTCCCTTTTGCCTCACTCGACCCTTCAGCGTCAGTCCCCACCCACCGCACTGAGATTGTTTCATTATTAGCCGGCCAATGTTTGGGGCGCACACTACTTTTGATAATTGGGGCGGCTCTTATTATTATTAGTTAACTAATAATTAAACTCAAAAAACTTCCAGCATTTAATCTAAACTAATCGTGTTTATGACAAAACCGGAGTGCCCCGATAACTCTCTCTTCAATATTTTCCCATTTTGAACCGTTGATTGGTTTCCTCGTTGGGGTACCAACGAACATAAAATTGTACTATTTTCGCTATGCCTGCAGCCAGGGTCTTTGTTTGGCCATTGCCATTACTGAAATTTACATATGGATATTGGATAATATAACAATAACTAGGTAAATAATTAATTAATTAATTAAAGGGGAAAAAATAAAGAAAAAACTTTATGGCAGCCATGGGTGACAGAAATGAAATGATGGAACAAGACTCACGTGCACCCATAGGTTAAAAGTTCATTAAGACATGGATGAAAACGATAATGCTTTTGTTATTATCATATTGTTTTGCTAATCATGTTTAATAATAATTCTTATCTTAACCGATCTTATCATAATGTCGTTTGACCAAATTTAAACGTTAATTTGTTAAATGGTTGGTTTGGTATGATAATAACTTTTTTTTACCACTATTATCGATGTAAGAAAGTTGGTGTGATTAGTCGAATTGATTTTTAAATAAATTTACTTGCTATTTTATTTTAAATAGGTTTAATAAATCTATTCCCACTTTTGGGGTCGGACCCCACCTAATATTTATTCCCAAACACGCCCTTTTAAATGGACTTGACCATAGACCCTGCTGGCACCTCACCTTAAAGTAAATTTTAGATTCCGATAAGATTGAATAAACGAAATTAACCAAAAGAGAAGTGTAGTGGGCCCTACAACAAAAAAAAAGAAAAAAAAAAGAAGCTAAGTTGTTTTAATTCTCCCTCTTTTTTACTTTTTAATTCTTGTTTACTTTGTTTTTTTCTCTGTGCATGGTGATTAGTGAAGTACTTTCTTGCAAATCAAATTATATTACAAGTGGGAAAAGTGAGAATTACCAAAAATTAAGGATTAAATAAAAAAAAAAAGTAAAAAGTTTATAGCTTTACTTGTCTCTTACTAAACATATAAGAAACTCGATTTGTCCATATCTACTACTAATTGCAGAACCGTATCATGGAAATTGACCACAAATTCTATTGATTACCAAAAACAATAGTAAAAATATGTATTACCTAATTTATTTATTTTTTTTTTTTAATTTAAAATTCTCTCTTTATCTCTCTCTCTCTCTCACTGTTCTATCACTTGAATATATTTTTTTTTTTGAAAAAGGAATGTAGTTAAATTACAGACAAAATGTAACATGCTGTTTGATTAGGTAGATTTTGTTGTCTTGATCAATGCATACGCAATCTTTCACATTACAACATTAAAAAAAAAGAAGCTGAAGGTGGGAAACCTTTGTTTTGTTTTTTGTTTTCAATCCCCATCCTCAATTATTTTTATGAACAATGAACTTTTCCCTGCTGTATGCCAACAGCCTCATAGTACAAACATAAAGGAAAACAATGCCAAAAATTATAGCTCAAGTGCATGATATTACAAAAGTTGTTCTTTGGTAGCATCTACTACATATTTCATAGTTATAAATTAATTTAATATTATAGTTTCATAAATATATATATGCCCTGTTGACGGATGATTTTAGTTCCATGGACAATTTCGGGATAATGCTCCCACAATAATCCTCCTCCAACCGTGAATTTGTTTGGTTATGGGGGACCAAAAATAAATTTAGCAGAAGATACAAACAAACACAAAAATCAACAGAGGGTTTACGTGGTTCGGCAGAATAAACCAGCCTACATCCACGGGAACAAAATAGAGCACCAATTTTATAACCAAACCGAGCTCGGCCGACCTCTTTTTCAAGAATGGTCAAGTGTTATCGAGCTGTTTGTTTTCGTGATGTTTTACAAATAGTACTTGAGCGAAAATTTGCCAACCATTCCAAATGAAATTACCATCCATTTATATACTAATAAAAAACAACGCTATTCTCATATCTTCATGACGTCAGCCACGTGAGTCTGCCATTGCCGAAAGTAAACCTGCCATCTGGCACTTCATTAATCACCCCCTTCTTGGATACTGTCATACACTACCTTTATGACGCTCGCCTATATCACTCGTTCACGCGGTGGCGTGTGTCAGAGGATGACCTTGCAAGTTGCTATAGTCACATCACAGCTTTATGGATGATGTAAATCCCCAAGCCACTTTTGTACCACTAATGTCCATTCTGAATCTGATATATTCTCATCATGTCGGGTCGGGACATGACCTCCTCCGGTCGGAACATGACATAATCTGGTCGGAATCTGACCTCATCTGGTCGGAATATGACATCATCTGGTCGGAACATGATCTCTTCTGGTCGGATTGATTCTGCGTCTCACGCTCGTGACTTTCTGCTTGATCTCACCCTCACGAGGACCTTGAATTTTTTCTCTGTTAATTACAAAACTCATCATCGTAAGCGAAATTTCTTTTCTTGCCCTTCCTCGGGATGCTGACTTATTGGGGGTGAAAAACCACCATCAACATCCGTCCTCTAGTTCTCGGTATCAACGAGTTAACGGGTTGATGCCGAGAACTATAAAAAAAATGGTGGTGCGTGAAACCGGAGACCAATCTGATTTCCTCAAACTGATACTCTCATGAGCACCTCATATTATTTTCTTCTGATGTCTTGTGGTACATTTTCAACACTTGGACATCCAATGCCGACCTGAATCATCACTAGTTGACCCTTAGTCAAAAAATATGAGACTGGGTTCATCATCTCTGCTCTCTTCTTTCGGGTCATGCCCTCTAATTCGAGATTCCAGAAGGAATGTTTTGCAAAGTCTTGTAAATCAAAAAACAAGCCATGAAAAAAAGTTTTCTTTCGGGCCATTAACACAATAATAGGGCTTTCGAGGGACGTAACCCAGCCTCGTGCCAATCGAAGATAACAAAGTATCGGTGGGATGTAACCCGACCCCGAGCCATAAATAAATACTTGGCCACAGGGGAACGTACCACCTTTGTGCCAATAACACTTGGTCATGAGAGAGAAACTCTGACCCATGTCAATGAATATAATAAGACATCGGTGGTACTAAAGCAGACCCGAGCTATAAAATACCTCAACCTTGGTGGTACGAAAGCAGACCCGAGCCATAAAATACCTTGGCCTCGGCGGTACGAAAGCATATCCGAACCATAAATACCTCGACCTCGGCGGTACGAAGTAGATCCGAGCCATAAAACATCTCGGCCTCGGCAGTAATAAAGCAGACCCGAGCCATAAAATACATCGGCATCGGTGGTACAAAAGCAGACCCGAGTCATAAAACACCTCGGCCTCGGCGGTACGAAAGCAGACCCGAGCTATAAAACACATCGGCTTCGGCGGTACGAAAGGAGACCCAAGCCATAAAACACCTCGGCCTCGGCGGTACGAAAGCAGACCCGAGCTATAAAACACCTCGACCTCAGCGGTACGAAAGTAGATCCGAGCCATAAAACACCTCGGTCTCGGCGGTACGAAAGCATACCTGAGCAAGGTCAGCTCATGACCTCATCTGGTCGGAACATGACCTCTTCTGGTCGGATTGATTCTGCTTATCACGCTCGTGCCCTTCTGCCTGATGTCGCCCTAACAAAGACCTTATATTTGTTCTCTGTTAATTACAAAACTCATCATCGTAAGCGAAATTTCTTTTCTTGCCCTTCCACGAGATGCTGACTTATTGGGGGTGAAAAACCACCATCAACATCTGTCCCCTAGTTCCCGGTATCAACGAGTTAGCGAGTTGATGCCGGGAACTATAAAAAAGATGGTGGTGCGTGAAACCGGAGACCAATCTGATTTTCTCAAACTGATACTTTCATGAGCACCTCATATTACTTTCTTCTGATGTCTTGTGGTACATTTTCAACACTTGGACATCTGATGTCGTCCTGAATCAGCACTGGTTGACCCTTAGTCAAAAAATATGAGACTGGGTTCACCAGCTCTGCTTTCCTCTTCCGGGTCATGCCCTCTAATTCGAGATTCCATAAGGAATGTTCTGCAAAGTCTTGTAAATCAGAAGACAAGCCATGGTAAAAAAAAAATTTCTTTCGGGCCATTAACACAATAATAGGGCTTTGGAGGGACGTAACTCAACCTCATGCCAATCGAAGATAACAAAGCATCGGTGGGACGTAACCCGACCCCGAGCCATAAATAAATACTTGGCCACATGGGAACGTACCACCCTTGTGCCAATAACATTTGGTCATGAGAGAGAAACTCTTACCCATGTCAATGAATATAATAAAGCCTCGGCGGTACAAAAGTAGACCCGAGCCATAAAACACATCGGCCTCGGCGGTACGAAAGCAGACCGAGCCACAAAATACCTTGGCCTCGGCGGTACGAAAGCAGACCCGAGCCATAAAACACCTCGGTCTCGGCTGTGCTAAAGCAGACTCGAGCCATAAAACACTTCGGCCTCGGCGGTACGAAAGCAGACCCGAGCCATAAAACACCTCGGCCTCGACGGTACGAAAGCACATCGGTCTCGACGGTACGAAAGCAGACCCGATTCATAAAACACATCGGCCTCTATGTGGGCCATAATAAACAAGCTTGGATTAACAATTATTTATTTAAGAAATGGAAAGTCTTACTCATATTCTTGAGATCTAATACCATTCTTACAACTCTTTGAGGGTCATTATAAGAGAGACTCTACTGAAAATATCCTCTCAGCATTGTAAGTACCCAACCGGCTGACTCTCACTATCAGCATTGGTCGGCCTCCACAGCCACTTGGTCTATGCATTCATCGAGGTCATCTTTTTTACCAGGTCTACCACCTGCTCATGCAGGTCCCTACATCCATTCGTGGCATGTTCCCTTACATTATGGTACATACAATAAGCCATGTTGTTTCTCTCCTCAATCGAGAACCTCTTCATGTCAGGCTCGGCCAATAGACCTTTATCCTGGATTTCCCGAACTATCTGGGCCATAGGTCTGTTCAGTGGGGTGCACATTGTCCCCCCGTGACATGGTTGATTTGCACAGACAGCCTCCTCTTTTGAACTTGATTATCCTTAGGCGTCGACATGAGCTCCTTCTGTCTCGAGACTGGTCTCCTCATATTTCTGCTCAGATCCCGCTGATTTTCCAACCTGAGTATCTTAGTCCTCCGAGTGCCCCCTCATCGGGCAATCATCTCCTCTTCCTTCATTAGCACAAATTTTATTGCATGCTTTAAAGCTGCAGCATAGTCTATTATCTCTTGGATCCTCAGGTGGGACCACAATTTCCCAATCTTGAGAGCTCCCTTAAAACTTTATGAGGCCTCGGGGATTCATACGCCCCTACCTCTAACACCAAGCTATGATACTGGTCAACAAAAATTTTGAGGGGCTCATCATCCTTATGTTTCATTATCCTTAACGACCCTATCGTCTTCCTAGGCACACATGCTCATTTGAAATACCGAACAATGAATTTTCTCAGCTGAGAGAAACTACTGATGCTCCATGGAGTCAAACTTCTGAACCACAAAATTATGGGTCCGCCCAGGGTTAAAGGGAACACCTTGCAGATGGCCTCTCTCACCATCCATTAAACCTCCATTAGCAAAATAAACCTTTTGACACGGGATTTGGGGTCGGTATGACCATTGTAGGGGTCTGTAGACGGCATGGTGAACCTTCTAGGGAGCTTTGTTGACAAGATCCATTCCGTGAAGGGGGAGGCTGCTTCTCCGTCTTGACCATCTCTTTTATCGGTCTTCATGTTTTCTTCCAATTTCTCATTTCTTTCCTGAACCAATCATTCATCCGGTCGTCAGTATTATCACGCTGCCTCCCACGGGCTTCTTCACTCCTGCTACTCCGTAGACCTGGCCGCCGGTTCGGTTCCGGTTCGGAACCGAACCGAACCGGCCGGTTCTCGGTTCCACAAGTGTGGAACCGGAACCGAACCGGTTAATTCCGGTTCGGTTCCGGTTCCACACTTAAGTGGAACCGGAACCGTAAACCGAACCGTCGGTTCCGGTTCGGTTTACGGTTCCCCTTTCGGTTTTTTTTTTTTTTAATAATAAATTTAAAAAATAGAAAAAATTCTATAATCGTAATGTTTTTTCATACTATCACATCATTTTTATAAAATCTTTTTTTTATAAAATTCTTTTAACATATAATTTTTTTTATAACCAACTCTTGGCTAGTGTTTTCTTTATATAAGCGATGTGGGATATTTGTTACTTGGCTATTGTGTCCCACATTGCTTATATAAAGAAGTCAATAACCAAGAGTTGGTTATAAAAAGGATATGGACATTCATGTTTTAGTATTACAATTTAAACCTCATTAAGTCATAATTATTAATAAAAAAAATTGAGAATTACTTGAGGAACCTTACGGTTCCAAGCAAATAATTTTTTTTTTTTTTTACTTCCGGTTCCAACCGGAACCGTACGGTTCCGGTTGGAACCGTTGGAACCGCTGGAACCGTTCGGTTCCAGCGGTTCCAACGGTTCGGTTCCAGCGGTTCCAACCGGTTCGGTCAGGGTAAGAACCCTAACCGAACGGTCAGGTTCCGGTTCGGTTCCGGAACCGGAACCGGAACCGGTTGGAACCGGAACCGGTTGGAACCGGAACCGTCCGGTTCGGTTCCGGTTCGGTTCCGGTTCCGAACCGGAACCTTGGCCGGGTCTACTACTCCGAGCACAACGTTCGCCGTGGCTGGACATCTCTCTATCTTCCCTACCATATCTTCCATGCCCGTCCTTCTTAAAACGCGGGCTGTTACTGGAAGACTTCGGAGTTTGCCTCTCATATTCTTCTTCCCAAACTTTTTCTATCGGTAAGGCTCCGGCTCCCAATACAGATCTCACCCACTGGAGATCCCTCCTCCCGGGCTCATCATCTCCGCCCAGGCCTACAACCCACTTTCCATTTGCTATCTCATCTCTCCTTTATCTTGCACCAACCTCAAACTTTTCATCGTTCATTTTTTCTATCATTTTCGGTTTTTCCATCATGGCCTTCATGTAGGTAGACCCGGCCGGCGGTTCGGTTCCGGTTCGGAACTGAACCGAACCGGCCGATTTCCGGTTCCACAAGTGTGGAACCGGAACCGAACCGGTTAAATCCAGTTCTGTTCCGGTTCCGGTTCGGTTCCAAACCTTTTTTTTTTATTTTGAAAATTAATTAAAATAAATGAGATTAATTTTATACATAAATAAAATTATTACATTGAAGAGCTTAAGCTTAAATTTTTAAAAATTTAAGTTGCCTACGTATCCTCCTAGGGTGAGAGGAATCAAAGCTCACGTAGTTCCATTACAATTTTCAGACATGTCCCCTTTGTAAATTACAATTTTACAATTATCAATCATCATTATCAGTTGATCCTTCGGCTCCGGTTCCGCTTGCACTTTTTGTTGCACTTGCAGATGCATTATCGAACAAATCTTCAAAATCATCGGGGGCATCTTCTTGTTGTCTCAGATCAGCTCGAGTCCAATCATCCACACAAGCTGTTGCTTTTAGAGTGCTTGGATGTAATGAAGATCGCATAGCTTCCAATATATTGCCTCCCAAGCTGAAGGCTTGCTCAACCGCAACGGTGGAAATATGTGCTGCCAATATATCTTTAGCAATAATTGATAAAACATGATATATATTTTGATGTCGGTTCCACCATTCAAGGATTTTAAAATTTTTACTAACTAAAATTTCAGTAGAAAACTCGAAATTTGTAGATAAATAATTATCTAATTCGGGGTTATTAGTTGTCGTATCCCTAGCTTTTTTATTTCGTTGTAATAACCAACGATCTCCTGCGCTAAGTCTTGTTTGAATTACCGGTTCGCTACTACTAGATTCACCTAATGTTCCTAAGTTATATCTTACAATATAATCATTAAATAAATCAATTAAATCATTTCTTAATTTCGTCATTATTCTTGTAATATCAATTTCATCTAATATTCCTAAATAACCATAGTAAGCTTGTAAAGCACCATTCAAACCTTTCTAATTTAAATCTAGGATAAAAAACAATAGCAATAAGATAAAGTAAGAGAATTTCTCTAAATAATTCAATCATTTTACCTTCATAGCAGTAATGGCTTCGAACAAAACATAATCATTAGGATCGCTACTTTCAGCATGTTCATCCAAAGTACCAACAATATTCAAACTTTCAAGAACAAATAAATGTGATGTATGATAATAAACACCGTTAAAATTAAAGTACCGTCATTAAAAACTCTTAAAATATCTAATTTTTTTTTCACAAATATCCCATTGACTAGGATAAAGTGTGATATTTTGAATACGTTGAGAAAAAAAACTATATAATGCATCTTTGTATTGAAATGCTTGACATAAAAGAAAATAAGTTGACTTCGAACGTGTTGGAACATCTCTTGAAAATTTAATCGGTTTAATACCATTTATTTCACAAAATTTCGTCCATTCTCTCCTAACTTGAGAATATGACCAAATACAGTTAAGTGCCGTTTTAATTGGATCAAGGAAATGTGATAATATTTTTAGACCGTCTTGAACACATAAGTTAAGGACATGACATGTACAACGAATATGAAAAAATTGACCCCCTAAATTTGGTTGACATAAGGATTTTAAATAATTGATGGATGCAGTATTTGCAGATGCATTATCAAATCCAATTGTTAAAATTTTGTAACAAATTAACAACTAATTGAATTGAGATTGAGAATAAGATTATAAGAGAATTGTAATTGAGAATAAAAGAATTATAGAAAATGAGAGAGTTGAGAATTTGGTGTGTTGAAATAGTGAAAAATGAATCATATTTATAGAGTTTTAGAATTTTTTTGATACCAAAAATGCCCATAAATATACTGTTTTATTACCGTTATTAGGTATATTTAGTAATTTAGATTTTAATTTATAAATTATTTTATTTTAAATTTTTTTTTTTTTTTTTTTGCATATTTGGGCAGGGAACGGCTCCCTACCCCCCAACGGCTACTACCGTTGGGGAGGGTTCCTGTTGGAACCCTACGGTTCCAACCGGAACCGAAAACGGTTCCACCGGTTCCGACCGGTTTGAGTTGGGGTCGAACCCCAACCGAATCGGTCGGCCACGGTTCCTGTTCCAACCGGTTCGGAACCGGAACCGTGGCTGGGTCTACATGTAGGCCTGTTTTGTCTCCCTTTCATTTCTCATGTTTTCTTCCATTCTCTCCATCCACTCAGTCGTTGAACCCTCGACGATCTGTGCTTCTTGTCTCATACAATTTTCTTACTACGTCAAATGCTTTTGCTCTCTCCCCACAGACGGCGCTAACTGTTGACGAGTGATTTTTGTTCCAAGGGTAATTTTGGGATAATACTTCCGGAACAATCCTCCTCCAACCGTGAATTTGTTTGGTTATGGGGGACCAAAAGCAAATTTAGCAGAAGATACAAGCAAACACAAAATCAACAGAGGGTTTACATGATTCGGCTGAATAAACCAGCCTACGTCCACGGAACAAAGTAGAGCACCAATTTTATAACCAAATCGAGCAGCTCGGCTGACCTTTTTTCAAGGGTGGTCAAGTTTTATCGAGTTGTTTGCTTTCGTGATGTTTTAAAAATAGTACTTGAGCAAAAATTTGCTAACCCTTCCAAATAAAATTACATTCCCTTATATACTAAGAAAAAACAACGCTATTCCCTATCTTCATGACATCAGCCACGTGAGTCTGCCATTGCCGAAAGTAAACCTACCATCTGACACTTCATTAATCACCTCATTCTTGGATACTACCATACGCTACATTTATGACGCCAGCCTGTATCACTCGTTCACGCGATGGCGTGTGTCAGAGGATGACCTTGCAAGTTGCTATAGTCACATCACAACTTTATGGATGATGCAAATCCCCAAGCCACGTTTGTACCACTGATGTCCATTCTGAATCTGATATCTTCTCATCATGTCGGGTCGGGACATGACCTCATCTGGTCGGAACATGACCTCTTCATGTCGGAATATGACCTACTTTGGTCGGAATATGACATCCGTTGGTCGGAGGATGACCTTGCAAGGTCGGCTCATGACCTCATCTGGTCGGAACATGACCTCTTCTGGTCGGATTGATTATGCGTCTCACACTTGTGCCCTTCTGCCTGATCTCGCCCTAACGAGGACCTTGAATTTTTTCTCTGTTAATTACAAAACTCATCATTGTAAGCGAAATTTCTTTTCTTGTCCTTCCTCGGGATGCTGACTTATTGGGGGTGAAAAACCACCATCAACATGCCCAATTCTTTTTTTATTTTTTATTTTTTATTTTGAGGTTCATGACCTAAGCATAATATTATAATAACAAAAATTGGAACATTGAATATTAATTATTTTAAGATATATAATAAATTTGAGGGCGAGGCGGGCGCCTCCCCCGCCTATGACTTTCAAATTTTTTTTATAACATTTAAATAACTAGTTGAAAAGTCACACAAATTTTTATATTATAATATTATATTATGATCAATAGCCTAAAAAAATATAAAAATAGATTTAAGTCTGAGCCATTAATGTGTGTGTGTATATATTGAAGTTCCAACAAGAGATCAATTAACTTATTAAATTAAGTGACAAATTAGAAGATATAAAATCACATATTTCAATATTTTTTTTATGAAATGTTGGAAATTTCGGAGTCAAACCATCTAACCCGAACTTAAGCAGATAATGTAAAATCTCTGGCTGTCCCGATTAAAGAATACCTCATTATAATTTCAATTTAATTTTTTGATTTAAATCTCAACATTAATATATAGGTCATTGATATCATCAAATTCAATCATAGATGAGTTGATAAAATTAAATATTATTTTGATTTTGACATCTATTATTAGATTGAATAAAATTAATGACTAAATACTGATGTTTAAATTTAAGTCAAAATATTCTATTATATATAATTAATGGCTCAATATTAAGGATGACAACATGCACAATATAATATGAGAATGTTAATACTCATAGTCGATTTGTTTAATTAACGAAGAATGAGAATTTTATCTATACTCGAGTCTAACTTATTGAGCCTTACGCGAGTCCCATTTAACAGAAAAAAAAAATGTATATTTATTAATATTCAAATAATAAATATATAAAATTAACCTTTTAGCAGTGTCTCACGTGCGCTAGTCCCGTTTTAATCTCAAATACATTACAAATGAATGGATCAATGCCTAGGCCCAACAAGAATTTAAACTGGCAGCAGAGGAAAATGGTAAATATCAAAAACCAGA
Source organism: Zanthoxylum bungeanum (assembly GCA_019454045.1). Classification (NCBI taxonomy): domain Eukaryota; kingdom Viridiplantae; phylum Streptophyta; class Magnoliopsida; order Sapindales; family Rutaceae; genus Zanthoxylum; species Zanthoxylum bungeanum. The sequence continues at coordinate 331,981 of SKCR01025821.1, read as the reverse complement.
CTCAAATCAATGACTAAAGTGTAAGGCTTTTTGCAGAAGCCCCCTCGACTTTTACGCTGCTCATCGTACTTTAATCACGTCAAAATCGTCAATCATCTTTCACTTGCTTACACGCGCTCCAACGCATATCCTGTATCTTCTGTTTCGACGATCTTTCACTGCCGAAAATCCTGGCCTTACACGTTTCCGCATCACCATTTGACGATCTTGATTAATGGTAGCCCGGTCATTCCGATTAATTATACAGAGGCTTTAGGTAAAGGTAGCTGGGTCGCACTCTCTCTTACTACCCCTGTGGATGGGACACGGGGCTGGATCCTTGTGGGGAGTAGGACCCACATGAAACTTGCCAAAAAGAACTAGACAGGTCGTTGTCTTACCGGAGGCAGTGGGCCTACTTATAAGGCTACGTTGCTTGATCGTAAGGCCAGGAACGGCTACAACTGCATCAGTGCGTCAGAGATTCAGAGGCTCAATGACATAAATGACACACACATAATATATATTATATATATATATATATATATATATAATATATATATATATATATATATAGGCAGTGATATACATACATACAATCTCACTTACAAAAACTAAACACCCCTCTCATTGTAGCTACAGTAATTGCTACAGTAATCAATGTAGCTACAGTGATAGGGGTGTAGTTTTTGTAAGTGAGATTGTATGTAAGTGTATCATTTTGATATATATATATGAATGTCAGACACGAATTTTTTGTTGAATAGTATAGAAAGGGTTTTTGATATTCTAGGGTCAAATATATAATTTTTATCAATAAATATATAAATTAAATCATTAATATGTAACTTCTGTCAATAAATATGAAACTTTTTAAAATATGAAATTAATTATATATTTATTGGTTGAGTTTACACGTTACTATTGGGCACCTTAACATTGGACGGTTAAAATACATATGGATATTCATATTGAAGAAAATATATATATATATATATATATATATATCTATATATATATATATATATATATATATATATATATATATATATATATAATATTTTATAGTGTTTTTTAACTCAGACTTAATATTTTCTTATGGTTCCATAACTTATTGAATCATTTATATATATATATATATATATATATATATTATATATATTATATATATATATATATATATATCATTATATATAAGTCATCAACATTCGTATGTATGGATGGTGATGGGAAAGGTGGGGAGAGGATCCACATCCCGCACATGTCTTTGATAATTTTTAGATGTCTCCGTCTCCTCGTAATTATTCAGAAGATGGGATGGGATCCCCGAGGGTTTATAAACCTCGAATAATAAATATTTTTTTTTAAAAAAAAAATTTAAGTTATTGAAAAATATATTAGTTGAACTATTATTTTATCAAAAATCAAGCAAACATATTCAAAAAATTGATAATATATTTTACACAAATCACAATTTATATAGATTATTGAAATTTATATTTTTCGTCTTTTTGTTTGGTCAATAACTTAATAAAAATATGGATCCCTCATTAAAAATTGATTATATATATATATAATTATTTCATTTATGCTCTTATACTATTTATGGCGCCAACAATTACCGACTGAATATTATGTCGGTAATTGATAATAAATAGTGACCGAATAAAATTCGATCGTTAAAATAATATTAGTTATAAAAAATAAAAAAATTAGACATTTTACCGACCGAATAAAGTTTCGGTCGGTAACTTGTGCATTATACCAACTGAATTATCGGTCGGTCGGTAAAATAAATTTTTTTTATATTATTATTATTATTATTTTTTACCTTATATATATGATTATTATTATACCCACACATAAGAATAATAATATTATTATTATTATTATTATTATTATTATGATTATTATTATTATTATTATTTTTATTATTATTATATTATTATTCTTATATTATTTTTATTATTATTATTATTATTATTATTATTATTATTATTATATTATTATTATTATTATTATTATTATTATTTTTATTATTACTTATTGTTGTTGTTGTTATTGTTAATGTTGACGGGGATTTTGGTTCCGGGTAATATTAGAATATCACTCCCGAGGGAATCCTCCTCCAACTGTGAATTTGTTTGGTTATGGGGGACCAAAGGCAAATTTAGCGGAAAACAAGAAAATACGCCAATCAGACAAGGTGATTTAACGTGGTTCGGTGGATTTTGGGATCCGACCTACGTCCACGGGCAAGAACAGGGTGGTGCTTCTTTATTACTCAAATACACTCCTTGAGTCTCTTCTTTGCTTTTACAAATTAGAGCTCTATGATTCTAGTCTCTCACTCTTGTGATGATTTTCAGATGTCTTTTAACACATGCTCTACCCTTCTATTTATAATAATACAGAAATCAGATTCCTATTTGTATAAGAAATCCTATTGGACTCAATCTTCTCTTCTGTAGGGTTCCTGATCCGGTGCTGCCTTCTCCTTCCGTATTCCCTTTTGGATTCTGACTCCTTCTCCTTGTGAGAGTAGGATATCCTCTTATCTTATCCATAAGAATGGGGTGTTGTTGTCTTGGACACGTCCCGTTGTCTGGTCGGTCTTAATGAGGTCGGCCATGACAATCTTTTATGCTGAGAGCGTTCCTCCTGCCGACATCTATAGTGCTCGGTCATCTGAACCATAGTGGTCGGTTTTCACATGAACTGGTCGGGTCGGCTAGATGATCTCAACCAGACAGAGAATTTACCCTTTTGTCCTTGTCGTGCTGCCTTAAATGTTATAGCACCTGAAAACACCATCAACATCATCTGTCCCCTAGTTTTCGGTTCCAACGAGTATGTGAGTTGGTACCGGGGGAACTCTATGAAGAGGGTGTGCTGATTGTTTTCACTGGTAGTCGTCCCAGGATGCAAAAAAGGAATTTTCTTGCCGTTCCAATCATCTTTCCTTGAGACGCACAACCGTCGTGTCTTCTTAAATGCCTGTCAAATCAACTTTAGGGTTTCTTCTAATGCTCGACACTTGTCAAACATCTGCCGGGTTCCCGCCAAAAGAGGGGACGAATCGACCGCTCAGAGGCGTTTTCACAGTGGGCTGATCTCAGCCGTTGTTTGAACTTGGGAGGCCCCTTGTGTAGCCGACACTTGGCGCTCATCCGGCTCTTTCTTCAGATCTAATGGTCACGAGTGCCTTTGTCATGACTATAAGAGGACGAGGCCTTTACTGTTCATTCTTTTTCTGCAATTTCTTCTTCTCTCTCTGGAAACATTCCTGTTGACTCGCTTCTCTTTAGTGTCCTCGGATTCTCAACTGTGGTCCTTTTCTACTTCTGTGTTGCGAACATAAGGAACGGGCATCACCGCGCCGCATAACCTCTTGCTTTTGAGAAGAACAAGTAAGTCTTCTGAGCGACCTCTCCTCTTTTTCTTTATGCAGTGTTTCTGTTTGTTTGTTTTGCTTAGGGAGAGACTTGTGGTTTTTGCTGGGTCTTGCTTTAGGGCACTTTTTAGAGATTCCCTATTTAGTTTAGCATGGACACCGTAGGTAGCTCCTCATAGACTGATTCTCCCTCCTTCTCTGTTTTTCTGGGTGTCAGGGATGTCTGACAATAGTTCTCCCTCCGAAAGGCCTGTCAAGACTTCAACTCCCCCTGCTGAAGAGCTCTCCTCGGGCTCAGGGGCACCTAGTGTAGAAGACCTGACACTACCCCTACTGCTTCTGAGATCGAAAACGACTCCTACCATCAGAGAGTTCCTCGGAAGGACCCAGAGCCTGGTGAACTTGGGTCGTCGGCTCTGGATATGAACCGTCCCTCCAAGATAACCGAGGATGACCTCGCCCTTCTTCGTCAGCGGTATAATATCCCGATAGACATCGCCCTTGAAGTTCCAGGCCCGATGGATCGTGCTAGTCAGCCTGATGAGGGCTCGGTGGCGCTTCTTCCTATCTTTTTTGAATGTGGGCTGCGGCTGCCGATGCAACGCTATTTCGCTTGGATGCTGGCCGAGATGGAGCTTGCCCCTTGCCAATTGAGCTTGAATAGCTGGAGGATTCTGGCCGGCATATATGTGGTCTGGCACCGGGCAGGTTTAGGTGTACCTTGCTTGGAAGAGGTGAAAAGGTTATACCGTTTGAAGTCTAACCCAAAGACTCACTACGGTTGGTATTACCTCTCTGCTTATGATAGCTCGTCCAACCTTGTCCAGAAGCTCCCTGACTCCAACAAGAACTTCAAAGACCTTTGGTTCTGGGCTACTGGGGACTGGGGTCGGGTCCTGAGATCGTTCGAGGAGGACGTCTCGGTTCCGGATATTTTCAGAGCTGGAGGTTAGGGGTTTAATACCCTTCTTGCCTTTCTTTATTCCCGTTCTTAGTTTCTTAGGTTTCTGACTTCTCTGGTTTCCCCCAGCTTGTTGGCGAGATGCTCCAAAGGTTTCTCGTCAGGTTCGGAGGCGGGTACATTGGGCTCGGGGATATGCTGCCCCCTGGAGGAATTTGGTCAATGATGCGGCCTTTGTTGAGTCAAGCCTCATTCAGACCGTCCCTCCGGAAGTATCTGGTCGGTTAGGTAGGTGTCTGATGGCTGTTTTAATGATCTTTCCTGTTTGTTTCATCATGTTTGATATCTTTGCTATATGCTCGGTCCCTGATTTCCTTCTTTTTTGTAGGCATGTCGAAGAGGCCTAAGTTTCTTGAGAAGTTGGCCGGTACTATGAAGAAAGCCGGCCATGCTGATGTCGGAACTTCCCGGGCACAGCCTGACACTGCTGGGTTGAGAGCGGGCGTCTCAAGGAGGTGTCCAGCCTGCTGCTCGGGGTCTCTCTTCTCCTGGTGCACAATCATCGGGGTCCGTTCGTCTCACCAGTCCGCCAAAGCCTCTTAGGAAGAGGCGGCGTCAATTTGGGGTCGAGGAGACCGAGCCGGTCCAAGAGGAGGAGGAGGAGGAGGCTGCTCCGGTTAAGAGGAAGGACGTCCGTAGGGGGAGGAAGTCCTCTGAAGGCTCCTCTAAAAAACGGAAGGGCCCTGTGGTCCTCGGGGTGGATGACCTGGGAGAAAACATCCGGGAGGCTACTTCACACTTGGTGCCGGCTTTCAATGAGTTGGCCGAGGTGATTCCCCCGGGGGAGGTTTCAAGGTATGAGGATGTATCTCCCGAAGGTGTTGTGACTGAGATGAGTTCTCAGATGGCAAAGGTATTTTCTCTTCCCTTCTCGGTTTTTGGGTCTGGGTTCTTTTTACTTTATGTATTGACTCCTTCCCTTTTTTTTTGTGTGCAGGCCAACTACCTCATGGCCAAGAATAAGGGGCTTCTTCTGACTTTGTTGTCCGAGGGTGGTCAGGCCCAGAGGCTTCAAAATCGTCTCTCCGAAGTGGAGGCAAAGCTGGCTGACCGGGAGGGGACGATAGAGAACCTTCAGCTGGCTGCCGTTGAGAACTTCAAAACGAATAAGGCTCTTAAGGCCGCTGCCTCATTGGAACGAAAACTCGCTGACACTGCCCGGGAGGGTTTGAAGACCGCCCAATCTGAGATTGGTGTGTTGAAGGCTAGGTGGCCAGTGCTGATACCAAATTGAAAGCCAGTGAAGAGCAAATGGCGAGGGCTCGGATGATCTTGAGAGAAAGAAGACCGAGCTTGAGGAGAGAGAGATCGACCTCGAGGAGAGAGAGATCGAGCTTGAGAAGAGGGAGAGTGAGCTTGAGGCCGAGAAGGAGGCTATCCGCCTTGAGGGAGTTGGTGATTGTGCTGATTTGATACCGATGGTGTTGCCAGATTTGAATATGGACCCCATCCGTGCGGCCATTAGTTATTGTAAGGGGGATATCTCCGAGGAGGAATTCCGGAAATGGCTCCCTCCACCTGCCGAGGAGGTTATGAATCCTGATCCGATTTCGGTCGTCCTGGCTTCTGGAGTTTCCCTAGAAGGACGATCTGATCTTCCATCTTCCGGCGAGGACTGCCTTGAGATCCCTCCTCCCGTCCCTGAAGTGGAGGTCTATCCTGCTGTCGAGGTTGAAGCCATAGTCCCTCCTCCCGATGCCGAGCCGCTTCTCCCGCCACCTGATCCTTCTGAGGAAGAAATTCCTGCCCCTGCGCGGGCTGAATGAAAAGGGTAACCCTACCGGGGCCCTATGTACACTTTAACTTTTGTGTAACAATATTATAATTTTATATACACATGTATATTTATGTCTTTATTTATTTCTTCCCCCTTTTTTTGTTGTCCGAACAATACGAGACCCTTCAGAGGTCATCATAAACCAGAGGGGTATAACCTGACCCCGAGCTGGGTAATGGTCTTCGATTCTGGGGGAATGTTTCCTCCCCAAATCGAAGGAGTTTGACTCGGTGGGACGTAACCCGACCCCGAGCTGAGTGAATGACTTGGGTTCTGGGGGCATGTTACCTCCCCAAACCGAAAGAGTTTGACTCGTGGGGGACGTACCCGACCCACCCCGAGCTGAGTGAATCACTTGGTCCTGGGGGAATGTTACGTCCCCAGTCCAAAGGCAGACTCGGTGGGACATCGCCCGACCCCGAGCTGTAAGAATCACTTGGTCCTGGGGGAATGTTACGTCCCCAGTCCAAAGGCAGACTCGGTGGGACATCGCCCGACCCCGATCTGTAAGAATCACTTGGTCCTGGGGGAATGTTACGTCCCCAGTCCAAAGACAGACTCGGGGACATCGTCCGACCCCCGATCTGTAGAATCACTTGGTCCTGGGGGAATGTTACGTCCCCAGTCCAAAGGGCAGACTCGGTGGGACATCGCCCGACCCCGAGCTGTAAGAATCACTTGGTCCTGGGGGAATGTTACGTCCCCAGTCCAAAGGGCAGACTCGGTGGGACATCGCCCGACCCCGAGCTGTAAGAATCACTTGGTCCTGGGGGAATGTTACGTCCCCAGTCCAAAGGCAGACTCGGTGGGACATCGCCCGACCCCGATCTGTAGAATCACTTGGTCCTGGGGGAATGTTACGTCCCCAGTCCAAAGGTAGATTCGGTGGTGGTGTTTTTCGCTTTTTTCAAAGGGTTTTGCCAGAAATGAATTTTTATTCATGCTTGGGGGCGTGCTGCCCTCTTTACAACAGTTGTTCCGGTTCGTTGTTTTGCCCGGTTTCTGCAAAAAAAAATAGAAGAAAGGAAGGTTGATTTTTACGGGAAGTACTTTCTTAACATTTCGGCGTTCCATGGTTTCTTCAACCTTGTGCCGTCCAGATGTTCTAGGATGTAGGCCCCTGGTCTTACTGCCTTGGTGATTTTGTAGGGTCCTTCCCACTTGGCACCTAACGACCCTTCTTCTGGTCGTCGGGTGTTCAGAGTCACTTTCCTTAGCACTAGATCGCCTGTTAGAAAGGAGCGGGTCCGAACTCTCCTATTGTAGAAGCGGGCCATTCTCCTTTGTAGATTGCTGCTCTTACTGCTGACTGTTCTCTTCTTTCTTCGATCAGGTCGAGGTGGTTTTTGATAAGTTCTTCGTTCCGCTCGTTCTCGAAGTGGCGGACCCTGTGGGTTGATATCCGAGATCTGCTGGGATGACGGCCTCGCATCCGTATGATAGGGAGAAGGGTGTCTCTCCGTTGAATCTTTGAAGGTCGTCCGGTGTGCCCACAGTACTTCCGGTAGCTCCTCGACCCACAGGCTTTTGCTTGATCCGAGTCGAGCTTTCAGGTTTGACTTGATGGTTTTATTGGTGGCTTCAACCTGCCCGTTTGACTTGGGATGGGCCGGCGAGGCGAATTTCAAAGTTATCTGGAGGTCTTCACAAAGTTTCCTGAATCCCCTGCTGTCGAATTGCTTTCCGTTGTCGGTGATGATTGCTTGGGGGATTCCGAACCGACAGATTATATTTCTTTTCAGGAACTCTGTGGCCTTCTTTTCTGAGATGGTGGACAAAGGCTCTGCCTCTACCCATTTGGTAAAGTAGTCTATGGCCACGATTGCATATTTTGCCTGACCTCGTCCTTTCGGCATCGGTCCTATGATGTCTAGCCCCCACTGTGCGAACGGCCAGGGGCTGGATATGGTGGTCAATTGCTCTGCCGGCTGATGGTAGAGGTTGGCATTCTTCTGGCAACCTTCGCATTTCCGTGCTATCCTCACGCCATCCTGGTGCATGGTTGGCCAGTAAAACCCTTGCCTCAAGGCTTTGAAGGCGATTGATCTTCCCCCGGCGTGGCTTCCGCAGATGCCTGCGTGAATCTCCCTGAGCACGTAGTCTGCTTCTTCTGGTGCTAAGCATCTTAGGAGGGGTACGGTGTATCCTCTCCGGTAGAGTACTCCTTCAATCAGGGAAAACTTGGTGCTCTTGAACTTCAGCTTCCTGGCCTCCTTTTTATCTTTAGGGGTTTCTCCCGTTTCCAGATATCTCCTGATCGGCTGCATCCATGAATCTTTGCCTTCTTCTTCTAGTACATCATCACCTCTGCCTCTCCTATGCTTCTTTCTCGGAGGTATATGAGAGGGATTACTCTGGGGTTTTCTGTCCTATTGAAGAGGCGAGTCGGGCTAGGGAATCTGCCTCGCAGTTGTCTTCTCGTCCGACCTGTTCGAAGAGTACGTTTCCTACTTTGTCCACCCATTTCTTCACTTCGGCTAGGTAAGCTACCATGGCCGGTTCCCTGGCTTGAAAGTCTCCTTTCAGCTGTTGTACTGCTAGCTGAGAATCGCTCCTGATCACTACGTTGTGGACCCCTACTACCGTACATAGCCTTAGCCCGGCCAGTATTGCCTCGTACTCTGCTTCATTGTTTGTAGTTTTGAAGGCGAATTTGAGGGCGAGCAGTATCTCTTCTCCTTTTTCACTTTTTAGTGCTACCCCTGCTCCGTAGCCGTGCGAACTTGCGGATCCGTCCACAGACATTTCCCACCTGTCTTCTTCCACGGCCAGGACCTGTGGTTCCGTGAGCTCTGCTATGAAGTCTGCTAAGGCCTGTCCTTTTATTGCTGTTCTCGGGAGGTAGGAGATGATCGTGCTCGCTTATTTCTACCGACCACTTCATTAGTCTCCCTGAGGCCTCTGGTTTTTGCAAGATTTGTCTCAGGGGATAATCCGTGTATACCTTGATAGGATGGGCCTGAAAGTAGGGTCGTAACTTCCGTGCCGCAGTGACCAGGGATAGGGCAATGAGTTCGTGCGTGGGGTATCGAGTTTCTGCGTCCAGTAGGGCTTTACTGACGTAGTAAACCGGTTTCTGGACATGGTCGGTCTCTTGTACCAGTGCCGAGCTTACTGCGTGCTTTGAGACGGCCAGGTATAGATATAGTGTCTCCCCTGGGAGGGGTTTGGCTAAGAGAGGGGGTTGTGCCAGGTATTGTTTCAGGTGCTGGAAGGCCTCTTCACACTCAGGTGTCCAGTCGACCCCTTTTTGAGCTTTTTTGATGACTTTGAAAAAAGATGGCACTTGTCGGTTGCTCGTGAGATGAATCGGTTGAGTGCGCGATTCTTCCTGTGAGGCTCTGTACTTCCTTAACTGTCCGGGGTGATTTCAGGTCTAGCACGGCTTGTATCTTTTGCGGGTTTGCTTCAATACCCCGTGAACTCACCATGTAGCCCAGAAATTTTCCTGAGGCTACCCCGAATGCACACTTCTCTGGATTGAGTTTTAAACTGTGTTTCCTCAAGAGTTCGAAAGTTTTCTTCAGGTCGGCCACATGGTCTCTTGGTTCTCCGGACATTGTTATCATGTCGTCGACATATACCAGCATGGTTGTGCCGATGAGCGGTTTGAAGATTTTGTTCACCAGTCTCTGGAAAGTCGCCCCTGCATTCTTCAATCCGAAAGGCATTACTTTATAACAGTACAGCCCTTGGTCAGTGATAAAGGTGGTCTTCTCCTCGTCCGCAGGGTGCATCTTGACTTGATTGTATCCCGAGAAAGCGTCCATGAAGCTTAGCAGCCCTTGGCAGGCTGTTGTGTCTACCAGTTGGTCTATATTTGGGAGGGGAAAGCTGTCTTTTGGACATGCTTTGTTGAGGTCGGTGAAATCTACGCACATTCTCCACTTTCCGTTAGATTTTTTCACCAATACTACGTTGGACACCCATTCTGGGTATTTTACTTCCCGGATGAAACCGGCCTTCAGCAATTTTTCCACCTCGGTTGCTATTGCTCCGCACGCTCCTGGTTGAATATTCTCTTCTTCTGTTTTACTGGTTTGTGTAACGGGTTCACTGCTAAGCGATGGCTTACGAATTTTGGGTCGATTCCGGGCATGTCATCGTGTCCCCATGCAAAACGTCGGGGTACCCTGTAGACATTCCAACAAGTCTTTTCTTAGGGCCTCGTCTAGACTTCCCCCTATTTTTATGCTTTTCTTTGGCCCGAATAGCTTTACTTCTTCTAATTCTTCGGCTGCTCCGAGCCGTGCAGCTTTATCGGGCCGAGGAGCAGGGTCTTTCCTCGTGTTCTTGTCGTCCTCGTCTCTCTGTCTCTTTTTGGTGCCTCTTTCCACGCAGAGGGTCTCTCGCGAGTAAGTGGCAAAACAGCTGCGGGCTATCTTCTGGCTTCCGCATATGATCCCGATCCCTTCCCGTGTGGGGAACTTCAACTTCAAGTATAACAGGACATTGCGGCCTTGGTTTCATCATGAAGGGGCGCCGACAATGACTTGATAACTGCTCATGCAGTCTACTACTACAGTGAAGTTTATCATGATTGTTCGGGTTTTGGGGGCGGCTCCGATTGTCATTGCTAGTTGAATTCTTCCCAGCGGGACGACCGTTGATCCCCCGAAACCGTACAGGGGGGTGATGTCTTTGGTTAGAGCTGTGCATTCTACCCCAGGCTCTCCAAAGTTTCTTTGGAAATTATGTCTACTGCGCTCCCAGGGTCCACCAAGATTCTGTCCACTTCTGTGCCGCCGATTGTTGCTTTGATTATTAGTGCGTCGTCATGGGGGAAACTTACCCCCTGGGTGTCTTCATCGGTGAACATAATGGGTGTCGACCGATCTTCCTCGTAGGTTTGGGATTTTTTCTGTTTTTAGCACCTCTGTCCCCCGTGCTCGGCTGTAATTCTTTCCTCGACCGGTTAGAGTCCCCGGCCAGCGTTGCCCCCTCCTGCGATGACGTTCACCTCTCGATTCCTTGCCCTTTGTCTGGCGGCCATGATCTTGTGGTCGATGTAATGTTCAGGTACCCGTTCCGGGCCAGGTCCTCCATTTGTTCCCGTAGGTCCTTGCATTCATCGGTTGTGTGCCCTTTTAGATTGTGGTGCAGGCAGTAGGATCTTTTGTTCTTTCTGTCTGAGGGAAACCTCCTGAGGTCGGGCTCTATTAAGAGGCCTTTCTCCCGTATCTCCATGATGATTTCTCCTGGCGGCTTGCTTAGGGGAATATACGCTTCCTCTCGGACCACGTGGTTTACTTGAGTTGTGGGCCCTTTCTTTGATCCTTCTGTGTCATCGGCTTGAACTCTTTGGGTCTTGGATTGAACTTCCGGAATTCTCTTTCTGGTCGCCGGTGGTCTTCCCTCCTAGTCACCCTTTCTCTGGCGGTTGTCCCCCTCCGGGATACTTTTTCCTCGCTCTCTAGTAGGACGTATTCCTGGCTATCTCCAGTGCGGTAGCGTAGTCTGGTGTCTCATGGATCCTCAGGTGGGTCCATAGTTTCCCGACTCTTAGGGCCCCTTTCAGACTTTCCAGGGCTTCTTGGGATTCGTACCCTCCGACCTCGAGTACAGTGTTGTGATACCTTTCAATGAAGCTCTTCAGTGTTTCGTCGTCTCCTTGTTTCATGAGCCTTAGTTCCCCTATTGTTTTTTGGGGTGCAGGCTCCTTTGAAATGCCGGATAAACGACTTCTTAAGTTGGGAGAAGCTCTGAATGCTCCTCGGGGCCAGACTTCTATACCATAGGATGGCAGGCCCCCCTAAAGTTAAGGGAAATACTTTGCATATGGCGTCGCCCGTTACCCCCTGTACTTCCATCAGGAGGACAAAGTTTTCAATGTGGGATTTTGGGTCGGAGTGGCCTTTGTATGGTGTCCATGGTCGGCATGTTAAATCGCTTCGGAAACTGTGCTGCCTTTATTTCTTCCGTAAGGGGAGACCCCTCTTCCTCGCCTCGGGTGTCTCCCGCCCCGATCTTGAGGCCTTCTCCCCATCTGGTCATATCTTTTCTCAACCAAGATTTTATTTCACGGGTTGTGCCCCCGTGCCGCCTTCTGTGTTCTTCTGTTCGCCTGTCGCCCCGGGCGTGGCGTTCTTAAACCCAGAGGTCTCCTGTACGTCTTCGTTATACTTTCTATCCTCCCTCTCGGAGTTGTAAAAACTGTCGGAGGAGGGGTCGGGTGATTGTTCCTCCTCTTCTTTTTCCCATGTGTCTTCTGATCTTCCTACCACCGCAGATCTTATCCCATAGGGGCCTCTCTTTCTGGGTCCCTCGTCTTCGCTTACATCTACTACTCTTTTCCTCTTTCCCTCCTCTGTCCGGTCTCGGTTTCAGTTTTCTCGTTGTTGCTCCTTCCATTCTTTCTAGTCGATCCATCATAGACCTCATGCCATCTTCCATTTTTTCATCCAGTCCATTGCCGACCTCCTGGTTGGTGATTTCCGTCCTCCGCCATTTGTCTTATCACGTGAACTGCTTTTTGTGAAGCCCCCACAGACGGCGCCAACTGTTGACGGTGGATTTTGGTCTCAGGGTAATATGGAATATCACTCCCGAGGGAATCCTCCTCCAACTGTGAATTTGTTTGGTTATGGGGGACCAAAGGCAAATTTAGCGGAAAACAAGAAAATACGCCAATCAACAAGGTGATTTAACGTGGTTCGGTGAATTTTGGGATCCGACCTACGTCCACGGGCAAGAACAGAGTGGTGCTTTCTTTATTACTCAAATACACTCCTTGAGTCTCTTCTTTGCTTTTACAAATTAGAGCTCTATGATTCTAGTCTCTCACTCTTGTGATGATTTTCAGATGTCTTTTACACATGCTCTATCTCTACCCTTCTATTTATAATAATACAGAAATCAGATTCCTATTTGTATAAGAAATCCTATTGGACTCAATCTTCTCTTCTCTTGTAGGTTTTCCTGATCCGGTGCTGCCTTCTTCTCTTCCGTATTCCCTTTTGGATTCTGACCTTCTCCTTGTGAGAGTAGGATATCTCTCTTATCTTATCCATAAGAATGAGGTCTGTTGTCTGGACACGTCCCGTTGTCTGGTCAGTCTTAATGAGGTCGGCCATGACACTCTTTAATGCTGAGAGCGTTCCTCCTGCCGACATCTATAGTGCTCGGTCATCTGAACCATAGTGGTCGTTTTCACATGAACTGGTCGGGTCGGCTAGATGATCTCACCAGACAGAGATTTACCCTTTTGTCCTTGTCGTGCTGCCTTAAATGTTATAGCACCTGAAAACACCATCAACAGTTATTATTATTATTATTATTACTTTCCATTCTGTGAGTAGAATTATCGACTCTCACAAAATAAGTTTTACATTTGGCCCTATCGCAAAATCAGATGTTACGTGCGAATGATTTTGTGCATGAGTTCATAACGTACAAGCAAGCTACTAATGTCCCAAAAAAACAGAATGTTGTTGGTAATTATACGGATTCGTATTTCGACAGTATTACCACGATTACCCGATCAATAAACGGATTGTAAATAAGTAATCATGTCATATATTATAAAAATTTGATTTGTGTCACATATGGATCAACATGTAATCGTGTAGTGGTATGAATATTATTCGTGTTATAAACAGATAAATGTATTGAGGTGGTATAACAAAGATATGAGGTGATTATTAAACGTGATGGCACGACATGAAACAATTATTAATCATATCAATTTTTTCCATCTGAATACGGAATATTCGTCATATATTTTAAGGGTGGGCACAGTTCAGACCGATTCAATATGATTATAAACAAATTTATAATTATAATTGTCGACGACTGTTTTTTGTTCCAAAGACAATATGAGAAATTAATCCATCGAATAAACCTCTCTTAATAATGAATTTGTTTGATTAGTAGAGAACCAAAGCAAACTTAACAGGCAAACAAAATAAACACATTGTTTACGTGATTCGGCGAAGAGTGGCTCTAACATATGTCTATGGGAAAAGATGATGTATTTTATTACAACTCGAGGTCAAACTTGGCGTTCTACGCCCCCATTCTTGATAACACCCTTAGTCACTCTCCCCAAAACATGGGCTGTCATTAGACTTCTATATTGGTGCAACACTGGTCACAACCACCGATATCACCTTGTAAGCATTCTTTCTCCATGTTTCTCGGTCCTCTTATACTCCAGTTATTCTCTTCCTGCTGGCAATCTATTCTTTCCTTCTACTAGGCCCCGTTTGTCTCTGTTCTCATGTCTTCCTCTCCAACCTCTCAATCTTCTCCATCATGGTTTTCATAAAGCTCTGTGTTGCCTCCCTTTCCTTTCGGGCATTCTCCCTTTCCAACCGGAGGTTTTCTTCCAACTTTTCCATCCATTCCGCTGTTGGGCCTCAAAAGCTCTATGATTTTCATCTCTTGCCATCATCTTTGTGTATTTTCTACTTTTTGTACTGATCCCCATAGACGATGCCAACTGTTGACGATTATTTTTCATTCCAATGACAATATGAGAAATTAACCACTCGAACAAACCTCCTCAATAATGAATTTGTTTGGTTAGTATGAAACCAGAACAAACTTAGTAGGCAAACAATATAAAAACAGAGTTTTCCTTCATGGCATTCTCCCTTTATAGCCGGAGGTTTTCTTCCAACTTTTCCATCCACCCCGCCGTTGAGGCCTCCAAAGCTCTATGATTTCCGTCTTCTACTATCGTTTTAGTGTGTTTGCTACTTTTTGTACTGATTCTCATAAACGGCGCCAAATGTTGACAATTGTTTTTGGTTTCAAGGGTCTTATGAGAAATTAACCACTCGAACAAACCTCCTCAATAATAAATTTGTTTGGTTAGTAAGGAACCAAAATAAACTTAGTAGGCAAACAAGATAAACACAAATTTTACATGGTTCAGTAGATAATGGCTCCAACCTAAGTCAACGGGAGAAATGATGTGTATTTTATTACTGCTCGGAGTTAAGACCGACCCAAGCTACAATGAGGGAAATGAACTAAGTGATAATACACCTCAGGTCTTACGCTAATCCGGTACAAGTCACTCACTTGGTCAGGTAACCGACATGCTTTATCTCCCAATCACTATTTTTAAGTTATGGACTTTTTACAAGTTGTGAGATGTGAAATTTGCTAATCCCTAAATTTGAGACTTTAACCTCGTTATATAGGCTTCCAAATCTACTATTCTACTACATATGACGTCATTCCATGTCACATTGTCATCATTGTTGCCACAACTTTCATCAACTACCCACAACTCGGCTAATCAAATTAGCTTATTCCACTGCCTATGTACTGACCTATGGTAGCCTCTGGCAGCTCTGCTCTGCCACACCATTGCTACTGCATTAGCCTATGACGGATGGTAAAAGCTACTTCCAATGAGAATCGTTACTTTCCCATAGTCATAATTAGTTTTTTTTTCCTAGAAGAATATCTTATCATTTAGGCCATACATCATATGACTATGAAAATAGTCGTCATGTGATCTTATTTTCATTTCTTGGGTTGACACGTTGATGCAGACGATACTAATCAAAGCTCCTCCAACTTTCTCAACCAAGTAGGGTTGACATGCATGGATCTCATCGAGTCGGTTCAACAAACTTTCAGAAAACTCAAAAACTCCAAATCCATCACTTTTCGTGTAGTCGGGTCAGTATACCATCCTGCTTCATCATCCACAAGCTCAGCCCTCGGGAGAACTCTTTTGTATCATAAGGTCGGGTCCCTCTTCCAAACCTCGTCTATCTCTCCAGGCCATTGGATCTTTATCATCCATTTTTTTTGCTAAGTACAATACACATTCCATCATTTTTTCGATATTTGAACCTTCCTCGGGGTGAAAAACCATAATCAACAATAATTATTCGTTTTTTTTTAAGTAACTATATGATTTATTATAAAAAAAAATTATGCTTATTTGTAATAATAAAAAATTAATAACATTCACTGAATCTAACATTTAATTAAATTTGTTTATACTGTAACTCCTCTAATGATCACAACTACACTAATAATTTTTTTCATAAGATATAATTATCATTTAAATTATTTAAAATGTAGGAAAATAAAAAAATTATAAAAAATAAAAAATTATAAATATTTCATAAAATTAATCATCACTCAAAATTAAATAAATTAAATAATGTAACAAATGTAATTATAAAATAATATCATAATATGATTAGATTTTAAAAAATTCAATAAACTAAATTATTCAATTAATTCGATTCGGTTCGATTTTTTTAATTAAAAAATTATTCTAATTCGATTTACTTCGATTATTTTTGAAAATATATATATATTTTTCAATTCTATTCGATTTTTCAATTTCAATTTATTTTTTGTGCACCTTTATTTATGTTCATATTACCTCCGCTAGTAATCCATGCAACAATTACTTGGTCTGGGCCACGGCTAAAAAAAATGGAAAAAAGAAAAGAGCCAAGTATTGTTGTCATGAGAGGCATCAATATGAATCAGAATACGATTACACGTGACACTGACAGATATGATATAAATTTTTACTATTCAAGTTGACATGTTGCCTGAATTTTGTACGATGTATTTTCTCTTATGAGCCTAATCGAGATGCCATTGTGACATATAGGTCATAAATTTAATTGTGGAAATAATTTCTTTAATAAAAAATTAAAGATAAAATTATGTATATTAAATCCTCCCTAAAATCTACAATATAAGAAATTTCGTGCACTTAGGCCTTAGCCATCTTTTTAGAATCCTCTTATGCAATCATATATTACAAACGATCATAAAAATTTCAAAGTTTGGGCCTAAAATTAACTCTGTTGATAATATGTTGTAAGTTTTGAGTTCTAACCTTTATGCTATTTATCAGAACATAACTAGTAGATAAAATCCAACTAAATCTTTAATTTAATTCAAGGAACAAATTAGATTTTAAAAAAACTTGAATGGTAATGTTATAAGTCAATCATGCATGGCTAATCCTAAAACATTGTCACAACAAAACAAACAGCTGCATTTTGTAATCAAGAATGTGGCCTTTTTTTTTCTCTCTTATATTCCTAGGCAAATGAAATACTCATTCCACAGGAATTGACTCATATGCCAAGGTAATAGAGGATAGTATCCCTAAGGGGCGTGATTTGGTGGTGTATGGTTCAGGATCTCACCTTGAGGTCCTGAGTTTGAATCCAAAGAGTGTATTCTTGTAAGAGACTGAGACATCGGAGAGTTTTAACTGCTCCGCTTAAGTCCGAAACGAGTGGTTTGGCGATGAGGTTTCCAACTATTCAAAAAATAAATAAAAAGAAAGTAATAGAGGATAGTTACAAGAATAGTCGAGGTAAGAAACATAGGTATAGGACCAAAAAACCATATGAGCAAATTATGAGCCAAATATAAAGCTCTAAGGCCTAAGGACCAAAACTCACCTCCTTTAATAATGGGCATCTCCACAAATTTGATAGGGATATTGTTTTGGGGCATGCCTATGAGATATAATTTAGCATGGACAAAATGCTTTGTTGATTCAAGAAAAAAAAAGAAAAGGCTAGTATAAAACATGAGAGAAGGCTTATGTACTTGACTGACATAGCGGATGCCCTAGTGAAATATGTTATTATCTGTTGAAGTTCCAAGCCATGCCCCAATAAGAGAGCTCATTGTTAAGGAGACTGATGCTAAAAATGTTGCTGCTGATGTATTTGATCTTAGCCTCCTTCTTATCAACCTGTAATAACAAACAACGAACAAATTAACATGATTAATTAAAAGTAATTAACAAGTAAATGTAACAAGCTAGCTAGTATAGGCTGCAACATGCCTGCATAAATCTTTCAGCCCAAGATCTTTGATGGCTGTGGTGTGAGGAGGATGAAGGCATTTGTAAAGAAGGAAGAGGTGATATGAAAACATGAGAAGAAAGAGATCAACCCCAATGGAACCAAAACCACATCAAGGTAATACTTTTGGAAACTCATAATTGAACTTTCTTTGTGCCAAAAAGAGCTATGTATGCCTGCATAATGTTGGAAAATGCTTATGCATAAGCATTTTCAGGCTCAATTTTAAGCATGGTCCACTTTGTGTTAGTGGTTGTTATTGAATGATTTGGATACTCCTCCGTGAGTAATTCGAAATGATATATTCATATGCTTAAAATGGTGCTTGGGTGAATAAGAAATTGTTGCTCAAAGTTCACCAATGGTGTTGGAAAATAAAGAGAATTAAGCTTGTCCCACATGGGAAAGCTATTAGAGAGAAAGTGTCTTTATATATGATTGCTCATATGTAAATGGGTAAGAGTTATAAGGATAAAGACTCTCTCTATGTACGCGCGCATGGGGTGCAAATAAAAATCCGAACAAGCTTGGCTCGTGTGCACGCCTTTTGAAGTTCCATAACATTAATTTAATTCTATTAAATTAATTTGAGGGTTACTTCAAGTGAAAAGTCTCTCATTAGTGTGATTTTAATTGGCACATTATTTTCCTTCTATAAAAGGCATGCAATGTTTTCGTTTTTGATTTACATAGACAAAACACACAGAACACACAACAACAAAAGCATTCCTTGGTTTTCTTTATTTTTGAAGAGTTCAAACACTTTAGTGGTTCGTTGGAAACGAGTTTGGTGGTGGCCTTACTCGTTTGTTTTCCGTTGCATCCTGGGAAACAAATTCTCACGTTACTACTGCACCTTCGGTAGGGGACAAATTTATTTTAAGGAGATTGTTGACATCACAAGCCTCGGAATAGCCTGAAGCAGTGGTTCGGGCGGTTCCCTTCAGTGGTTCGGTCAGAGGCAGAAGCTTTCACCAGTGTCTGAATCATCACGTCAGTGGCTGATTTCAGGGTCCGCTCGCCAGGGTCTGCCTCCGCTCACCAGGGTCTGACTCTACTCACTAGGGTCTGACTCCGCTCACCAGGGTCTGACTCCGCTCGCCAGGGACTGCCTCCGCTCGTCAGGGTCTGCTCACCAGGGTCTGACTCCGCTCGTCAGGGTCTGCTCGTGTGGGTCTGCTCTTCAGGGTCTGCCCTCCTCATCAGGGTCTGCTCCGCTCATCAGGGTCTGCTATACCCATCAGGGTATGCTCTGCTCATCAGGGTATGCTCTGCTCATCAGGGTCTGAAGTATCATATCATGGGCTGAGATTAATTCTGATTCGGATTTTCCAAATTACCGTGAAATAATTGTAATACTTGTACTACAGTCTTAAAATAAATTCGACTCTTTGGATATGGAAAACAGTCCAAACACAGTAGATCCGAATGTGGCAGCCTCTTTGGCTGACCAGAATTTGTGGCAACCCCCGTGGCTGACCAAAGTGCAGTAGCAGCCTTTTCGGCTGGCCAACTTGCTTAAGCCTCTGGGCTTAATATGGCAGCCATTGTGGCTGGCCAAGGTGTTGCAGCCTCTATGGCTAGACAACCTGTTGGACATGTGAGCCATGTCAATCATGCTACTGAAAAACCTGAGAAATTCAGTGGTCAGAATTTCAAAAGGTGGCAACAGAAAATGTTTTTCTACATTGAACCTTGCGAGGTTCCTAAAAGAAGATGCTCTTGTGCCCAAAGAGGGTGAGATTGATATTCAAGTCATCAGTGTCATCGATGCTTGGAAACATTCTGAATTCCTATGTCGAAATTATGTGCTGAATGGGCTAAGTGATTCATTGTACAGTGTGTAAGCCGGAATGAAAACAGCTAAAGGGCTTTGGGAATCTTTAGATCGAAAATATAAAACTGAGGATGCCGGTACTAAGAAATTTATCGTAGGTCGTTTCCTAGATTTTAAGATGGTTGATTCCAAAACTGTGTTAAGCCAAGTACAAGAACTGCAGATTATTCTAGAAGAAAATTCATGCTGAATGGATGGTTTTTAAGTGAAACCTTCCAAGTAGCCTCGATAATTGAGAAACTACCATCTGGTTGGAAAGATTTCAAGAATTATCTAAAGCATAAGCGAAAAGAAATGAGCATTGAAGACTTGGTTCTTAAGTTGAGAATTGAGGAAGATAACCGAGTATCTGACAAGAGAGGAATCTCTCTTGAGGCCAAGGCAAATGATGTTGAACACGGCCATAAGAACAAGAACCTCAAGAACAAAGGGTCAAAGATGGGCCATAAATGAGGAGTTTCCAAGAAATCAAAATTTCAAGGAAGATGCTTCAACTGTGACAAAATGGGTCACAAGTCTTCTGAGTGCAGACTGCCAAAGAAGAAAAAAAACCAAGAGGCTAATGTGATGAAACACATGACTCAAGATGTTTCAGACATTAACCTTTTTGCTGTGGTTTCTGAGGTGAATCTGGTGGGTTCAAACCCAAGAGAGTGGTGGATTGATACTGGTGCCACTCGACATGTGTGCTCGGACAAGAGCATGTTTTCTTCTTTTGAGCCTGCTGGTAATGGGAAAAATATACATGAGAAATTCAGCAACATATGATATTGAAGTTCAAGGAAAGGTGATTCTGAAGATGACATATGAGAAAGAGTTGACGTTGAACAATGTTCTGTATGTACCTGAAATACGGAAGAATCTTGTGTCTGGATCGCTTCTGAACAAGCATGGATTCCGAATGGTGTTCGAGTTTGATAAAATAGTTTTGACTAAAATGAGATGTATGTGGGAAAATGGTATGTCACTGATGAGCTATTTAAACTCAATGTAATGGTTGTTAAACCCAAAAATATCAATAAAGCTAGTTCTTCTCCTTATATTGTTGAGTACTCTAATCTATGGCATGGTAGATTAGGACATGTTAATTTTAATTCATTGCGGAAATTAATTAACATGAATCACATTCCCAATTTTAAAATTGATAACAGACATAAGTGTGATACTTGTGTTGAGGTAAAACTAACTAGATCTTTTTTTATAGTATTGAAAGAAACTCTGAACCACTTGATCTCATTCATACCGATGTATGTGATTTTAATTCAATACAATCGAGAGGCGGTAATAAAATTTTATTACCTTTATTGATGATTGCACAAGATTTTGCTATGTGTATTTGATGAAGCAAGGACGAGACATAGAGAAATTTGTTCTCTATAAGAATGAAGTTGAGAACCAACTGAATAAAAGAATTAAGGAGTTAAGAAGTGATCGTGGTGGTCAGTATGTTTTTCCTTTTGAATCACTTTGTGAACCAAATGGAATCATACATCAAACCACAGCTCCTTATTCACCTCAATCCAATGAGATTGCAGAACGAAAGAATCGTACATTGAAAGAGATGATGAACGCTATGTTAATCAGCTTTGGCTTACCTCAGAATATGTGGGGAGAAGCTGTTTTTATCAGCTAATTACCTTTTAAATAAGGTACCACGGAAAGAAGCAGGGAAAACTCCTTATGAAATGTGGAAAGGAAGAGTACCTTCCTATAAATTCCTACGAGTGTGGGGGGTGTCTTGCCAATGTAGTCATTCTTCCACCTAAGAAGGTGAAGATATGACCAAAAACTGTTGATTGCATTTTCATAGGATATGCACATAACAATAATGCTTATCGATTTCTTGTGTATGAGTTAAAATACGATAATAGAGTCGATGAATGCATCATTTTTCGAATACGTTTTTTCCCTGTAAAACTAAGTCGAATTCAAATGTGCACAAACAGGCACATGAGACTATCATTGAAGATAGTCAGGACCAAGAACACATAAATGTTCCAGAGGATCAACAAGTTATTGAACTTGAACCAAGACATAGCAAAATGCTAGAACCGAAAAATCATTTGGTCAAGATTTTCTGACATTTTTGCTAGAGAATGATCCTCAAAGCTATAACGAAGCTGTAAGGTCAGCTGATGGTGCCTTTGGAAAGATGCCATCAATAGTGAAATTGAATCCATTTTACAAAATCACATATGGGAATTAGTGAATCTTCCTCCATGATGTAAACCTTTAGGGTCCAAGTGGATTTTCAAAAGAAAATGAAGGCAGATGGATTTATTGACAAGTACAAAGCAAGACTTGTAATTAAAGGTTACAGACAACGTGAATGTCTTGATTACTTTGATACTTATTCTCCTGTAACGAGAATAAATTCCATAAGGATGATACTAGCGATTGCAGCTATGCGCAATCTTGAGGTACATCAGATGGATGTGAAAACAGTCTTTCTGAATGGAGATTTAGATGAAGAAATCTACATGGAATAACCTGAAGGCTTTATAACTCCAGGACAAGAAAAGAAAGTCTGTAAGTTAGTAAAATCCTTGTATGGATTGAAACAAGCTCCGAAACAATGGCATAAAAAGTTTGACGACACCATATTGTCAAATGGTTTCACAATCAATGAATGTGATAAGTGTGTTTATGTCAGAGATACATAAGTTGACTATGTCATTTTATGTCTCTATGTTGATGACATATTGATTGTCGGGAGTGATGTTAAAATGGTGAAAACTACCAAGAATATGCTGAAATCCAAGTTTGACATGAAAGACATGGGTCTAGCAGATGTCATTCTGGGAATAAAGATCTCGAGAAGTCTAGATGGACTTATTCTTGATCAGTCGCACTATGTGGACAATATTCTTGGTAAATTCAACAATGATGATTCTGTTGTGGCTAGAACTCCTTTAGATGTTAGTCTACATCTATCAAAGATAGAGGAGATGATATATCTCAAGTAGAATACTCTAGAGTTATCGGGAGTTTGATGTACTTATCAAGTTGTACAATGTCTGATATAGCTTGTACAATAAACAAGCTCAGCAGATATACGAGTAATCCAGTGTTGATCACTGGAAAGCAATGGTAAGGGTACTTAGGTACTTGCGTTTTACTCGTAATTATGGGTTGCACTATCATAGATATCCAGCTGTAATCGAAGGATACAGTGATGCAAATTGGATATCTGCTATGAATGACTCAAAGTCTACCAGTGGCTATGTGTTTACACTAGCAGGTGCAGCCGTATCATGTAAATCCTCCAAACAGACTGTGATAGCCAGATTTACAATGGAATCAGAATTCATTGCATTAGATAAGTGCGCTGAAGAAGCAGAATGGCTTCGAAATTTTCTAGAGGATATTCCAAGTTGGCCTAAGCCAGTGCCAGCAATTTGCATTCATTGCGATAATCAATCTGCAATTGGAAGGGCACATAACAATATGTATAATGGTAAGTCTAGACATGTTCGTCGAAGACACAATACCGTTAGATAATTACTCTCTACTGGAGTTATTTCGATTGACTATGTAAATTCAAATGAAAACATTGCGGATCCGCTAACCAAGGGGTTAAACAGAGAGTTAATTGTGAAATCATCGAGGGGAATGGGACTAAAGCCCATTAGATAAATGTTTATTACGAAGGAAAACCCAACCTTGTTGACTGGAGATCCCAAGATCTAGGTTCAATGGGACAACCTACTCGTAAAAACATAATTGGTTCACTGTGGGGGGTTACCCTATAGTCAATTCCTATGGTGAAATGAAACAGTGATGCTCGTATGGATAAAGGTTAAACAAAGGCTTTTAATGATTATTATGTGTTGGGAATCTGAGCATAGTATTACGAGATACTCTTAAATCAGAAATCACCTATGTGAGAGTGAAGTGGGGCCGCTTCAAAGAGAATTGTGCGGGGTTCAATTCTTAGAAACTCTCGCAGAACCAGATTGATGTTCATGGCCAAAATGAACATAATAATGAGAACTCAAATGTGTTAGGTAAAATATCTGTGTGATATATGTTTTCCATTTATATGAACGACAGCATAGTTCAATGACATCGCGTCCACTGTCAGCCAGTAAATGAGATATATTTTCACAAGGGAAGGTTCAAAGGCTGAGGCCTACCTATCCTATGCAGCTGTTGAACCGTTGAACTCTTCTAGGTCAAAATAAAATGTTTTATAAAATAATTTTATTTGACATTTTTCGCCAATTTCATTCATGTGGGGGATTGTTGGAAAATGCTTTTGAATAAGCATTTTGAGGCTCAATTTTAAGCATGGTCCACTTCGTGTTAGTGGTTTTTATTGAATGATTCGGATACTCCTTCGTGAGTAGTTCGAAATGGTATATTCATATGCTTAAAATGGTGCTTGGGTGAATAAGAAATTGTTGCTCAAAGTTCACCAATTGGTTTTGGAAAATAAAGAGAATTAAGCTTGTCCCACATGGGAAAGCTATTAGAGAGAAAATGTCTTTATATATGATTGCTCATATGTAGATGGGTAAGAGTTATAAGGATAGATGCTCTCTCTACGTGCGCGCGCAGAGGGGGTGCAAATCAAAATCCGAACAAACTTGGCTCGTGTGCACTCCTTTTGAAGTTCCATAACAGTTAATTTAATTCTATTAAATTAATTTGAGGGTTACTTCAAGTGAAAGGTCTCTCATTAGTGTGATTTTAATTGGCACAATTATTTTCCTTCTATAAAAGGCATGCAGTGTTTTCGTTTTTGATTTACATAGACAATACACACAGAACACACAACAACAAAAGCATTCATCGATTTTCATTATTTTTGAAGAGTTCAAACACTTTAGTGGTTCGTTGGAAACGAGTTTGGTGGTGGCCTTACTCGTTTGTTTTCCGTTGCATCCTGGGAAACAAACGTCTCACATTCTACTGCACCTTCGATATGGGGTGATTTGTTTTAAGGAGATTGTTGACATCAACAAGCCTCGGAATAGTGAAGTAGTGGTTCGGTTCGGTTCCTTCAGTGGTTCGGTCAGAGGCAGAAGCTTTCATCAGTGTCTGGATCATCACGTCAGTGGCTAATTTCAGGGTCCGCTCGCCAGGGTCTGCCTCCGCTCACCAGGGTCTGACTCTGCTCACAAGGGTCTGCCTCCGCTCGCTAGGGTCTGCCTCCGCTCGCTAGGGCATGCCTCCGCTCGTCAGGGTTTGGTCACCAGGGTCTGACTCCGCTCGTCAGGGTCTGCTCATGTGGGTCTGCTCTTCAGGGTCTGCCCTCCTCATCAGGGTCTGCTCTGCCCATCAGGGTTCGCTTTGCTCATCAGGGTCTGAAGTATCATATCAGGGGCCGAGATTAATTCTGATTCGGATTTTCCCAATTACCGTGAAATAATTATAATACTTGTACTACACATAATTCTTTCTTACTTTCCTTATAAATTTTGTGTTACAACTAGTGGCTGGAATTTCGGATTTGTTTAGTGTATACTTCGACCTAAATTTGGATTCATTACTCATCTTTTGTGTTCAATTTTTTTATAATTTTTTTTGTCACGCATACATGTATAGTAATGGATTGACAGTTAAAATTCATTTACTTATAAATTCTTATTTTTTTACTAATTACAATTTATATATATAAAAAAAAACTCAGCACAAAACTTAACTCAATACTGAATTCAGGTTCAATCTGATCTAACTTGCTGCAATCTTTTATTGCGATTAGAGGAGTGCAAAACATGATACCCTAATTTATTGTGGTGGAACCAGAACGTACCCTAATTTTATTCGGTTCCTATATTTTGGAATCAGAACCTACCCAATATAATATGATTCCCTACCCTGTCGATTCTGATTTGGTTATAATCGATTCCATGATATCCTATTTCTCTATTTCATGAAAAATAACAATAACTAGCTTCATTACTCATGGCCAATACTTACTATATATAAACAACTCATAGGGGCCATTTTTTGTAGGCATTGATTGGTTTAAAGTTAATAGTTATCTATAGCAAGCATTAGTACAAACTCTCTGCTTTGTCATGGAACCCCAACCACCAACACCTCGATCGTCAATGGTTCATAACAGAAGTAGTAAACAACAGGTGATAATAACAATAACAACATGAATATGCCATGCACTCCAGGTGGTAACTACAAGTCATTGAGCATAAATAAGAAACCAGAATAGAAGTAGCAGACTAGCAGTAACAAGCAGAAAGTAGAACATAAGTAGCAGTTGTTGTGAAATTAGTGTCATTAAACAGCAATTAAACATGCAAACAAACAGATCAAACAGTAAAAGTAGATCTAGATACATGAAACCCTAAAACCAGAAAACCTTTAAAACAAACCAGAAAATGGAGATTACAGAATTGTCCAAGTCGAGATGATCTCTGTCCTTAAGAACTTATTGGCCCCGTCACAGGTGCTCTACGGATTCGAATTGTCAATGTTCTCCCAGGATAACTTGGATTCTACTTGTTCAAGGTGCACTCCTTCACAAGTGTTTGAACTAGGATAAAATGGTGGATCTCTCTCTCAAAACAAAGAAAACAACAGTGCATTTTTTTCTTATTCACTGAAAATAGTTGTATCTTTTCTATCTTTACATTTGGAATAAAAGCCTTCTTATATAAGGCATGGAGGGGTGCCAATAGGGCACCCCTTGGGGTGGGTTGCAACCCTCCAAGGATTGCAACCTCCCATACACCCCTTGGGAATTCCAAAGGTATATAAATACATATACATATCATATTTAATGAATTTGAGGAATTTACAACAATCCCCCACAATTCTTCAAATATTCATTCAGGCACGTGAGAGAGATACCGTGAGCTAAAGCTGCATCGAAATAGGTAGCTTTCGCCTTGAACCTTTCCTAGTGAGTGACAATCGGATTTACTTGGCAAACCAGTGACCCATAGTCTTGAACTGTTCTGCCGTTGGTGTAAACCAAGACAATTGTCAACACACAGCTTTAATTCGACCATTTACTCGTTTCGGTCGTGTTCATTTTGGCCCTGAACAACGGTCCTGGATTCATAAAGCACTTTAGGGTAACCTGCCTTTAAAGGTTCCCATGGAAGCGGCCTCACTTCTTACTTGAAATAGGTGATCTACTATGAAGAGGTAATCTGTCTTTACCCCCATTAGGACTTATCTCCTAATATAGTGATCATTAAAAGCCTTAGCTTATCCTAACCAATGACAGACAGCACTCAGCGTCATTATCGGAATGGAAAGAGTACGAAACTCTTCAGTGCTCGTTTTGAATTGCACAAAGTTTCTGTTGTCCCTTTTGAACCTAGATCTTGGGATCTCCAGTCAATTAGGTTGGGTTTCCACAGTGACAATTCTTAAATTATAGGCTTCAAGCCCATTCCCCTCGATGACTTCTCAACTTGCTCTCGAGGTAAACCTTTAGTTAGTGGATCCGCTAGGTTTTCCTTCGACCTGACATAATCGATCGTTATTATGCCACTTGAGAGCAGTTGACGTATGGTTTTATGTCTCCAACGTATGTGTCGAGACTTACCATTATACATTGTATTCTGGGCTCTCCCAATAGCCGATTGGCTGTCACAATGTATGCTTATTGCTGGCACCGGTTTTGGCCAACTAGGAATATCCTCCAGGAAGTTTCTAAGCCATTCTGCTTCTTCCGCTGTTTTGTCTAACGCTATGAATTCTGATTCCATAGTAGACCGGGCAATACACGTTTGCCTCGAGGATTTCCATGACACGGCTGCATTACCAAGTGTGAAAACAAATCCACTCGTGGATTTGGAATCCACCGTATCAGATATCCAGTTAGTATCGCTGTAACCCTCTAGTACAGCATGATATCTCTCGTAATGTAGCCCATATTTTGAAGTTCTCTCAGATACCTCAAAACTCTTACTATGGCTTTCCAGTGGTTGTGTCCTGGATTACTCGTATATCTGCTAAGCCGATTCACAGCTTGAGCGATATCAGGTCGTGTGCAATTCGTGAGATACATCAGACTTCCGATGATTCTCGAATACTCTAGTTGCGATATGCTTGAACCAGTATTCTTTGATAATGAAGAGTTAGGTCTACAGGGGTTCTAGCCACATTTAGATCCCCTTTGATATATTTATCGAGTATCTTCTCAATATAATGAGTCTGTGATAATATATATCCGTCTGATGTCCTAGAAATCTTTATTCCTAGGATCACATCAGCTATCCCCATATCTTTCATATCAAATCTGCTGGATAACACGTTTTTGGTAAACTGAATCATTTCATGATTACTACCAATTATCAACATATCGTCTACATAGAGACATACAATGACATATCCTTTTTTTGAGTTGATTTGGTGTACACACACTTATCACACTCATTGGTTTTGAAACCATTTGACAAATTTCTTTGTCAAATTTCTCATGCCATTGTTTCGGTGCTTGTTTTAATCCGTACAAGGATTTTACAAGTTTGCACACCTTCTGTTCTTGTCCAGGAACACTAAACCCTTCTGGTTGTTCCATGTAAATCTCTTCATCCAATTCACCATTCAAGAATGCCGTCTTTACATCCATTTGATGTATTTCAAGACCAAATATAGCTGCTATGGCTATGAGCATTCTTATCGATGTGATGCGAGTCACTGGTGAATAGGTGTCAAAGTAATCAAGGCCTTCCTTTTGTCTATAACCTTTTATGACAAGTCTTGCCTTATACTTATCTATTGATCCATCCGTTTTCATCTTCCTTTTGAATATCCATTTGTAGCCCAGCGGCTTACAACCTGGCGGAAGATCAACCAACTCCCAAGTATGGTTCTGTAGGATTGAATCAATCTCACTGTTTATAGCCTCTTCCCAAAGAGGTGCCTCCGGAGAAGCCATAGCTTCTTTATAGCTTTGAGGCTCATTTTCTAACAAGTATGTCAGAAAATCGGGACCAAACGACCTAGACGTTCTAGCTCTTTTGCTACGTCTAGGCTCGATTGTCTCAGCATTTACACGTTGATCTGATTCTTGGTCAACTTGATCACTGTCCTTGACAGTATCAACTGTTATTTTGAGAGACTCTGTGCGCTGTCTTTCCTTACAAGGAAACGTCTCTTCAAAAAATATCGCATTCCTCGACTCAACTATCATTTCCGGATTGATGTCAGGAATCTCCGACTTGTGTACCAAGAATCGATACGCACTACTGTTGCGAGCATATCCAATGAATATACAATCAACAGTTTTGGGTCATATTCTAACCTTCTTAGGTTTAGGAACCATTACTTTGGCAAGACACCCCCACACTTTGAGGTATTTGTAGGAAGGTACGAAACCTTTCCACAACTCATATGGTGTCTTGTCCAACCTCCTGTGAGGAAGCTTGTTAAGAACGTAGTTCGCGGAAAGCAAAGCTTCCCCCCACAAGTTCTGGGGCAGTCCCGAACTTGTCAACATGGCGTTCATCATTTCCTTCAACGTTCGGTTTTTGCGTTCTGCAATTCCATTCGGTTGAGGAGAATAAGGAGAGTTGGTTTCGTGAATAATTTCGTGCACAGAACAATATTCACCGAATGGTGAAACGTATTCACCGCCTCTATCACTCCTGATTCTTTTGATTTTCTTGCCAAGTTGGTTTTCAACTTCGTTCTTATAGTGTACGAAGCTCTCAATTGCTTCAGCTTTGCTTCTCAACAAGTACACATAACAGAATCTTGTGCTGTCATCGATAAAAGTGACAAAGTACTTTTTACCGCCTCTTGTTTGCACAATATTCATGTCACATACATCGGTATGTACAAGTTCTAGCGGTTCAGAACTACGTTCTATTGAATGAAATGATGTTCTATGCATTTTTGCTTCAACACATGCTTCACACTTATGTTGGCTATCAATTGCAAATTTAGGTATAAGGTCCATGTTAATTAATTTACGCATGGTATCATAATTAACATGTCCTAAACTCTCATGCCATACATTTTGTGACACAATAATATAAGCAGACGAACTAGCTTTATTAATAGCACGATTAACAATCATTACATTTAGCTTGAAAAGGCCCTCAGTTAGGTATCCTTTTCCTACATACATATCATTCTTAGTCAATACAAACTTGTCAGAAACAAATACAAGCTTAAAACCAGCCTTACTAAGAGAGAGCCCGAGACCAAGTTCTTCCGAATATCTGGAACGTGCAGTACATTCTTCAATGTTAGCTCCTTTCCGGATGTCATCTTCAGAACCACTGTGCCTTGTCCAACCACCTGAGAGGTAGACGAGTTTCCCATTGTCAGATGATCGCCGCCATCGACCTTCTGGTACATGGAAAACATCTTACTGTCTGCACAGATATGACGAGTAGCCCCAGTGTCTACCCACCATTCTTTCGGATTCCCAACTATGTTGGCTTCGGTTACCACTGCTGATAGTTCCATCCCTGAGATATCATCAGTCAGCTGCTCATCTTCAGTGACATGGGCCTCATTTTTCTTTTTCTTGCCCTTGTCCTGAAACTTCTTGTTCCTGCAGTCATTTGACATATGACCGCTCTTTCCACAGTTGTAGCATTTTCCCTTGAACTTCTGTTCCCAGAGTCATCTCCACTGTTCTTTCTCTTTTTGCTACCCTTTACACCTTCAATGATGTTGGCCTTAGACTCCAGAGTCTTGTAGCTGGCCTTCTCGGACATCCTGTTGTCCTCCTCGATTCTCAATCGAACACTGAGGTCTTCAAGGCTCATCTGCTTCTTTTTGTGTTTCAGATAGCTCCTGAAGTCCTTCCATGATGGAGGCAACTTTTCAATTATGGCGGCAATTTGAAACGTCTCACAAAGTTTCATTCCCTCATCCAGTATTTCATGAATGATCAATTGCAGTTCACCCAACTGAGACATCACCGTCCTCGAATCTACCATCTTGTAGTCCAGGAACCTACCCACGACAAATTTCTTTTGTCCGCATCTTCAGTTTTATACTTCTTCTCGAGAGATTCCCAGAGAATCTTCGCAGAAGTCATGCTTGGTACACATTGTACAGGGTATTGTCAAGACCACCCAAAAGGTAGTTCTTGCATAAAAAGTCTCCAAACATCCAAGTCTGTTCTCGCTCTTCCTGGCCAATTCAGATTCACCCTCCACAGGACCCGGAGGATCTTTGAGGAATTTAGCCAACTGGAGAGTTGTCAGGTAGAACAGCATTTTGCTCTGCCACTGTTTGAAATTTGCCACTCCAAATTTCTCCGATTTTTCTCCGTGAGAGACCGGTACCGTGATATTTCCGCTAGCCATATGTAACTGGAAAATCAACAGGGTCAATTTAGTCTACGAAAGACAAATTGCACAACGATCAACGAATGACCTTGTTCAAAGTGATATACGATAAATGTAGATATATATGTCAATCAAGATTGGATGAATTACTTGTGTAAAATTACACTTTAAATTCTCAACCAATTATGCAACACACAATTAGTTTCAACTTTATCACTATGTGAATGCTTGTGATAATTGAACAACTTAATAATAACTTAAGTCTATACTACCAAGATTAATGTGTTTACAGTATATGATGAACCAAGTTAATATTAATTAAAGTTTGTAATATATGATACTTCCAGGACAAATTCGTTAGTGTCACGTTCGTATCTACGTTCGAACGAGACTGTCCAGTGTGTGTGCGTTCGTGTTGCGTTTGATAACGCGTTCGAACGATGTGTTTCCAGAGAGTTCACGTTCGTGTAGCGTTTGATAACGCGTTCGAACGGAATGATTCCAGAGAGTTCACGTTCGTGTAGCGTTCGAGAACGCGTTCGAACGGAATGATTCCAGAGAGTTCGCGTTCGAGTTGCGTTTAGGACGCGTTCGAACGTTCTAAGACAGAAGGCTTGCGTTCGAGTTGCGTTTAAAGACGCGTTCGAACATTCTTATGAAAATTCAAATTTTTGCCTTCGCGTGCGTCGGGCGTTCGAACGCCCTACGGGTTTTTCATGCACAGTTCGTATTTTGCAGAAAATAAACAAACCCTAACATGCGAATTACTATCTAATACACTAGAGCGATAAGTTCTTAAGATTGTTGTGAAATTAGTGTCATTAAACAGCAATTAAACATGCAAACAAACAGATCAAACAGTAAAAGTAGATCTAGATACATGAAACCCTAAAACCAGAAAACCTTTAAAACAAACCAGAAAATGGAGATTACAGAATTGTCCAAGTCGAGATGATCTCTGTCCTTAAGAACTTATTGGCCCCGTCACAGGTGCTCTACGGATTCGAATTGCCAATGTTCTCCCAAGATAACTTGGATTCTACTTGTTCAAGGTGCACTCATTCACAAGTGTTTGAACTAGGATAAAATGGTGGATCTCTCTCAAAACAAAGAAAACAACAGTGCCTTTTTTTCTTATTCACTGAAAATAGTTGTATCTTTTCTATCTTTACATTTGGAATAAAAGCCTTCTTATATAAGGCATGGAGGGGTGCCAATAGGGCACCCCTTGGGGTGGGTTGCAACCCTCCAAGGATTGCAACCTCCCATACACCCCTTGGGAATTCCAAAGGTATATAAATACATATACATATCATATTTAATGAATTTGAGGAATTTACAACAGCAGTAAGTAGCAAACATAAAGCATAACAGAAGTTGCATTAGCAAACAATAACCACAAAATATTTAGTAGCAGTAGCTATATCCGGCCATGGTTCCGGTTCGGAACCAGCCGGTTCGGAACCGAACCGGACCGGTGGCCACCTCTAGCAGTAGCAAACAGATGTAACAGTAGATAACAGAAGTATTGATTTTTGAACCGGGCCATTTCAAAATTTCAATTGAAAAGTGAAAATTAGTTATGGAACCATTTCAATTCGTTTCTGTAATCGATTCCGATTTTTATTTAGGGTCGATTAAGCGGGTAGGTTTCGGTTCTCAATATTATCCATTTGTTTAGTACACAACATGTTTCCTGTTACCCCAAGATTTAAGCTGTATTAAGGCATGCGCTGTACTGCATGCATGCTTACTTTGTCACGATCATTAAACTAACAAAAATACTATAAAATTGAAATAAAAACATTTTGACTTTATCATCCATTTTTTATGTGCTAATATTATAGCTCTTAGGATATTGGTTTTTAATGAATGACAAGTAACAAATAAGATTATGTAAATTGAAGTTTCAATTCTAGTATGTGAATAGAAGTGGGGTCTAAAGTTTCGAATAATGAGACAACTAATATCAATCATTCCATAGCATTATTAGCACATAAAATAAAATAAAAAATGCACTTTCATACTGGTTCATCAATTTATAATTTGAGTTTCCTTATTGGTTTCTTTGATTTTAATTGTGTTTGAGAATATTCAAGAAAAGAAGATACTCTGGTTGGATAAGAATTCAGTACTGAACACTCAAAATTTATTTAATATCAACTCTCTATAAGTCATATTTATTTTTTTGACCGTTTATTTATTGTCTAATCATTTTTTTATAACCGGGTTGTATGGGTCAGCTTATGCGCACCTCGACTAATCCTCATGATCTATTTTTCGTGTCCTTAGAAGTTTCCCAACATAAATTATAGTAAGTCATTGGTTTTTTACTCTAGGAGCATTACGATCTGCAGCTAAAATATGATCCCAAAAAAAAAATTATCTAGCGGGATTCAAATCAAATGCTTAATCATATGAAAAAGAAACACACAAAAGAGCAAAACAAACAAGTCTGGTAGTAACTAAGCAAATAATAAACAATAAAATCCAAAGAAACTTGAGATAGATGATAAAGCTTTCTGTATCTATATATCTATTATGGAAACACTTCAATAAAGGACCTCAAACCAAGAAGTGGAGTTATTTTATAGCGAGTGAAACCAGCATTCAAGAATAGCTTTTCCCATTCTTTTTCACTTCTCTCTATTCCAGGAAGACAGGTCATCATAATGGCATCATACAAAAGCTTTGCTTCAGTCATTGCAGCTTCATCTTTCTTTTCATTCACCACTATATCTACGATTATTACCTTTCCATTTCCTCTCTCATCATTGCTTGCCAATGCCATGGCTTCTTTGCAGTTCTTCAGTAACTTCAAGCAAACCTCATCACCATAGTCATGAAATATTAACTGCACCATTAATTACAAGACTCAAACATGATATACTGTATTTTTAAAAATTATTTAAAACGTCATTGTTAGTTTTTTATTTCTATTAAAATTTCAGAAAAATATTATTATTTTTAAAAAATTAAATAAATTTAACAACTGTAAAAATATTATGATAGAGATATTTTATATAATATGACTCGAGAATGAGGCTAATATTGGTGCTGATTACTGACTCAGTCTCTATTTTAATTTTTTAAAGCAAAACTCAAGAAATATGGGTCCCAACTTAAATTTTACACTATCATTTTTTTAATATACTCCAACATTTATTTATTTATTTATTTTTGTTTCTCTCACCCTTTACCTAATGTAAGATACATATATTTTACATTATCACTTCCTATTTTTATTCTCCAACATTTATTTATTAATTTTGTTTCTCTCACCCGTCACCCCTTACGTATTCTCCCAACAATTATTTTTGCAATGTTTATCTACACAACTTCTTAGAGTGGTTACGCCGTAGTTTGATTATCAAAATTCAAAGTTTTTTGTTTTTATTTAGACATAGGTGTAATATACCAAATAGGTGTCCTCTTGAACTCTAAATGAATTTTTAAAATGAAATACTTATTAATAAAGAAGAAAAAAAAGGTCATATTATACATTAAAAATTGAAATCTATATAGATTCGAATGTCATTATTTAGGTCAAATTTGGGGCCTAAATCAACCACATGTGTCAATACTCTCAAAAGCCACCTCTAATACCATATTACTAGTAATGATTGGACTCTAAATTAATTTATAAGTCACTGGTTTTCCTCACTTACTAGAGTAGAGTCTAATAACAAAAACTGTGATGGGTGGAGTGTCCTCACAGTCGATCATCCTACATATTACAACTTCTTTGGTTACTGTGTTCTTACAATGGACTTTGAACAAACAGTAAGCTGAACAAAAATGATACAATTAACGAAAGTGATACAATAAACAGAATAGCAACAGGACAAGTACAGACAGAGAACGAAATAAGTAAAACAGTCGACAGTAAAACACCAGCACGAAAGCAGCGCGAACTGAGAAAATTCCGAGGCTTGTTGATGCGGCAACAATCTCCTTAAAACAAATTCGTCCCCTACCGATTGGTGCAGTAGAACGCGAGACGTCTGTTTCCCAGGATGCAACGGAAAATAGACGAAAATTGGACACCACCAAATTCGACTGCAACGAACAACTGAAGTGTTTGAACTCTCCTAACAAGAACTTGTTTTCTGTATAAAACTAAAGAAAACGAAAATACACTTCCACTATTTTAAAGAAATTAACATGCCAATTAATCACATGAGTGGGAGACCTTCTATTGCTTGTAACCACCAAGTTGATTAATGTCATTAATTCAACTGTTATGGAACTTTAAAAGGCTTTGAAAAAAATTAAAGAGACATGAAAAAATTGGCTGGGCCAGGCCCGCACAATTGGTCCGGCATTCGTGTACGCAGGACACGCGGGTGCACACGAGCCAAGCTTGATTCGGATTTGATTTGCACCCCCCGTGCACATAGAGAGAGCCTCTATCCTTATAACTCTTACCCATCTACATATGAGCAATCATATATAAGCACAATTTTCCCTCTATAGCTTTCCCATATGGGACAAGCTAACTTCTCTTGTTTTTCCAACATTAATGGGTGAACTTTGAGCAACAATTTCTCATTCACCCAAGCACCATTTTAAGCATATGAATATACCATTTCGAAGTACTCACGGAGGAGTATCCGAATCATTCAATAACAACCACTAACACGAAGTGGACTATGCTTAAAATTGAGCCTCAAAATGTTTACTTATAAGCATTTTTCCAACATTACATTCTTAAATTTGGATGTTAATCTTTTTGTAATCTTCTGTAATATTTGCTTTAATAGAAATGCACGGTTATGAATTCATTTATATTCAGATTATTTTCTAATAATTATCGATCATAATTATATATAAAAAAATATTGTATAAAACTCAACTCAGTAGCAAATCTACATTCTTTATACTTCCATCTTGACTATCTCGCGTCCTTGTGAGGGTCCATGTAAACTTAATGAAATGAAATTATATCGTTAACTTATCCATCTATACATCAAGTGAAATCATATCATAAACTTATCAATCTGCACACTGGGTCGAGAGTTAGCTTTTTACCCCAACTCGCCAGCCGAGTAGATACCGATTTTTGTTTTTAGGCTTTGTAATTCAAAACATATATATTAACTTAGGCAAACTTATGATTTATAATTAGTTCAGAATCATCATCACTGGCGATAGATGATATTACGACCCAATAACAAAAGGGTAATAATATACTTACTCACACTTATCCAGTCAATTCTATCACTGTAGCTACAGTGAGCTACATAATTCACTGTAGCTACAATGAGAGAGTTGGGATAAGTGTGAGTAAGTTTATCATTTTTGATAACAAAACCGTGATGGTTGTGTGCCCACATTACACAATATCTACACGGTTGAGAGGCCATACTGTTACAATAAGTATGCCTATTTTTTATCTTTCAATTTTTTTCATCGATCTCTGTTAGAATGTCAAGTAGTTGGTATTGCAAATACTGATATATTAAGAAGACTTCTAAAATTCCAAAATGAAAGTATTTACAATTCTTTCAGCGATTAATGTTGAAGCTTACGTACCTTGAAGAGAAAGGCATCTGCAGGAGGGATAGACTGATTCATATCTCCAGCTATGAATTTCAAGTTCTCAGTCTCTGTCAAGTTGGCAATAACGTGTGGGAGTTCAAGTACCGAGCATTTGATACCGGGGAATGCCTCGGATATGATCCTGGCAAAAGATCCTGTACAGCCTCCTACATCAACCAACGAACCCACCCCTTCAAAAATGTGCTTACAATCTTTTGTTGGCGACTTGGTCGCGTAATTGGATTTTGATAACGTCAACGCAATTGACGACTTCGACGTGCAAACACGAAGCAATACAAAAAGTGTCGAAGCATAAGGAGTGAAGAGCGAGAATGTGAAGACTAGCGGCAAATCGAAGATAATGATTAAAGAGCTAAATTTTATTGTAAGTGAGTTTACTCAAGTGATCTAAAGCTCTTAGGAATCATCCATTTTGCATCACTTGCATTTAAAATGGATTAGAATGCTTAAAGAATCATTTGCACTTTATTTGCACAAAAATGAATTTCTATGCACAAGTGCATCGGTAAATGATCTTCCAAAAACTATCAAACGGTTGAATTAAACTTCAAATGATATACCGTTAGATAGATATGTGTCTCTAGTTTTCTACGGTTCAAACGGAACATAATTCCGATGCATAGAACTTTGCTAGAGCCTTTTTAGTACAACATGTTCAGATGTGCGTTTTCTGCATACACGTCACATTAGAAAAATTCCATAAAATTCATCTTAATGTTTTTGGAGCTGAATTTTTTACAGAAGCTAGATCTATGTGTCTAGTTTATGAATAAATTTACGGATCATGATTTGGATTTTTCTAGAGAAAGTTACGGCCAAAATACCAAGTGTCGTCAGTCTTGACTGGTCATGCACATACTGAAACCAGGGAGCTCCATGCCGGTCCCCATGCCGGTTTGCTCGCCGGTCTCCATGCCGGTTTTAGCTGAGCAAATAATGCTCTCTGGAACCAGGGAGCTCCTCGCCGGTGTCCTCGCCGGTTTGCTCGCCGGTCCAACGGCTAGTTTTTTGAACGTTATGTTACCGTTGGAGCCCTAGACCGGTATGCCGGTCCCCTCGCCGGTGTGCTCGCCGGTCTCGCTGTAAGTTGGGGAAAACTTTGCATTTTGTTATAAATAGAACCCCAACTCCTTTGCCTTAGGTAAGAGATCTAGAAAACCTTCATATACATTCTCTAAGGCAAACAAAGAGTGTCATACACCTTCATATTCATAAACACTCATCCAAGCTCACACACACATCTTCCACATCATTTAGTGAGCTTAGAACACTTGGGTTTGCTCTCACACAATCTTCTTATTATTTGTGAGTGCCCAAGTGTGTTGTAAATCTTTCATATCAAAAACACTTGTGGTTTGTGAAATCCCATTGTTTGGGTAATTTGTAAAGGTTGTGAGTGCACCTACGTAGAAAACTCAATCTTGTAAAAGGTTCGGAGTGTGCCTTGGCGGAAAACTCTTGGTTACGAGTGAACCACGGAAAACTCGATTCTAGTGGAAATCTTCAAGCGAGGCTTGAGGGAGTGGACGTAGGCACGGTTTGCCGAACCACTATATATCGCGGTGTTGTATCTCTCTTTCCCTACTCTTTATACACTTGCAAGTTTATTTGTATTTACACCTATTGAATAGAAACTTGCATATAAGCCATTTATTTGAATAGAGAAACTTGACCTAAAACTCCCACTTGGTAATAAGAGCTTAAAATCGGCAAAGATTTTATATTTCCGCATTTATAGCGATAACCCAATTCACCCCCTCTTGGGTATAGAGATTCTTTGTCGCTAGTGCTTGTAGGTACTTTCATCTTTAACAATCAATTTTGCCATTTGAGAATCACTAGCAAATGCTTGATTGAAAAGGTTGTTGAATTGAGGGTTTTGTTCGGCATAACTCCATAAGTTAGTTCCATGAGCAGCTACAAATGGATCAACATGGTCATTTCCTCTAAGCCAACTACTCAGACAATGGCCTGGAGTCATAAAAGCAGCATCAGTCATTGCTAAAACAAAAGGTGATAAACAATAGGGCTTATCTTTTAGGAGCAGCTTGGAACAAGATGCAAGAACATATGCTTCTTCTTCTTCTTCTTCTTCTTGAGCATTTTGCACTTGTGTTATAGAAAAGAAGCCTGCGTGAACCAAGTACCTCATTATCCGGCGCAAACAATTGGTTTTGGTAGGCTGAAAGTCAAGTGCTGAAACTAAATCAGAGAGAGTGATGGGTCGTCCGTGGCTGTGAATTATGTCCGGAATGCCAAGCTCAACTGCGCACTTGAGAAATATATGTAGCTATATACGTGCTTATACAGATGAGCTTGGCCTTGAAATAACTCACTTGCATTCTCAGCATCTTCAATAGAACTCATACTTCTATGGATTTCACGTATTGCCTAATTCTTCACAACTGCCTGGTTTGTGTGATGCTTTGAAAAATAAGTTTATTTAATGACAGCCAACAAAAGATTCCCTTGAATCCAGAGCTACCAAAAGAATATTTCAATTAGAAAAGAGACAAAAGGCACTGCCGACCAATTAAATAACATCCTATAAATAAATCCCTTCAAAACTAAATACTACACCTGTTGTGATTAAACACACACAATAGAGGAGATGTGAGAGAAAATTCTTCTTTTATATCACACAAACAAAAGAATTACAAAGCTTCAATACCAAGCTTTACAAAAAACTCTCAACCCTCTTTACTCTCTATTATCTCACTTTTGGGATTTCTGGGATACTTCTAACAATGGTTTATGGCTCAATTTATAGTGTCCAAACCGCGTGAACAGTGCCACGCGGTTTGGCACACGTTTACACAGCTTGCCATAAGCTGTTTCCTCATGTTGCCAGCTTCTTTCTACTTTCGGCGCACACTGCCTTGGCAAAGCAGATGTCTTCAACAAATCTCCCCCTCGGTGAAGATTTCCCCAAAATCTGAGCCGACCATCATCATCCAAACCGGATCCTCCAAATGATCCTCCCCTGGCTGCATCTGTATGACTGCCTACGTACCCTGAGTTGGGATCAAGCCAATCGTAGTTCTCTGAATCTCCACACTCTGACTATGTGGAGAGTTTTGTCATCCCGGCTATGGCACGACATATTTCAAGCTTTTCCTTCAGTAAAACCTTTGTGAACATATCGGCACCGTTGTCGTTGGTGTGAATTTTCCTGAGTTCTAACAGCTTTGAGCTCAGGACGTCCCGTATCCAGTGATACCTTACATCGATATGTTTTGACCTCGAATGAAATGTCGAATTCTTACCGAGATAGATAGCACTCTGGCTATCGCAGTACAAAGTGTACCTCTCCTGCTTGAAACCCAATTCCTGGACGAATGTCTTCATCCACAGCAATTTCTTGCAAGCCTCTGTCACTGCAATGAATTCTGCATCTGTTGTAGAAAGTGCAACACATCTCTGCAACCTCGACTGCCATGCCACAGCTCCTCCTGAGAGAGTAATCAGATACCCCGAAGTAGACTTTCGGGTATCCAAATCTCCTGCCATGTCTGAATCCGTGTAGCCTATCAACACTGGCTTGTCACTGCTTCCAAAACATAACCTCATCTTGGAAGTGCCTCGAAGATACCGCATAATCCATTTGACGACGTTCCAGTGTTCTTTTCCTGGGTTTGACATAAACCGGCTGACCAATCCAACTGCATGTGCTAAGTCTGGCCTCGTGCACACCATGACATACATTAGACTTCCCACTGCTGAGGTGTATGAAACCTGTTTCATTTCCTCCTTCCCTGTCTCAGTAGAGGGACTCTGATGCGTACTCAATCTAAAGTGGGTAGCAAGAGGAGTGCTAACCGCTTTAGCCTTGTCCATCTGGAATCTCTGAAGTACTTTCTCGATGTACTCCTCTTGTGACAAGTATAATCTCCTGGCTTTCCGATCACGACCGATCCTGATGCCAAGAATCTGTTTAGCTGGCCCAAAGTCTTTCATCTCAAAAGACTTACTCAGTTGCTGCTTCAAATTATCAATCCTCGATTGATTCCGGCCAACTATCAACATATCATCTACATATAACAGTAAGATGATAAAGTCATCGTCAGAAAACTTCTGAACGAAAACACAATGGTCTGAAGTGGTCTTCTTGTATCCATGCTCCCCCATAACTGACTCAAACTTCACGTACCACTGTCTCGGTGCCTGTTTCAAACCATAGAGGATTTTCCTGAGTCTGCACACATAGTCCTCTTTTCCTCTGACTCTGAAGCCTTCTGGTTGCTCCATATAAATTTCTTCTTCCAGATCTCCGTGAAGAAATGCGGTCTTGGCATCCATCTGCTCAACCTCCAGGTCGAGGCTTGCTGCTAAGCTGAGTACCACTCTGATAGATGACATCTTCACAACTGGAGAGAAGATTTCATCGAAGTCAATGCCTTTCCTCTGATTGAATCCCTTGACGACTAGTCTGGCTTTGTACCGGGGTTGTGAAGTATGCTCCTGTTGCTTCACCATGTACACCCATTTGTTCTTCAAAGCCCGTTTGCCTCTTGGCAATTTCACCAACTCAAAAGTGTGATTGTCATGCAAAGATTTCATCTCATCTTGCATGGCTTCCTCCCACTTTTCTCTGTCATCTGTTTCCACAGCCTCCTGGTAGCTCTCGGGTTCTCCCCCGTCAGTAAGCATCACATACTCATATGCAGAGTATGTGGTTGAAGGTCGCCTCTCTCTGTCAGACCTTCTCTGTGGAACTGTTGGTGGAAATTCTGGTACTGGTGGTTAATCATGATCATCATCTCTGGGAGCTTCATCACCTGTACCCTCATGTCTGGGAACCTCATCTTCAACTCGTACTGGCACCGGTGTATGAGGTTCTGGATTCACATTTCTGTATTGCTGGGGCATTGTCTTCAATTCCTTTCTGATATCTTCTATGGTCTGATCTTCAACGAAGACAACATCTCGGCTTCTGACGATCTTCTTCTCAATAGGATCATACAATTTGTAGCCGAAATCATCCTGACCATAGCCAATAAAGACACATTGTCGTGTCTTTGCATCAAGCTTGGATCTCTCGTCCTTTGGGATGTGTACATAAGCTTTGCACCCAAAGACGTGCAAGTGTTGGTATGACACTTCTTTACCTGTCCAGGCTTGGTTAGGAACATTACCTTTCAGTGCGACCGCTGGGGACATGTTCAAAACATGTACTGTTGTGTTGAGTGCCTCCCCCCCAAAATGTTTTCTGCAGCTTGGCTTGTGATAGCAAGCTTCTGACTCTTTCGCACAAGGTTCTGTTCATCCTCTCAGCTAGGCCATTCAGCTGAGGTGTCTTCGGAGGTGTCGTTTGATGTCGGATTCCTTGCGTCTTGCAGTACTGATCAAACGGACCTCTGTATTCTCCACCGTTGTCTGCTCTGATGCATTTGAGTTTCTTGCCGGTTTCTCTCTCCACCAGGGCGTGAAACTCTTTAAATACTCCAAGCACTTGGTCTTTTCTCTTCAAGGTGTATGCCCAGATCTTCCTTGAATGATCATCAATGAATGTCACAAAATACAGTGACCCACCAAGTGTTCGTGTCTGCATCGGACTGCATACATCTGAATGTATGAGATCTAGTACCTCCGGTTTCCGTTGAGGCGGGGAGCTCTGGAATGACACTCTGTTCTGCTTTCTAGCCATGCAGTGTTCACACTTTCGTAAGTGTGAGTTCTTCAATTCGGGAAGAACATTCCTCCTGCGTAGTATCTCCATCCCCGTTTGACTCATGTGACCGAGCTTTTTGTGCCACAGCTCGGCTGTCTCATTGCTGTTGACTGTATTTATGCTACTATTTGAAAGCTTAGCATGCACCAAATACAGAGTTGAATCTTTCTTACCTCGTGCCACGACCATTGATCCTTTAGTGAGCTTCCAACATCCGTCACTAAAGGTGCTGCAGAAACCTTCATCATCCAGCTTGCCTGTTGAGATCAGGTTTAACCGGATGTCAGGGATGTGCTTGACTCCCTTCAACACTAGCCTTGTCCCGTTCTCTGTTTCAAGGCAGATGTCTCCAATACCGACGGCTTTGGACTGTCCGTCATTCCCCATCTTACAGCACCGTAGTCCCCTGGTGTGTAAGATGAAAAGAAGTCTCTGCGAGATGTGGTGTGTATGAATGCGCCACTATCTATCACCCAACTGGTCTCGTGGCTGGTAAGATTCACAACATCTTCTTCATACATAATACAAAATTCTTTGGAGGTCTTTTCGGTGGTAGTAGCAACTCTTTCTTGGTTAGAGTCACCATCTCTCCTGGACTGCTCGTTCTTCAACTTGTAACAGTCTCTCTTTATATGGCCTTTCTTTTTACAATGATAGCACTCAATATCTTTAGTTCTTGATTTACCTCGGTTCTTGTCTGGTCTACCTGGGCCTCGGCTTTTACTCCTCCCCCTTCTGGTGTTCTTTTCTGTCACTAGAGCTTCTGAGGTTGAGGCTGATGCTGACTCCTGCATTCTCGTCCTCTTTTCTTCCTCGAAGATCCTGGTCTTTGCCATCTCCATAGTGACTTTCCCATCTGCGGCTGAATTTATCACCGTAGATCTGAACGTTTCCCAATATTCTGGTAACGTATTAAGGAGTATTAAGCCATTTACCTCATCACCGAAGTCTATGCCCAATCCAGACAGTTCTTTCATTGTTCCGAGGAAATCGTTGATATGGTCTGCCGCAGCTGTACCTTCCTGGTATTTCAAACCCATCATCTTCTTGATGTAGTACAGCTTGTTATTTCCAGTCTTTGCTCGGAAAAGCTCCTCCAGCTTTCCCCATAAGACACGTGCATTTGTTTCTTCACTGACATGGTTCACGATACTGTCGTCGATCCACTGACGAATAGTACTGCATGTTTTCTGGTGAAGATTAGCCCACTTTCCATCGGTCATTCCTTCTGGTTTCTGCTCCAGAAATACCGATCCATCATAGTCCTTCACATACAGAGGGTCTTTCATCATCCTCTCCATGTGAAATAGTTTGTACTGGTTAACAAAACCATTTTTCCGTTGCCCCCATCCATCATAAAAATTCTAAGCAGAATTTTAAAAAACGGACCTCACCGTTGCGTCCGGAATGGTCGAAAATAGTGGAAATGACACTTCGTTTGTCAAAATCCGACACATGGACCAAATTGCAAATTTCAGAAATTACAGGGGTAAAAGTGCAATTTCCAAAAGTTCAGGGGCCAAAGTTCAATTACGGAAAAATTCAGGGACTAAATTGCAATTTCCAAAAAGTTTAGGGACTAATTTGAAAATTTCTGAAAGTATAGGGGCTAAATGTAATTTCCAGAAAGTTCAGGGACCTATCTGAATTTTACCAGGCACCGCTGCCGTGGCACTGCTGACGTGGCAAATGCTGACGTGGCAGATGACGTGTCTACTGACTGGATGCCACATGTCTGCTGACTGTGTTGCTGACGTGTCCTGCTGACTGGGCTGCTGACTGTGCAGGACCTGCTGACGTGGCGGCTGACTGGGCGCTGATGTGTCGCCACGTGTATCGTCTTCTTCCTTGGTCTGCGCGTGAAGCGCGTGACTGCGACTGGGGCGCGTGGAGAAGCTTCTGTCCGGCGCGTGCGGCTTCCTCCGTGCTCCGTTTGATCGCCGAGAAATACCACCGTGCTCGTCTCGCCGTGAAACGTCTGATGGTATGCTCAAAATCGATTTTCGACAACTTTTGTCGGAACCGACTTTCCGAACCGAAGCTCTGTTTCTGAGTTTCGGGATCCCTCCGAGTAACCTTGGCTCTAATACCACTTGTTGTGATTAAACACACACAATAGAGGAGATGTGAGAGAAAATTCTTCTTTTTTATCACACAAACAAAAGAATTACAAAGCTTCAATACCAAGCTTTACAAAAAACTCTCAACCCTCTTTACTCTCTATTATTCTCACTTCTGGGATTTCTGGGATACTTCTAACAATGGTTTATGGCTCAATTTATAGTGTCCAAACCGCGTGAACAGTGCCACGCGGTTTGGCACACGTTTACACAGCTTGCCATAAGCTGTTTCCTCATGTTGCCAGCTTCTTTCTACTTTCGGCGCACACTGGCTTGGCAAAGCAGCTGTCTTCAACAACACCGACATAAGATTTCCCTTAATTGGATTAAAAAAAGGTCAGGTTGAGCGAGTAGCGACCACTCGTATTCAGCTCAATATGTATTAATTTATACGGATTCTGAGTTCGAGTTCGAATATTAATAGAGATGATACTTTTCCGATCACGTTTTTATTTGGGAATGGATTTGTGATATATTTTTGTGTCTTATTTTAAAAATGGAATGGGACAAGAAAATTATCCTAAAAACTCAAGTGAGACG
Organism: Zanthoxylum bungeanum; assembly: GCA_019454045.1. NCBI lineage: Eukaryota > Viridiplantae > Streptophyta > Magnoliopsida > Sapindales > Rutaceae > Zanthoxylum > Zanthoxylum bungeanum. The sequence goes on along the minus strand of SKCR01025821.1, from coordinate 287,096 downwards.
GGACATGACAACAGGATGAGACGAGATTTAACGAGATGCAAGACGGGATCAAAATATTTTTTTTGTCCCTAAAAATATAACGAGAGGGATCTAGACAATTTTTCTTCCCGGTTTCATAAACAAGATGGGACTGAGATTGACAAATCTTGTCTCATCCCATTACCAACCCTAGTTATTCGAACTCGACTTATTAAAAATATATTTGATTATTAAACGACTCGAGCTCAAATTTAAAAAATTCAATATTTTATTTTATTTTATTTACTTCTTTAAATTTTAAAAGAATTCCCTAAGAAATTCAGATGATTATGAAACAGACACATATGAAATATCAAGTCGAGTTGTATCTATATAATATGAGTCAAATTTATTTCATATAGTATTCATGATTAAGAAATTAGCCGAGTCGGGCATTTATCAATCGGTCTTATTTAATAATCGAGCTATTATTTTCTAGTTCCAGTCGTTTATTAAATGAATCGATCTCGAACAAAGTCAAATGTATATTGAGCTCGAGTTATTTATAAACGGCTCGGTCAGGAGCGGAGCTATGATTAAATTTTATGGGTTGCTAATTTTTTTTTTGTAACACTAGTATACATTATAAAACGCAACTTCTATAATTCATAGATGAATCAATTTAGTAGCTTATGAAAGAATTAATATAAAAGAAAAGGAAAAAAAATACCATAATCAGCATGTGAGTTGTATAATTGGATTATATTAAATTTGTATGCAGGCTCAAGGTCATATTCATGGCTAAATCGATGAAACTGAAAAAAAAAATAGATGTAAAAAGTTATGTATGTTAATGTCAAGGATTATTCAGTTTCATATACTGTGTGATTCATCACTAAAGGCATGCCTCTCTGGATCGGTATCAGTGCATTGCCTCTGGGATTGATTGTCTGCATTTACAGCTGTATGAAGAATGATGGAGTACAAGTCAAATATTGATGATTGATGCTGATTGAGCTTAGTTTCGAAGAATATATGGCTGATTGATTCAAAATGGTGTGTAGCAGATGACACTGGATCAAGTTGTTGTATAATTAGTGTCATTAAACGTCAAAACAACATGCTTCAAACAAATTAAACCAGATCAATACCGACCAAATTATCATAAAACCCTAGAAAATGAAACTACAGAAAACCTGGAAATTGTGAAAACTAATCCAAGTCGAGATAATCCTCTGTCCTTAAGAACTTATTGGCCCCGTCACAGGTGCTTTACGGATTCGCAATTGGCCAACGTTCTCCCATGATAACTTGGTTCCTTCTTGTCCAAGGAGCACTCATTGACAAGTATACAAACTAGAAAATGGTTGAACTCTCTCAAAAAACCAAAAACAAAACAAATGTCTCTATCAGAAAAACGAATTTTATCTCTGTCCTTAGTATTTGGATTTAAAGCCTCTTTTATAAGGCATAGAAGGGTGCCAATAGGGCACCCCTTGGGGTGGGGTGCAACCCTTCAAAAGGTTGTACCCCTCACAAGCACCCAAAGCAACCAAAAGACAAATGTACCATTAAACAATATTTAGAAGAATTTCCAACAATCCCCCACAATTCTTCAAATATTCATGGAGACACTTGAGAGAGTTATCATGAACTAAAGCTGCATCGAAATAGGTAGTTTTCGCCTTGAACATTTCCTAGTGAGTGACAATCAGATTTACTTGGCAAACCAGCGACCCATAGTCTTGAACTTCTCTGCCGTTGGTGTAAACCAAGACAATTGCCAACACACAGCTTTAATTCGACCATTTCCCGTTCTACGGTTGTGTTCATTTCGGCCCTGAACAACGGTCCCAGATTCATCAAGCACTTTAGGATAACTCGCCTTTAAAGGTTCCCATGGAAGCGACCTAACTTCTTACTTGAAATAAGTTATCTACTATGAAGAGGTAATCTGTCTTTACCTCCATTAGGACTCATCTCATAATATAGTGATCATTAAAAGCCTTAGCTTATCCTAACCAATGACAGACAGCACTCGGCGTCATTATCGGAATGGGAAAGAGTACAAAACTCTTCAGTGCTTGTTTTGAATTGCACAAAGTTTCAGTTGTCCCTTTTGAACCTAGATCTTGGGATCTCCAGTCAGCTAGGTTGGGTTTCCACAGTGACAATTCTTAGATTATAGGCTTCAAGCCCATTCCCCTCGATGATTTCTCAACTTGCTCTCGAGGTAAACCTTTAGTTAGTGGATCCGCTAGGTTTTCCTTCGACTTGACATAATCGATCGTTATTATGCCACTTGCGAGCTGTTGACGTATGATATTATGTCTCCGATGTATGTGTCGAGACTTACCATTATACATTGTATTTTGGGCTCTCCCAATTGCCGATTTACTATCACAATGTATGCTAATCGCTGGCACCGGTTTGGGCCAACTAGGAATATCCTCCATGAAGTTTCTAAGTCATTCTGCTTCTTCCGCTGTTTTGTCTAATGCTATGAACTCTGGTTCCATAGTAGACCGGGCAATACATGTTTGCCTCGAGGATTTCCATGACACGGCTGCATTACCAAGTGTGAAAACAAATCCACTCGTAGATTTGGAATCCACCGTATCAGATATCCAGTTAGCATCGCTGTATCCTTCTAGTACAGCAGGATATCTCTCGTAATATAGCCCATATTTTGAAGTTTCTCTCAGATACCTCAAAACTCTTACTATGACTTTCCAGTGGTTATGTCCTGGATTGCTCGTATATCTGCTAAGCCGGTTCACAGCTTGAGTGATATCATGTCGTGTGTAATTTGTGAGATACATCAGACTTCCGATGATTCTCGAATACTCTAATTGCGATACGCTTGAGCCAGTATTTTTTGGTAGATGAAGATTTGGGTCTACTGAGGTTATAGCCACATTTAGATCCCCTTTGATATATTTATCAAGTATCTTCTCAATATAATGAGTCTGAGATAATATATATCCGTCTGATGTCTTGGAAATCTTAATTCCTAGGATCACATCAGCTACTCCCAAATCTTTCATATCAAATCTGCTGGATAACACGTTTTTGGTAGACTGAATCATTTCATGATTACTACCAATTATCAGCATATCGTCTACATAGAGACACACAATGACATATCCTTTTTGAGTTGATTTAGTGTACACACACTTATCACACTCATTGGTTTTGAACCCACTTGACAACATTTCTTTGTCAAATTTCTCATGCCATTGTTTAAGTGCTTGTTTTAATTCGTACAAGGATTTTACAAGTTTGCACACCTTCTGTTCTTGTCCAGGAACATTAAACCCTTCTGGTTGTTCCATGTAAATTTCTTCATTCAATTCACCATTCAAGAATGCCGTCTTTACATCCATTTGATGTATTTCAAGACCAAATATAGCTGCTATGGCTATGAGCATTCTTATCGATGTGATACGAGTCACTGGTGAATATGTGTCAAAGTAATCAATGCATTCCTTTTGTCTATAACCTTTTATGACAAGTCTCGCCTTGTACTTATCTATTGATCCATCCGTTTTCATCTTCCTTTTGAATATCCATTTGTATCACATTGGCTTACAACCTGGTGGAAGATCAACTAACTACCAAGTATGGTTCTGTAGGATTGAATCAATCTCACTGTTAATAGCCTCTTTCCAAAGAGGTGCCTCCGGAGAAGCCATAGCTTCTTTATAGCTTTGAGGCTCATTTTCTAACAAGTATGTCAGAAAATCGGGACCAAACGACTTAGACGTTCTAGCTCTTTTGCTACGTCTAGGCTCAATTGTCTCAGCATTTACACGTTGATCTGATTCTTGGTCACTGTCCTTGACAGTATCAACTGTTCTGTTGAGAGACTTTATGCGCTGTCTTTCCTTACAAGGAAATGTCTCTTCAAAAAATGTCGCATTCCTTGACACAATTATCATGTTCGGATTGATGTCAGGAATCTCCGACTTGTGTACCAAGAATCGATACGCACTACTGTTGCGAGCATATCCAATGAATATACAGTCAACGGTTTTGGGTCATATTCTAACATTCTTAGGTTTAGGAACCATTATTTTGGCAAGACATCCCAACACTTTTAGGTATTTGTAGGAAGGTACGAAACCTTTTCACAACTTATATGGTGTCTTGTCCAACCTTCTGTGAGGAAACTTGTTTAGAACGTAGTTCGCGGAAAGTAAGGCTTCCCCCCACAAGTTCCGGGGTAGACCCGAACTCGTCAACATGGCGTTCATCATTTCCTTCAACGTTCGGTTTTTGCGTTCCGAAATTCCGTTATGTTGAGGAGAATAAGGAGCAGTGGTTTCGTGAATAATTTCGTGCACAGAACAATATTCACCGAATGGTGAAACGTATTCACCACCTCTATCACTCCTGATTCTTTTGATTTTCTTGCCAAGTTGATTTTCAACTTCGCTCTTATAGTGTATAAAGCTCTCAATAGCTTCTGTTTTGCTTCTCAGCAAGTACACATAGCAGAATCTTGTGCTGTCATCGATAAAAGTGACAAAGTACTTTTTACCGCCTCTTGTTTGCACAATGTTCATGTCACACACGTCAGTGTGTACAAGTTCTAAAGGTTCAGAACTGCGTTCAAAAGAATGAAATGATGTTCGATGCATTTTTGCTTCAACGCATGCCTCACACTTATGTTGGCTATCAATTGCAATTTTAGGTATAAGGTCCATGTTAATTAATTTACGCATGGTATCATAATTAACATGTCCTAACCTCCTATGCCATACATTCTCTGACTCAATAATATAAGCAGAAGCACTAGCTTTATTATTCGCACGATTAACAGTCATTACATTTAGTTTGAAAAGGCCCTCAGTTAGGTAACCTTTTCCTACATACATATCATTCTTTGTCATTACAAACTTATCAGAAACAAATACTAGCTTAAAACCAGCCTTACTAAGAAGAGACCCCGAGACCAAGTTCTTCCGAATATCCGAAACGTGCAGTACATTTCTCAATGTTAGCTCATTTCCTGATGTCATCTTCAGAACCACTGTGCCTTGTCCAACCACCTGAGAGGTAGATGAGTTTCCCATTGTCAGATGATCGCCGCCATCGACCTTCTGGCACATGGAAAACATATTGCTTTCAGCACAAATATGACGAGTAGCCCCAATGTCTACCCACCATTCCCTCGGATTCCCAACTATGTTGGCTTCGGTTACCACTGCTGATAGTTCCATCTCTGAGATATCATCGGTCAGCTGCTCACTCTCAGTGACATGGGCCTCATTTTTCTTTTTCTTGCCCTTGTCCTGAGACTTCTTGTTTCTGCAGTCCTTTGACATATGACCGCTATTTCCACAGTTGTAGCATTTCCCCTTGAACTTCTTGTTCGCAATGATGCTGGCCTTAGACTCCATAGTCTTGTAGCTGGCCTTCTCGGACATCCTGTTGTCCTCCTCGATTCTCAATCGAACACTAAGGTCTTCAAGGCTCATTTGCTTCTTTTTGTGTTTCAGATAGCTCCTGAAGTCATTCCATGATGGAGGCAACTTTTCAATTATGGCCGCAACTTGAAACATCTCACATAGTTTCACACCCTCATCCAGTATTTCATGAATGATCAGCTGGAGTTCACCCAACTGAGACATCACCGTCCTTGAATCTACTATCTTGTAGTCCAGGAACCTACCCACGACAAATTTCTTTTGTCCGGCATCCTCAGTTTTATACTTCTTCTCGAGAAATTCCCAGAGAATCTTCGCAGAAGTCATGCCTTGGTACACATTGTACATGGTATTGTCAAGACCACCCAAAAGACAGTTCTTGCATAAGAAGTCTCCAGACATCTAAGTCTGTTCTCGCTCTTCCTTGGCCATTTCAGATTCACCTTCCACAGGACCCGGAGGATCTTTGAGGAATTTAGCCAACTGGAGAGTTGTCAGGTAGAACAACATTTTGCTCTGCCACTGCTTGAAATTTTCCCCACCAAATTTCTCCGGCTTTTCTCCATGAGAGACCGGTACTGTGATATTTCCGCTAGCCATTTGTAACTGGAAAATCCAATAGGGGTCAATTAGTCTACAAAAGACAAATTGCACAACGATCAACAAATGATCTTGTTCAAAGTGATGTACTAGGTAACCACTTATTGTTCTATTGGACGGTGGATCCAATAAACACAAGTCCTTGAATTTCAACTAAAGATTCTTTTGGAAAAATGAATAAACGAATATCGTCTTTTAGACATAATATTCTTTAAACACTTTTTCAATAGGATCTTCTAGCAATTCAAACCCAAAACTACACTTTATACAACAGTACAATTTACAATATGTGTAGATATGTGTAAGTGTCAATCAAGATTGGATGGAATTTCTTGTGTATGATTACACTTTAAATTCTCAACCAAGTATACAACACTCAATCAATTTCAACTTTATCACTATGTGTATTCTTGTGATAATTGAACAACCTAATAATAACTTAAATCTATACTACCAAGATTAATGTGTTACAGTATATGATTTACTAAGTTAATATTAATTTCAGTTTACAATTTATAATAATTACATTACTATTTCGTTAGTGTCGCGTTCGTATATACGTTCGAACGAGACTGGCAGTGTGGGTGCGTTCGTGTTGTGTTTGACAATGCGTTCGAACGATGTGTTTCCAGAGAGTTCACGTTCGAGTAGCGTTTGATAACACGTTCGAACGGAATGATTCCAGAGAGTTCACGTTCGTATAGCGTTCGAGAACGCGTTCGAACAGAATGATTCCAGAGAGTTTGCGTTCGAGTTGCGTTTATGACGCGTTCGAACGTTCTAAGGTAGAAGGCTTGCGTTCGAGTTGCGTTTGAATACGCGTTCGAACGTTCTTATGAATTTTCAGATTTTTTCCTTCGCGTGCGTCGAGCGTTCGAACGCCCTATGGGTTTACATACGCAGTTCGTATTTTTTCCAGAAATTTTCTTCCATAGCATGCGAATTTATAGTCTAACAACACTAGAATACCATAAGTTCTTAAGATTGTTGTATAATTATTGTCATTAAACGTCAAAACAACATGCTTCAAACAAATTAAACCAGATAAATACCGACCAAATTATCATAAAACCCTAGAAAATGAAACTATATAAAACCTGGAAATTGTGAAAACTAATCCAAGTCGAGATAATCATCTGTCCTTAAGAACTTATTGACCTCGTCATAGGTGCTTTACGTTCTTCCAGGATAACTTGGTTCCTTCTTGTCCAAGGAGCACTCATTGGCAATTATACAAACTGGAAAATGGTTGAACTCTCTCTCAAAAAACCAAAAACAAAACAAATGTCTCTATCAGAAAAACAGATTTTATCTCTGTCCTTAGTATTTGGATTTAAATCCTCTTTTATAAGGCATAGGAGGGTGCCAATAGGGCACCCCTTGGGGTGGGGTGCAACCCTTCAAAAGGTTGTACCCCTCACAAGTACCCAAAGCAACCAAAGGACAAATGTACCCTTAAACAATATTCAGAAGAATTTGCAACAATAGTCTTATTAAGAGTTAGTTATATGTAACTGATTTTGTTATTTCCCTCTAAAAATTAGTTTGTTAGAAATTACGTGTCATTGTATCATTGGTTAGCTGTTTGACTTGTTGCTATATATAACGCACAAGCTACATCTTGTATCACATAAGATTCATTAATAAGAAATTTTAGTCTGTAATTTTCTCTCAATTTCTCATAAACTTTCCATAGAAACTGTTAGTAGAGAAAATCGCCCTAGGACGAACTAGGGGTGAGCAAAACCAATTTCGGTTCCGGTTCCGTATAGAACCGGAACATACCCGGAAAAATTCGGTTCCGCACTAAGTGGAACCAGAACCTACCCAATTAAATAAGGTACCCTATTATTTAGTTCCAATTCGGTTCCGGTCCGGTTCCAAATTACCCTAGTTGATGGTACTACTGGTCTGCTTTCAGGTTTGTTTGGTAAAATCTTCTCAATGTTCAAGTGATACCAAGGGTGGTGGCTAGATGCATAAACATAGCATCATCTGAATTACCAATCAAATAAGCAACTGGATTTGCAGTTCTAATAAAATGCCTTGTATGATTATATGTTCATATAAATCTCTAAATGTTCATATAAACTGGTTCCATGGTCCGATTCCGGTTCCGACCATTTTGGAACCGGAACCTACCCGGATTAAATCGGTTCCTTCATTTTTGGAACCGGAACCTACTCGATTACAACGGGTTCCGGTTCCAAACCAGGAAAATTGATCCGATTCCAACCGATTCCGGTTCTACCGGTGCTCACCCATAGGACGAATGAGTCTATGATGGACGAAAAAGAAAGACGTATCAAAGGACGAAAAGGCAAAGTCATCCAATGCATGTAGAATCATGATAAATGAATAGTGAATCTCCCAGCAAACGAAGGACGATGAAGGGAAAAACAATTAGGACGATTACCATGCGAACAAGTACTTTGCAGTTGATCCCACGATATAGCGGTCATGCAGTAACCCCCCATGATCTGGCAAGTTATCAAAGCGCACAACTCAACAGTTAAATGCACGATCCATCAGTTACGCGCTAGCATGAAACGTGGGAGTCCTTGAACCAATGGAAGAAAAACAACTCAAGCGGTTGATAAGACCCTTCACTATAAAAGGTCCAGGCGTGGGAAAAGAAAAAGAGACAGAGAAAAATGAAGACTCTTAATGAGCAAGTATTTTAATTTCATAACTTTGTAATATGTAGAATTGTAATTTGTGTGCTTGTGCCCCTTTGAGGTATTTTCCTAGAATCAAACACCCCTTGCTGGGACTTTGTCTCATGAGGTTTGGACCTTACACACGCATTGACTAAAAATTGTGCAAACAATTTTTTGGTGACCATAATGGGAGATTTGGTGCAAGAAGTGAAGATGCTTCCGAAAATGAACACTCAGACTGACTCAAGTACATAGGAATAGGGATTGGAGCAAACCAACCAGCCCCACATCCCAACGGTAGTAGGCCATTTTGAGGGTCTAGCAGAAGCAAGCCGATATGAAACTATGCGAGAGTTCAGCCCTAACGTGATTCGTGTCTTGTTCGGCGAGTTCACCCAGGATGTTGTCGAACATGTTAGGCTTCAAAACGCTCACATCATAGATAAGTTTACTTCGGCTAATAATTCGCATTATGAAAACATGGCCAAACACCCGAACTCATTAAATGAGTTAATGGCCAAATATGTGAACGTGGGAACAATCCCACCATGGACTGCACCTCCTGCATCAAGTAGTCAGGAGGCTGGTCCAAGCAATGGTCCTCCTCTACAAGGGACTACTGCCCCTACAATACCTCGAGGAGGAATAAATCCTGGTTGTACTGGCCCACACTTAGGGCCAAACCTGGTACAAAATGAAGTAGTGTTGCCCCAAGGTTTACATGCGTAGAGTCACGACCACGTCCCATTTGTAAGGGGACCACAACCACCGCCAATAGGGGTGCCATTCAATGGCAGCGACATGTTAAGAAAACAAATGACCAAGATTCTTCAAAATCAATTCGGTTTATGGGTGAGGTCGATTCTGCCAAATTATCAAAAATCATACCTGAAGTGGATTGATTTAGCGTATCCATGACCTAGAAATTACAAAATACCAGAGTTCTCTCTGTTTACAGGGTCTGGAGAAGTTTTCACAATAAAACACATATGGCGATTTACTCTTCAGTGTGGAGAGACGAGCGATTTCTATAAGTTGAGATTATTTCACGGTTCGTTGTCAGGAATGATTTTTTCTTGGTATATCAGCCTGCCACCCAATTCGGTGAAGCATTGGCACCAAATGGAGCAGTTGTTCTACGCATAATTTTATAAAACCGAATCTGAAGTAACTCTGGCCGATTTGGAAAATCTGAGGCAGTTGCCAGGAGAATGGGCCGAAACGTTCTTACAAAGATTCAAAGCGGCTCGAGGCCGATGCTAAGTGCCTTTACCAGAAAAAGAGTTTGTGAAAATCATCACCCCGAATAAGTACCTCGATCAAGCCGTTCCAACTAGTATATGGTCAGGAGGTCGTACTATCGGTTGAAGTCAATATTAAATCTACTAGGGTGGCGTTACAAAAGGAGTTAACAAAAGAAAACTACAGTGAAATGATGATCCAAAATTTATTAGAGTTGGATGACATCAAATGCGATGCCATTAACCGTTTGGAGGCACAAAAGGTAAGGATAACCAAAGAATACAACCGGAAAATCGTGGCCAAATCGTTCACAAAAGGGGAGTTAATATGGATTATGGAAAACCATACTACCATTGGGTACCAAGAACCCTGCATATGAAAAACGGTCGCCTAATTGGGAAAGCCCATTCGAGGTGGAGAATGTATTGCCAAATGGGGCTTATCATTTAAAGAGTTTGAATGGAGAAATGCATGCAAGAGCGATAAACGACAAGTACTTGAAAAAGTATATGCCTTCGTTGTGGGAACATGAGAATGTAACGTTCTCCAAATAAAGAAAAAAGATATGGAGAAAACAAAAAAGAAAAGGGGTAAATAAATAAATGATACAACTTCATTAATCACGGACGACAACGTCCTAAAAGTTACAATTAAAGGACGATGTAACATCCTAACAATATAAATACATGATCATTCAGTGGTCGAAGGTCGTCGAAAATCTCATGTTGAGTCCTTCATAGCTGAGAACGTTTCTCTCAACCGATGTTACTCCTTCTGCATCTCCAAATCAGCTGTCGTCAGATCGGTCAAGCTCATCTCAAAATCAACTTGGGCCAAGTCTTTATATTCCACCAGGAAAGTGTTCACCTTCGTTAATTGAGAGGCGATGGTTTTTCTCTTGGCCTCTCTCCTCATGTGACTCTCCTCGATAAGGCTATGGATCTCCTGTAATTGTCGTTCTAAGTCCAACAACACCGACTCCTCAATCACCATTTCGTCCGTAGTTTCCCGTATAGTCTGGCGGAAAGTGTCAAGGGATTCACATAGTCTTTATTTCTTGGCCATGACTGTGTATATTTCGATAGCGAAGAATAAGAGCTGTAACCTCGTTATGCAAATCTTGAAGAAAGAGTCAGTTTTCCACTGGTATATGCAGAACAAGAAGACCCAGCAGTTGATCTAGCTCTGAAGAGATCTTTTCTAACTTAAGCATGTTTTCTGGCGTAACAGCTTAATCAACGACCTCCCGAAAGCTTCCAAACCTCCCGAAAGCTTCCAAGTCTATAGTAGCTCGGGCCAAAGACGAGGAAGATTGAGATGAAGTAGAGGCTAGCCAATCAAGATCGTCCAGAATGTCCTGGACTGATTGCAGTAACGGATCGGACACCTGTGTGTAAAAAAAATGAATTAGCAAATGAGAGCCAAAAGAACGATAAAAGAAAGAGGAAAAGGGAAAAGACTTACAGCCACATGCCTAAAGCTCGAACTGAGTGGCTCATCTACGATCGCCATAGGGATATCATCAAGTGGCAACACAGGTTCTCGCCTAGGAGATGGAGGCAGAGGAACGGGGGACGCCCCCCGAAGAGATGATGGCGAAAGAATTGAGGATGATGGCCATTGGGGAGAATGAGACTGTTGCATCGGAGGAACGGGAGCCGCCTAAAGAGGTGATGGTTGTTCGAGAGAAAGAGGCTGTTGTACTGTAGAAGAATCAGAATCGGAAGAGTCAGCAACATAATAACTTCCATATCTTCATAAATACGGTGAATAAGTTCACCATTATACAAGGACCGAGCCTCCTCCAATAATTCCAATTCGGCCAGACTGAACAGGCTGTCTATGTCCCTATAACTTCCCCTAAATCCCGCAGCAGCCTATATACGCATTAAGGGATAGATCCGTTTAAGAGGAAGCCAAATGGGCTCGTTACCCGGCCGAAGAGGCTTGTTGTCCGGCCGAAGAGGCTTGCTGTTGTGAAAATTTAAGCATAAAGGATTATTTATACTTTGTTTTTGTTCCTAGTATCTGCACGAGAAAAATCATTTAAAAAAAAGATGAGCCATATTGTACCTTAGTCTGATGAAGTATCAGGGGCTCGTCCGAGTCAGAGCTATGGGTCGGAGAAGGATGTTTCTTTTTAACTTGTTTGGCGCCTGTTTTCTGCGGCCTAGCTTTCTCAACAAGCTTCTTTGACCCAGCTATCTCTGAAGGCTTTGAGGAAAAAGAAATGCCAGAAAAAACCAAGGAAGAAGGCAAAAAAAAAGTCTCTCACTGCCAGACGGCCAAAAACAATCGAATAGAGGGTTGACAGATGTGCAAGGGGAGAAAGAAGCACAAGAAAAAGAAGATAGCAAAGAACGAGCCTCAGACAAACATTGGTCAATGTCTGAAAGCGAAAAGACCTTGAAACGTTCCGATGGGGTGGAACGATAATGAAATAACGGAAGGGGCCACCATTGAATGAGACTAAATTGGCGGGCGGCGAAGTTATGAGAGTATACTTCCACCACAGCCTTGCCATTGGCTCCAGTCAAAGTGTCATGAATCAGATTGCGGGTGCAAAAAAACTTGCGCCATATGCGATGAACCGATTCATCCCCATCTGACTCGGGAAGCTCATGAATGAAATAAGGGTTGTCGCCCAATGAGAAAGGAAAGAAAGACGAGACTCGAGAAATGGTGTAAAAATATTCAAAAATAAAGCGAGGAATGAGGGAAGTTGGCCCCAATTGGGCGAACAAAAGGCCAACACAAGGATATGAGCGATTTGACTCAATTGAGCCGAAGACCGGAAATTGGGCTCTAAGCCAAAGATGGACAAGCCAAAGAGGACCAGAAGCGATCATCGAAGTGCTAGACTATAGTTGTTTCTGGAGAACGGCCAGGCTCCGATAAATGGCAGCCAACAAAAAGAAACTCAAATCTAAACACCGGCCGTTGGCGATGTCCGACGAAATGGGAAGATAACTCGCCACTGGTTTCTGACTAGGCACGCAAATGATGTATTTGCAAAGCCAATAATGAATGAAAGCGGAGCGTTCCAACACCGAGACTGGACCAGCTGACTCAGAAAATGCACGGAAAAAGGCGGAATAAGAAGATAAGGAAAAAGTTTCAATTGAAGGAGGCGGAAAACAAAAGGTAGTACGAGCAGAAATGGTCGCACCCAAAGGGGCTAACCCGGTTAAAGCACTAATATCACGAAGGGTGATGGTAAAAGGACCAGAAGGAAAAAAGGAAAACATTGTAATCAGAGGACCAGAAAAGCAGCGATGTGGGGAATAGATTTCGATCGAAAATGAGGAGTGTCAATGAAAGCTCTATAAGGGAAAGCAAGCCGTTTTCTTTGAGAAAAGTGCAGGTGTCTGCGTGCAACCTTATACGTTGAAACCAGGTTTCAAAAGAAGAGTCGTGTTTAGGTCAAGTACAGATGGGGTTAGATTGGGTAAGCGGAGAAACGTTCAATGGTTCTTAAAAAGGGATGTTGGAAATGGAAGGAAACAATTGAGCCAAAAAGGGCTGTAGCAATGGCGGTATCATTAACAAAGATAGGGCCCATGGAGCACAATCCATAGTTTTCGTCGATGGTATGAATGCCAAAGACGCCCACAGAAGAATCACCCAAATCAGCTTGGTAATCACCAAAAGTTGAAATGGCCTTTTTCGAAATGGAAGAAGACGACGCCATAACAAGGAAATTGAGAACAAGAAGATGGAAAGGTTTGCAGAGAAGAAAATTAAAGTAATGAAGAGAAAGAATCAAGCCCTTATATAGCAAAGGTAAACGTTCACCCTATGACAAGTGTCACGACCCAATTCGAGGGGAGAAGAAAATGCGGGAAACGAAAAGGGCGACGTTAGACATGATTTGACATAGGATTGACACGAAAGTCGACACATGACGTGTTGGAAAGGTCGCACATTTATTGGGGAAATGATGAGTTCACATAGGGAATGTAAATGACGGCCCTCAATACGTGCAAACGATAACAAAAGATAAGGCGAAGATTAGAAAGTCGAAGCCAAAATAACAATCCGACCGATGGTACCATCCTAACTTTACCCAAATTAAGAAATTCCCCCTCGATTTCATCTCCCAAATTAATCAAGGCGAATTTGGGGGACAATTGTTAGTAGAGAAAATCGCCCTAGGACGAACGAGTCTATGAAGGATGAAAAAGAAAGACGTATCAAAGGACGAAAAGACAAAGTCATCTAATGCATGTAGAATCATGATAAATGAATAGTGAATCTTCCAGCAAACGAAAGATGATGAAGGGAAAAGTAATTAGAACGATTACTATGCGAACTGATACTTTGCAGTTGATCCCACGATCTAGCGGTCATGCAATAACCCCCACGATCTGGCAAGTTATCAAAGCGCACAACCCAGCAGTTAAATACACGATCCAACAGTTACGCGCAAACATGAAACGTGGGAGTCCATGAACCAAGGGAAGCAAAACCGCTCAAGCGGTTGACAAGACCCTTCACTATAAAAGGTTCAGGCGTGGGAAAAGAAAAAGAGAAAGAGAAAAATGAAGACTCATAATGAGCAAATATTTTAATTTCCTAGCTTTGTAATCTGTAGAATTGTAATTTGTGTGCTTGTACCCCTTGGAGGTATTTTCCTAGAATCAAACACCCCTTACTTGGATTTTGTCTCAGGAGGTTTAGACCTTACACGCGCATTGACTAAAAATTGTTCAAACAGAAACAAACAACAATTTAGTCATTAAAACTTCAATTTTTAAGAAGGAGAAGAGAACTAGTTGAGAGAAAACACTTACCATTAATATATTCATATCATTGTTAAATTCAAAATTTTAATTGGGAGCAAAAGTTTAAAATTTTCGGGGGTTAAATTTCAAATTTTAAATAGACCAACTTTCCAATATAAATGGATAGCCTACCCATACTGATAATGAGAAAAAAACAACTGACAATTGCAGAGACAAATTAAAATTGTATCGCTCTTATGTTTCCTAATACGCAAAGAATGCTAGCAGATACTTGGAACAATAACAAAATCCAACAAAATGAGAACGCGTGTTTCAGCTTCTTTGCGTCCCCAATTTCGAATATGGGTGTAGGGGTGGTAATTTGGGTCAGAATTCGTTTATTCGTTCGATTTGATTTGTTTTAAAGCGAATACGAATTTAAAAAATTGATTCGTTTAATAAATGGGTCAATTCGATTTGATTCGTTTATTAAACGAATCAAATACGAATTTAAGCTCATTGATTCGTTTAAGATTCGTTTTATTATTTTAATTTATTAGTTCTTGTTAATTTTCAATTAAAATTCGAGAAATTATAGCTAATTATCATAGAAAAAGTAATATTTTTGATATTTGGTGAGGTATTTTTAGTAAATATATTAATTACATATTTCATATGTATATATTTATGAAGAATTAATGTAAATCAAGTGTGGTAAATTATTTTATTAAATAATATCATTGACTAAACGAATATTCGTATTCGATTCGTTTAATAAACGAATCGAATACGAATCCATCATATTTTGATTCGATTCGTTTATGATTCAATACAAATTCGATTCGTTGATTCGTTTTGCCACCCTTACTTCCGAGTATATTGTAAGAACTGAATCTAGTGAACCAACATTAAGTTGAACTAGCATAGAGCCCGAGTTATGCGCGGGTTTTTTTTCGAGTCGATAGATTTGTATTTTGAGTTGGTTCATGACATTTTGTTATTGGGTGTCAATTTTTCTATTTGTTATTGTTAAATGAAAGTGTCTATTGTTGTGTTGGAAAATAATATTTTTATTACGGGTAAAGGTCTTGCGTAAATGTTACAAATTAAAGTATAAACAATAACCATAATTTGATATGTTAGTTATTATTATTATACATGTTTCTTTTTATTGAAAAAATCGAGAAAAGATTATTCCATTTACTTATGCATCAAAAGCCTCAATATTCTAGAAATTCCATAAAATAGCTTTAACTCTGAATGCCTGACCATGAAGATTAATCTTGAATGTTGATTTTGGCCCTGAATGACTAATCCTGACCCTGAATAGCTGATCTTAACCCTGAACGCATGAGTCTGGTTGCCTGAAGCTGAATGAATGAACATGGACGACTAATGCGGAATGCTCTGAATGACTTAACATGAATGTTTGAACTTGAAGGTCTGATTCTGAAAAACAGAACCTGATTAAATTAACCATGAATGCCTAAACATGAGGGTCTTATCTCGAAGGACTGACCCTGATAACAAACCCTGATAGCTGGACTTAATGAAGAATTTATGATACAGACCCTGATAACTGACTCTGAATAATTGGTTCCTGATAATGATTCAAATTCAGCATTTAACAAATATTTTGGTTTTTGATTGGTGGGCTTTTGATTATGATCTGTAAGGAATTAGAGTCGGTATATCTTTTAATGGAAAGTGATTTTAAGAAAAATTACTTTATGCAAATGTTTCTGGAAGCTTAATCTATAAAAAAAATTCTTATGGAGTGATTATTGATAAAGGACTTGAAGTAATTTCATGCTCTCAAAAAATAATTTGTATGTTTTCCTTTAACACTTGACCATATTGGATTGATTAGGTTTAGTAAGGCAAAAAGAATTTTCAGATTTTTTTCCATTTGATTTATTTGTTTGTTTGCTGATTCCTGACTATGTTGCTAGACCCTGATATTAGACTCTGGAGACTGACCTTGACTGATTGATACTGAATAACTGGTTATGATGACTAATCATGCATGGCTGAACCTGAACCTGAATGTCTGACTCTAAATCTGAATGAGTGACCTTGAATTGGAATGACTGATCTTGAACATGAATGTCCGACTCTGAATTTGGATGACTAATCTTGAATTAGAATGACTGACCCTGAACCTGAATGTCTAACCCTGACTGACCCTAAAGTCAGACTCTGAAGACTAATCCTGAATGTTGACCCTGACCCTGAATAGCTGATCCTAACCCTAAATGTTTGAGCTTGATTACTTGAAGTTGAATGACTGAACATAGATGACTAATTTGGAATGCTATAAATGACTTAATATGAATGTTTGAACTTGGAGTTCTGATTATAAAAGACATACCCCGATTGAATTAATCTTGAACATAAGGGTCTGATCCCGAAGGACTGACCTTGATAACAGACTCTGATAGCTGGCCTTAATGAAGAATTTTTGATTCAGACCCTGATAACTGACTCTGAATGACTGGTTCTTGATGATGATTCCAATTCATTATTTCACTGCTGCTTAAATTGAGGTCTAATTTTTTTTTTTTTTGGAATATAGACAATTCAACAGTGGTGCTATAATCAAATGAAATTATCATAGATTAGTTGCAATACTCAAAACATACGTCCACAACCTCATGCTTTCGCTATTTGGCCTGAAATCTTAACTGAAACAGACACGTGTTAATCATGCTCTCTTTGGTTATAGAGAGTGTGGAAATCGTGAGAAGTGATAAAGAGACCTTTCGCTTCTAGCGAAGAATGTCTGATTTAGATGACAGAGGCTCATCGTTTTGATTTCGGTTGTGGAAAAGCTTTGATCGGAGAAAAGAAACGGCAACAACGAGCTTTAATGATTCGTCATCGGTGAGCTTTATTTATGCTTTATAGACATCTATAAAGGAAACTCTCCAATCAACTCCAACGATATAAATCTAGGCCCGACAATCTCTTGTAAACCAGCCAAAATCATCCATTAGCACAAACACTTTATAGACAAATCAAATCTAACAGAACCAACTATAATTTCAGTCTAAATTTCTCCATATTCTTCAATACCCACATCGAATCTCTCAAATGGTATGTATAAATTTTTATATCAGCCTCAAAATCACATCCTTCAAAATTCACGATGCACTATCAATCTAAAAAACTCACTTGAGAAGTTGAGCTGAACGAAATCGTACTGTGCGGTTGTGGTTCGAGAGTGCAGCTAGCCCAACCCTATATGGAGGAAGATATGGAAATCATGGTTTTTTCCCATTGGTTGAATCGCTATTCCTATAAATTTGTGGCTTCGTCTTGAGGGCTGATTTAATTTTTGGGATAAAATGAAAGCTGCCATCAATTTTTGCGGCTGGTGATATTTTTTAGGTCGAATGAATGTTGTCATTGATTTTTGTTTTGTTTTCATGTTCTCTAGACAACAATTAAATCAATCTCTAAAATCATTAAGTATAGAATATCAATGAAATACATGAATCTTCACCAAATAAGGGGAGAACAAGATATCACTCATAATGAAGGAGAAATTGTGGAAAAGCTATAGGGCTGATTTAATTTTTGGGATAAAATGAACGCTGGCATCAATTTTTGCTTCGTGGGCTGGTGAGATTTTTTAGGTCGAATGAATGTTGTCATTGATTTTTGTTTTGTTTTCCTGTTCTCTAAACAACAATTAAACCAATCTCTAAAATCATTAAATAGAGAATATGAGTGAAATACATGAATCTCCACCAAATAAGGGGAGAGCAAGATATCACTCATAATGAAGGAGAAATTGTGGAAAGGCTAAGAGTGAATAAGGAGCTGATATATATCTATATTATAAAGCATAATGGTATGAGTGAAAGAGAAGACAACCAATGGTTAAGGTTAAGAGAGATAATGTATCAAAATGTTATCTTTATATGACTTAATTGGCGGCTCAGATCATTTCATTATAATCTAATGGCTAATAAAAAATCTTTTTCATTATAGAATCTCTATAAAATTGTTAATTATAATTTACCAAATAAATCAAATAACAAAATCATTTTCATTATATAATCTCTCTGAAAATATCAATTGTAGATTACCAAATAAATTAAATGACAGAATTCTAAAATCTCTCTGAAAATGATAATGGTAAATCATGTTATAAATTCTTTAATATCGTGTCGTAGACACGGACAATATCTAGTATATTTATATAGAGAGTGAGAGAGATTTTCCAAGAAGTCATCAAATAAGCTTTTTCTCATGAAGCCAAAGTCTTCCAAAAACATATAATATAGATGCACAAAGTACAAACGACAAAGCTGACATCGTTGTATTTCCTCTAACAAAATTTACTTTTGATTTGGAAATGGGAATCATCCACGGTATCCAATGCTCTTTTAGTCCCTTTCAGCAGTTTCCCATTGACCCGCAACTTAGGATAAACTTCACACGATTATACTGATATATTTAGTGAAGAATTTGGAAACTGTGTTCAATTTTAATGTCACGCATGTTTTAATTGTAATCTTACATTTAAATTATTATTCAAATTTCAAATATTATTAATCATAATTTTTTAAAAAAACTCAGCATCAAATTTAGGTTATTTATTGAAATATTCAGTCAATCTAGCATCGACAACAATGAAAAGAATGTGGATCAAGGGCGGGTTTGAATTTTGAGGGCTGTATATAAGTTTTTAAAGTAGGTAACTCTTACTAATAAGATATAAATTTTTTTGGCTTTCTTCTAATAATAAGTATAAACTTTTCTTAGTTTTCGAGACCTCTAATTTTGGGCAAAATTTAGGCCAAATTGACGCCAATGTGTGGGCTGTCCCTAGGGCCACCCATAGTGAGATATCCATAATAGTTGGCCTGCAACTAACAAGTTAAATAAATCACTCGACCTTAGCCAATTTAGACGGTCGCCGAAGAATTCACTCAAATACAATACTCCATAAAAATTTATGTTTATACATTTAAGTGTATGATAAAATTATTATTAATTTTTATGTAAAAAAATAACAAAATTTCCCTAATTGATTTATTAATTATAGTATAGAATTATTAAAATTATTATATTTTAGTAAATATTTATCTTGATCTTTTTTATTTTTCAAACAAATAGTATGATTATTATTATTTTTTTCTAAAAATATATTTAATAAGTTTTTGCTAAATTTTTTCCCCAAAAAAATAAAAATTTGAGCCGCCTTGGTTGTTGAAACTTGAAAATATAATTTTTTTTTTAAAAATTATATAAATTGAGAAAGATCCTAGTTTTGTTAGCAAGGGAGAAAGGGTGCAAGCAGATACTAGGAACAACAACAAAGTACAAATAATCCTTTATACTTGAATTTTCACGACAGCAGGCGATTATTAGAAGAATAATAATGGCGATTCCATCGAACTTGCAGGAGCGCCATTGTTCAATTCTTTGGGGATAGCCTTCAATGATGGGCTTTTTACAAGAAATAGTTGTTATTTTGTAGTGAGTGAAACCAGTATCCAAGAATATCCCTTCCCATTCTCTGTCAGTTCTCTTTTTTCCAGCACCAGAATTAACTGTCAATCAAGTGTCTAACAATAGATTTGTTTTGGTTAATTCTTCTTCTTCTTCCTTTCATTACAATATCTATGATTATTGGCGGCAATGCTTCATTTGCAGGATTATATCTGATGCGTAAATGTAAAGTAATATTGGAAAGAATAAAAAATTTAGAAGAATTCCAACAATATGTTTCAGTTTATCCCTCCTTTCTCTTCAAGGTAAGCTTCAATAACCTAAAAGAATTATTAATTAATTAAGTACATAATGTATCATGCATTGCTAATCAGAAGTGCAAATGAGTTGCTGCAGATGGCCTTTCCATGGATTTGGTGATGAGGATGGCTCGAAGATACAGAAGAAATGCACGGAAGCTATATGATTCTGGCAAGTGAACCATTGCCGCCAATTTTCCTGCACTTCATTCAAATAGGAAATGTAATAATCTAATCAATGGAAAGGAAGACCAACATGAATTAACCGAAACAAAGCTCTTGATTGCCACTTCGTTTACAGTTAATTCTGGTACTGTAAAAGAGAGAGCTGAAAGAGAATGAGAATGGTTATTCTTGGATACTGGTTTCACTCACTACAAAATAACACATATTTTTTGGTATAAAGCCCGTCGTTGAAGGCTATCCCCAAGGAATTGAACAATGGCGTTCCTGCAAGTTTGATGCAATCGCCATTATTCTTCTAATAATCGCCTGCTGTTGTGAAAATTTAAGCATAAAGGATTATTTATACTTTGTTTTTGTTCCTAGTATCTGCTTGCACCCTTGTCTCTTCTCTATTTTACTTTTCCTTTGATAATAAAATCAGATATTTTTCTCCCTAGTTTCTGTGTTCTCCAAACAACATGCTGCAATTCTATCATTTTAAATAATATCAAAAAATTATATCGGGCAAAAACACTAAATCTTAATTTGTGTTGACTGTCACATATCCTTATTGTTCAATTGAACGACACCCTACATACACTTACTATTTAATTTAAAATAATCATAAATATAATATAAATATGAGATGGCATGCAAACTGGTGTGAGCAGTGGTGGAGCCAGAAAATTAATTTAATAAGGCAAAATTTGATTTTTATAAAAGTAATAGAAACTTTTCATTTTAGTGGGAGCAAAATAAAATTATCTCAATATAACGTCTATATATAATGTGATATGTTGGTTTTTTCTAATAATAATTGATTGATGTGATTATCCATTGTGGATGCTGGATTTCGGCCGAGATCCACAATCAGAATTTATAGGTTGGGGGCATTAGCGATCCTGCAAGACAAATGTAGAGTGAGCGGGAGTAGACTGCCCACCGGTGTGGTGAGTGCCGGGGGCACTCCGACGCTCAAGTCAGTAGTATGAAATGAGCAGTAAATATGTAAAATATGAAAGCAATGTTTGAAGTTACCTTGACCTCTCTGGGTGGCCGTGAGGGCGGTGATATGTGTCTGTGGGAGTGGGGGGCTCAGAGAGCTTGTGTCAGAGAGAAATGAAGAGAGTTGAGAAGCCTCCCTATCAGTTACGAATTATGCTTCTTTATATAGTTTTTATAGGTGCCACTTTACAGATGGAATATGAATTGAAATTATGGAAGCGGCCCCTACAACGTGCAAAAATGGTTAAACTTTCGGTGGTGAGCATCTTTACATGTGGAGGGTGCATGTGATTTGTCTACTGAAAAATGATATAATATATGTGATTAAATAGAGTTTATCTGGTTATCTGTTAGATCAGGCTTGATAGGGGATCGGACCCTTGGCCCAATCTTGGCCTCTAAATACTATTTGGGAGAAATCGGGCCGGGCCTAAAGTGATAAGATAATTGTACCCTTAGACCAAATTTGGCCCATACAGTTTGTCCCATACTCTCTAAGTCAAGAAGTTTTTGATTTAGAGAATATTTTATATGTGTCGAACGAAACAAGATGTAAGAGTATCTGTTAAGAATGCATAGTTCATGTTACATACGACAGAGAGAATTCAATGTCTTTTGGACTAAGAGTAGTCCAAGTCTTCAACTTGGCTTGACATTTAGCCATGGGGGATGTCCCCAGTTGACTGAACCAGATGAAAGTTCAGGAAAATCTACATACTACTGGTCAAGGATCATACGAGTCTTCAAATTTTTCTAGACCAGATGAATGTTACTTGTTAAACTTGACTCTACATGAGTCCATGGGGGATGCCCCTGGTTGACTGAACCAGATGAAGGTTCAGGACAATCTCCATACTACTGGTCAATGATCATGTGAGTTTACAATGTTGTCTGACCAGATGAAGGCCAGGTCTTCAACTTGACTCTACATGAGCCAATGAGGGATCTCCCCAGTCGATTAAACCAGATGAAGGTTTATGGTACACTCCATACGACGGGAAGTCTTCAATGTTGTCTGGACTAGGAGTAGTCCAGGTCTTCAACTATGTCATATGGTATTGCTTGCAAATTTCAAAACCACAATCATGGTAAGTAAAGAAATGAGAACATTAATACCTGTTGTCTGTAGGATTTGTCGAGTGACTAGTCAATGGCTCTTCAATGTAAGAAGCATACTCTGTTTGACTGAAATAATGAGAGATCCTTCATTTGTCTGTTGTGTCGACTGGGCAGAAGGTTTATAATGAAGTCCAATATGGAGGATGTTTCTTTGTCTTATGTTTCAAGTCAACCATACATATTGATGAAGGTACAATGGAGTCTACAGATACTAGATCTGATGGAAGTTTAAGAAGATCTACAACACTTGAAGAAGGTAAATCAGAGTCTTCATGACCCAATGAAGGTCCAAGAAAGTTTACACAGTCCACTATACCTGATGTACGTACATGGGAGTCTACACACTTTATTATACCTGATGTAGGTACATGTGAGTCTACACAATCCATTATATCTGATGTAGGTACGTGGGAGTCTACACACTCCATATATGATGAAGATCCAAGGGGGTCTTCATTCTTCATTCTACATAATCTAATATGAGTTAATGAAGATCTTTACTATACTAGACCTACAGAAGGTCTATGGGAGTCTTTCCTTTTCATACTACTAGATTTGATGAAGGTCACGAGACTACTGTCGAATGGACATGTCCAATGGACTTGATGAATATCTATCAAGGTCATTACTCATTCACTTGATGAGGATTAATGAGACTACAGTCGAATGGACTTGTCAAATGGACTTGACAAAAGTCCAAAGAATTCATCACTCACTCTCCTGATGATGGTCCATGAGACTACTGTTGAATGAACATGTCGTATGGACTTGATAAGAGTCAATCAAGGTTATCACTTACTATATTAGACCTGAAGAAGGTTTAGGATGCTACAATGGAATGAACTTGATAAAAGTCATCACTCCTCACTCTTCTATGAGACTACCGTCGACTGGACTCGTCGAATGGACTTTATGAAAATCCAAAGAATTCATTACTCACTTTTTTACACTTGATGAAGGTCCATGAGACTATGGTAGAATGAACTTGAAGAATATCTATCAAGGTCATCACTCTTCACACTTCTACAATACTACTGTCGAATGGAGTTTGTCGAATGGA
Organism: Zanthoxylum bungeanum; assembly: GCA_019454045.1. Classification (NCBI taxonomy): domain Eukaryota; kingdom Viridiplantae; phylum Streptophyta; class Magnoliopsida; order Sapindales; family Rutaceae; genus Zanthoxylum; species Zanthoxylum bungeanum. The sequence continues at coordinate 263,369 of SKCR01025821.1, read as the reverse complement.
CCTGATGAAGGTTCAAGAGACTATAATAAATAAACTTGATTAAAGCCATCAATGTCACCTCCATTCTACGAGACTACTGTCGAATGAAGTTGGTCGAATGGACCTGATGAAGGTCAAAGGTCATCACTCACTATACTAGACCTGAAGAAGGTCCATGAGACTACAATATATAAACTTGATGAAAACCATCAATGTCATCTTTATTCTACGAGACTAATGTCGAATGGACCTGATGAAGGTCCAAGGTCATCACTCAATATAGTAGACCTGAAGAAGGTCCATGAGACTATAACAGAATGAACTTGAAGAATATCTATCAAGGTCATTACTCTTCACACTTCTATGATACTACTGTCGAATGAACCTAATGAAGGTCCAAAAGAATCTTTATTCTACCTGACTTGATGATTTTCATGAGACTACGGTCGAATGAACCTGATGAAGGTCCATGAAGCTATGGTCGAATGAACTCGATGAAAGTCCAAATGAATCTTCATACTACCTAATCTGATAAAGGTTGGTAGATTACAGTCGAATGAACCTGATAAAGGTCCATGGAGGCTAAAACAATGGTCGAATGAACCTGATGAAGGTCCATGGGTCTTTTCCACTGCTTCTAGTTTATGGAAATCCATCCATATAGTCTATAGTGGATGATAATCTCCATACATAGTGTGGAGATGATTATCTTCATATGTAGTATGGAAGAGATGGATGTCTATCAAGGTCATTACTAATTATACAAGACCTGACTAAGGTCAATGATACAATGATCTTTGCTGAAAGTCACATAAAATTTCAATACTACCTAACCTGATAAAGGTTGGTCGATTAGACGTAAATGAGGTCCAAGAAAATTTCATTCTACCTGACCTGATGAAGGTCAGAGACTAAGGTCGAATGGACCTGAAAAAGGTCCATTAGACACGGTCGTACAAACCTAATGAATGTCTATGAGAATCTTCACTCTATTGGACCTGATGAAGGTCCGAGACTACGGTCGAATGAAGCAATGGTCGAATGAACTTGATGTAAGTCAAACTGAATCTTCCTTCTACCTGACCATGAAACTATTGTCGAATAGACCTGACAAAGGTCCATGAGACACAGTCGTATAAACCAAATGAATGTTTATGAGAATCTTCACTCTACTGGACCTGATGAAGGTCCGAGACTACGGTCGAATGAAGATATGGTCGAATGAACTTGATGTAAGTCCAACCGAATCTTCCTTCTCTCTAACCATGAGATTATTGTCGAATGGACCTGACAAAGGTCCATGAGACACGGTCGTATAAACCAAATGAATGTCTATGAGAATCTTCACTCTACTGGACCTGATGAAGGTTCGAGACTACGGTCGAATGAAGCTTATGGTCGAATGAACTTGATGTAGGATCATGGGGCTCTTCCAATACTTTGTAGTGTTTATGGAAATCCATCCATATAGTCTAGAGTGGATGATAATCTCCATACGTAGTGTGGATATGATTATCCTCATATGTAGTATGGAAGATATGGATGCCTATCAAGGTCATTACTAATTATACAAGACATGAAGAAGGTCAATGATACTACAATAGAATGAACTTGATGAAAGTCACACAGAATTTCCATACTACCTAACCTAGTAAAGGTTGGTCGATTGGACCTAAAGGAGATCTAAGAGAGTTCTTCATTCTACTAGGCATGATAGAAGATTCCCTATATTGTCTGGAGTTGGCAAAATTAAATCAACGTAGCATGAAGAAGATAACTAACCTTTGATTTATTCTGGAGGAGTTGATAATCATTCCAAATAGTCTAGGGGTGTTGGGAATTTTCCATGTAGCCTGAAGTTGATAGCCATCCACCTTGTAGTATGGATAATAGCATGAACCATATGTTTTATCATCCCATATATGTCGTGTGGGATGATAGATCAATAAGAAACCTTTTTGTATATCCTGTATAATGAGACCGCTGCATAGTTGAGAACACCAATACGGTTAGCATTTTAAGGGGAATTTCCCATACTTGTCGTCTAGGCTTCCGTCGAATGAACTAGATGTCTATAACTCAATGTGGCCAGATATTACACGTGTGCCTGGGAAACTAAATTACTTAGAGTAAATGATAGACTTCATTCACCAATTAGCAAATGAACTAGATGGAATTATCATTGGTTTATGCAAGTTGGCTGGCTTCATTCGGCAGCTATTCTTTGTTGGGTGGAGCATGGCACATGCAAGGGAGTTATTTGTCAAAATTGGTGAACAGACCATTTTTATTCTACTTAATTTATTTATTTGTTTGTTTTGAGATAAAAGGGTAGTTTGATTCCCTCTCTCACATAGGTTGTTTAAGAAAAAGTTTCACTCTTTTTAACACACTTATCTTCTTTCAACGTGGGTTGGAAAATGGCTTCTTTTCTAATGCATTATCTTGTTCTTTGTAGTTGTTTCACGTGGGTCATGTAAAAAGCTTTGGCGTTTGGCTTTTTGGGTGTGAATGGGGTGGCTTTTGAATATAGTAGTATGCATTTGGCGTGTGGATTTACTCACTAGTCAGCTGGCTGTTTGTGTTTGGATTTTATACATTTGGTGTTTCACGTGGCTATATGCCTTATTTAGTCAAATTTTGAAAACTTGCATGCTTGGTGGCGGCATGCATCAAATTTTTAAGCGGCCTTCATGCTTGGAACTTTGGACGCATATTCTCGTATGACTGGATTAAACATCTGGGCCATTCGTACTATTGTAGAACAACTTGACGCACATTGTAACTTTGTCGAATGAGATAATTGATGAAACTTTCGTGAGTGTCGTATCCTTCCATGTCGCCAAGCCAAGACATAAATCTCGTGAAGCTTGAGGCTAAGAGTCCTCAGATCATGTCCTAAGATGATCACTTGCAAAGAGAAGACCATTGCTCCATGTGTCCAAAAATGAAGATACCACATGCGCCAATAAACACATTCTGCTATTCCTATTGCCATACGCTAATCTGAATTACAGCATGGAGCCACTCGCTAATCACGTGGACACAGAAGCCAAGGGCCAGCTGGCTTGAGGCAGCTCACTGTCGCAGGCATACTGCCCATGCTACTACAAATCAAGCTGCTTCGACCAAAAGCAAGACAACATACAAAAATGCCTAGTCCAGACGACCACCATACACGGCCACGAAAGACAAATAATGCTACTCTTCATACACAGAACACCAAAGATCTCATGCAAAAAAAAAAAAATAGTTATGCCTGTGCGTTCCTGAAGCCAACCTATATCCAATATTAGATATATGTGCTTGTAGTGTCGAATGGAGCCTCTGCCAATATCAAATGTCCTCCATGTCGAATGTGACAAGTGCAAGAACTCATACACGTTTCTTCTAGGATGAGTAGCAGGTGGAGCGGTTCCTCTGGAGGAATGTGCCTCGTTTTGTGGTTTGATGAATGTTTATTTTATTGGATATTTATTGTCAACATGCATTATGCATTCGCGTGTGGATTGCTGGAGTTTGGCAAGTAGTTTTGTCGAATGGGCAGTGAATTTTGAGGCTCTCTGTGCTTGTCGTGTGGTGGGCTCTAACCTCTTTCACGTGGTTGGCGCATGGATTTCAGTACTTTGATGGATAGTTTTGTAAGTGGGCTTAGATTTACTACAGTATGCATGGCGAATGGGCCATTCTCTTTGCATGCATGGGCGTTTTATAACCTATCACGCGAAAGGATTGATAAAGTGAACACGAGGTGTTTGTGAAGGTATTTTTGTGGTTTGGGCTGAGTGGATTGTTTGGGCCTGTTTTTCATGTATGTGTATTGGCATTGTTATAGGCACTGCTTTCGGCTGGTTTTAATGGGATGTTGAGAGTGGGCTTACTTTGCAAGTATCGAATGTTGCAACTATCAAGCATATAATCCACAAATAAACAGCTACAAGTTTGTTGACTTCATGCATAGCCACAAGTTGAACGTGAAGATGGTTGCATGTAGAATCAAATAACCCAAGCCACACCACTCCATGAATCATGTGAAGATGCCTGATGGTCTTTAAAAATCATAATATCTTATAGTGTCGAATAAGACCCGGTCACTTTATATCAAGTTGGATCCTATGTCACTTTGCATGTGCATGGTGCTTTGTCTAATAGACCACTTCTCCTCTGCATGTGGCTTTGTCGAGTGAACCCCACAATCAACTCTTCTTTGAATGTAGTTTTACAAAAATGATTTGGCGGGTGGTATTCTTTCACGTCTTTGGGAGCTAATGATTTATAGGGAAAGAGTGTTGTGATGTTATCTCGATTCGGCTTTTCCTTATTGATAGTTCGACTGCAGGTAGACTGGAGAGAATTACTCCAACATTTCATTTCACATGGAAGATGTGACTTGCCGTGATTGGTCAGCTGGAGAAATATGATGGCTTCTTTGTTGATTAAATGGGTAGTCGTCTGATGGTGGATTTTCACTTTCCATATTCTTGAATGCTTCTAAGAAATTGGGTTGATAAGATAGTTGAAGAGAGTTGTAGCCTCACGCCTTTGAGTGGCCGAAGAATGAATTATGTACCAGATACTATTAGAGATTAGTACTGGAGTTTTACTTGGATCAATTTTCATCTTCTATTGATCGTAACTGTTTTGTAGAGTGGCTGATTATGCCACCACATGATCCGGTGTCTGTTTGTAAGGATTGTAGACTGAGTTGTCTTTGCTTGCTATGAATCGCTAAGGCCCCACGGTGGGCGCCAAATTGTGGATGCTGGATTTCGGCCGAGTTCCACAATCAGAATTTATAGGTTGGGGGCATTAGCGATCCTGCAAGACAAAGGTAGAGTGAGCGGGAGTAGACTGCCCACCGGTGTGGTGGGTGCCGGGGGCACTCCGACGCTCAAGTCAGTAGTATGAAATGAGCAGTAAATATGTAAAATATGAAAGCAATGTTTGAAGTTACCTTGACCTCTCTGGGTGGCCGTGAGGGCGGTGATATGTGTCTGTGGGAGTGGGGGGCTCAGAGAGCTTGTGTCAGAGAGCATAAGCTAGTAAGAGAGAAATGAAGAGAGTTGAGAAACCTCCTTATCAGTTACGAATTATGCTTCTTTATATAGTTTTTATAGGTGCCACTTTACAGATGGAATATGAATTGAAATTATGGAAGCGGCCCCTACAACGTGCAAAAATGGTTAAACTTTCGGTGGTGAGCATCATTGCATGTGGAGGGTGCATGTGTTTTGTCTACTGAAAAATGATATAATATATGTGATTAAATAGAGTTTATCTGGTTATCTGTTAGATCGGGCTTGATAAGGGATCGGACCCTTGGCCCAATCTTGGCCTCTAAATACTATTTGGGAGAAATCGGGCCGGACCTAAAGTGATAAGATAATTGTACCTTTAGACCAAATTTGGCCCATACATCCATATAAAATAAAAATTTTGTTCAATTATTTTTACTAATAGACACAGGTCTTGAGCCGTAGATGATAAATATAAAATATGGTTCCCATTTGTACGGCCAGGTGCGCGCTCACATAATTTGTGTACTAAAATTACTAGAATTGTCTACTCATTTGACTATGAGGAATTTATTAATGTAAAATAAAACCAATATGAATTTGAATAAAATCCATATTAAACAATCTAAGAATCCGAATATAATTTTTAACTTTTCAAACTGGCTTATATGTGCTTCCGTCATTTGCCAATGGGAGTGATGTAAGAAAATACATAACAATTACAGGAAACTAGATTATCAATTTGTCACAATTAAAACATACCTCCTGATATTTTGATGGTTCTTGATACGTTTTGTTTCTGCAAAAGAAAACAAAGTAATAGATTCTTATGGCCTATGCCTTGTAAACGAATGGAGTACACAAGCTTTTTATGTCAGATTCAAGACGCAAAATTGGGCTTAATTGCTTAAGTTAACATGACGGCGAATCGTTTATTCCCACTGTATCTCCACAACACAGCTCATTTGTGCTTCTCAGCAAAATTAAAAGATGAGGAGTGGTTATGGCACTGTCGCTATGGGCCTCTGAATTTTGACGGATTGAAAATATTACAATAAAAGAACATGGTGACAGGGCTTCCTCAAATTACAGTATCTTCTTAAGTTTGTGAAGAATGTGTTGTTAGCAAACAACACCGTAATCAATTCCCACAAGGAAAATCTTGGAGAGCGAAGAAAGGATTGAAGCTTGTTCATTCAGACATTTGTGGGCCAATAACACCACATTCTAATGGAGGTAAAAGATATATAATTACTTTCATTGATGATTATAGTCGTAAGATATGAGTTTATTTTTTGCAAGAAAAATCTGAAGCCTTTGTAGCTTTTAAAAGCTATAAAGCACTTGTTGAGAAAGAAGTTGACAACTCAATAAAAGTTCTTCGCATTGATCATGGTGGAGAATATAACTCACATGAATTTGCAAATTTTTGTGAGAACCATGGAATCAAGAGACAACTTACAACAGCTTATACACCCCAACAGAATGGTGTATGCAAGATGAAGAACCACACTATTATGAATATGGTGCGAAGCCTTTTGACAACAAGTGGCATTCCAAAAAATTTATGGTCTGAAGCAGTTAATTGGAGCATTCATATATTGAACAGAAGTCCTACATTTGCTGTTCAAAAAATATGACACCATAGGAAGCATGAAGCGGAAGGATTCTTGCTGTAGACCATTTTCGGATTTTTGGGTGTATTGCCTATGCCCATATTCCAGATGAGAATATGAAGAAGCTAGATAACAAGGGAGAAAAATGTATTTTTCTTGGTGTTAGTGATAAGTCAAAAGCTTATAAACTATACAATCCTAGCACCATGAAAATTGTCATCAGCCGTGATGTGGTATTTGATGAAGAAGTCACTTGGTCATGGAATCAAAATGGTGTTAAAGAAAACATTCCAGTAGATTTTGATGATGAAGAGAAAAAACAGTAGCATATGGAGAATGAGCAAGAGGAGGAAGTCACTCAAAATGTTCCAATAGCTGATCAAAGCCCACTTGCAGCTGAATCACAAAGGTCTCAACGTGTTCGAAGAAGACCAACATGGATGCATGATTATGAGGTAACTGGAATTGATCAATCTGAAGACCCACTCACCCATTTTGCTCTGTTTTCAGATTGTGATCCTACCAGTTTTGAAGTGTGTATCATTTTTTTCAATGGCTGTAATTTCAGCATCCATAACCTTTCTCCATTTTGGTTTCGTGACAGCCACTTCAAAACTGGTAGGATCACAATCTGAAAACAGAGCAAAGTGGGTGAATAGGTCTTCAGATTGATCAATTCTAGTTACCTCATAATCATGCATCCATGTTGGTCTTCTTCGAACACGTTGAGACTTTTGTGATTCAGCTGTAAGTGGGCTTTGATCAGCTATTGGAATATTTTGAGTGACTTCCTCTTCTTACTCATTCTCCATATGCTTCCAAATGGGCATAAGACTATTTTGGCGTAAAGTGGGTTTACAAGACAAAGTTGAAGGAGAATGGTGAGATTGACAAGCACAAGGCACGCTTGGTAGCTAAGGGTTACAAGCAGGAGTTTGGTGTTGATTATAAAGAAGTCTTTGCTCCGGTTGCAAGGCATGATACAATCAGGTTGGTGATTGCTATGGCAGCTCAAAACTCATGGCCTATCAGCCTTCCACCATGAGGATTTGAAAGAATAGGTATTTATCGATCAACCTTCTGGTTATGTAAAACGTAGCAATAAGCATAAAGTGTATAAGTTAATGAAAGCTCTGTATGGATTAAAACAAGCTCCACGGGTTTGGTATAACCGTATAGAAACTTATTTTTTGAAGGAAGGATTTCAAAAATGTCCTTATGAATATACACTTTTTTATAAAAATTGAAGATGGAGGAAAAATGCTCATTGTTTGCTTATATGTGGATGATCTAATTTATACTAGAAGTAATACAGTCATGTTTGAAAGCTTTAAGAAATCCATGATGGCTGAATTTGAAATATTTGATCTTGGCATGATGCATTACTTTTTTGGCATAGAAGTGTTGCAGTCCTCTGATGGGATTCTTATTTCTCAAAAGAAGTATGTGGGAGAAATCTTGGACAAGTTTCAGATGAAGGATTGTAATCCTGTGAATACACCATCTGAGTTTGGTTTGAAGCTAAACAAGGATGATGGAGGAAACAAGGTTAACAGTACTCTTTACAAGCAGATTGTGGGGAGCTTAATGTATTTAACTGCAACAAGGCCCGATATAATGCATGTTGTAAGTGTCGTTAGTAGATACATGGAGTGTCCAACAGAGATTCATCTTTTGGCTGCAAAAAGAATTCTTAGGTACTTGCAAGGTATTAAGGAGTTTGGGCTATTCTTTAAAAAAAGAGAAAAGTCAGATTTGTTTAGCTTTACATATAATGATTATGCAGAAGATTCCGATGATCGAAAAAGCACATCTAGGTATGTTTTCATGTTGGGAACATGAGCTATTTCATGGTCATCAAAGAAGCAGCCAATCGTCAACCACTAAAGCTGAATTTGTAGCAGCAACATCTTGTGCTTGTCAAGCTATTTGGCTGGAGATGATTCTTGAAGAACTACAGTTCAAAGAAGATGGGCCTACTATTATTTATTGTGACAAAAGCTCATCAATAAAGCTCTCAAAGAATCATGTTCTACATGGTCGAAGCAAGCATATAGATGTGAAGTATCATTTCTTAAGGGATCTCACGAATGATGGAGTTATTAATTTGGTTTTCTGCAGAAGTGAAGATCAGATTGCTGATCTTCTAACAAAGCCTCTCAAATTTCCAGCATTTCAGAAGCTCAGGGAGCTACTTAGAGTTTGCAATTCAAAGGAATTTATTTGAGGGATGGTGCTTCAAATTTTGAGTCTTATTAAACTGATGTACTGATGTTATGTGTGGAACATCAATTTAAGGGAGGGATTGTTGAATAAATTAGTAGCAGCACACGTAAGAATGGATTTGATTTGTCCTAATCTTTAGGAGTTCAGTAGTTTGTTTTAATTTGTTTCCTAGTTAATAGGGGTTGGCCTAGACAATAGGAGTTTGTTGATGCACGTTGGATAGTGCCTATTTTCATGTTGCGTTCAGTTATGTATTTGCCTATTTATAGGCTGGTGATTTATCAATAAAGTGTAGCAAAGTTTATCCTCTGTTTTCTGAGTATCTTCTGTTTCCCACTGTTAATGCAGAAATTGTCCTTTAGTTCATTTGTTTTTATCATTTTATAGGCTAGGCTAGGGACCCTATTAAGTAAAGTGACTCTTAGTTTCCTTCCATCAAAGAAACTGAAATCCTTTTATATTCTAAACTCAATTATTTAATTCCACTACTAGTATACTTATTTCAAATAAATACTTTACATCCATATATAACAAGAGATCTTTAGGATACCTTAAGTAAATTTTATAATAAATATTTTACATTTTCTCACTTGTCCCATAAGAGTTATGAACTATTGGATGGGTGAAAGTTAAGTTTGGCCACAACTTTATTTACCCCAACTAGTTATGGAAATACTCCCATTGAAATAAAGAAAATTATATACGAATCATAGTGGTAAGACTCCTATATTATGTCATTCCTTTCCAAATATCACTATGCATGATACTCTTTACGTGAATATTTTATGAGCTAAAAACTTTATAATGAATTATCAATTAGTCATTTGGGTCATAAACTTTATAGATAATATATTCATAATTTATGCGTAAATAAATTCTATATTATTAAATAGAGGCTTTATTTATAATTACAACAAAGCAAAGAGAATGAATTTTACTCTAGATCAAGAATCCCATATGCTCTACATGACCTTTGAACTGTTGTACATGTAATCCTTTTGTCATGGGATCAACAATTATTGAATGAGTACTTGTATGTTCAATAGATACCTCATTTCTCTTTATATTCTCTCTTACTCTGAGATTTTTTATGTCGATGTGTTTACTTCTGCTTCCACTCTTATTATTTCTGGAAAAGAAAAAAGTAAAAGAATTGTCACAGAAGATCTTGACAGGTCTCTCAATAGAGTCAACAATATTGAGACCGCTAATAAAGTTCTTGAACCATATCGCTTGTGTAGTGGTTCTATAGCACGCAATAAATTTTGCCTCCATGGTAGACGTAGCAATCATCGTTTGTTTACAATTTTTCCAAGATATGGCTCCTTTAACAAGAAGAAAAATATATCCTAAAGTTGATTTCCTAGTGTCTACACATCCGGCAAAATCTGAGTCTGAATAACCAACCACCTCCAAATGATCAGTATGTTTGTATGTCAACTTGAAATTCTTGGTTCCTTCCAAATAACACATGACTTTCTTTGCAGCTTTCCAATGTTCTAAACTTGGGTTACTTTATATTGACCCAAAAGTCCAATTGCCAAGCTAATGTTAGGCCTAGTGAAAACCTGAGCATACATTAAACTACCAATTGCTGAAGCATATGAAATAACTTTCATTTGCTCTTTTTCCAATGCACTTAAAAGACACCAACTCTTATGAATTTTTTCCCCTTTAACAATAGGTGCTGTTGTAGGCGAACAGTCTTTCATTCCAAATCTCTCTAAAAAATTTTCAATATAAGCTTATTGAGACAGTCCTAATGTTCTTTGATGTCTGTCTTTATGAATTTCTCTGTCAATTACATTTGGAGGCTGCACCCAAATCCTTTATTTTAAAGTTATTAGAGATAAAATATTTATTGTCATGCGGTAAACCCATATTGTTGGCAAGCAAAATATACCTATTCCTCATTTGATGACTCCCGGTAGAGAAAGCCTAAATTTACGGATTAAAAGAAAGTCACACGATGGACGTAGATCATTCCGCCTAGCCAGAGTGTTTGAAAGAAAGTAATGGTTTTTGTATTTCTTATTTCATGATCACTGGAAGTAATCTTCACTGGTACAAGGATCTTTTCACATCAACCTCCACTATAATAGAACCCGACAATGAGTTTATGAGGGCATAGAGTAGTGCGAGATAGGTTAATTATTAGACTTCTCCGAAATAGGTTAATCGCCAGAGATAGGAACAAGTTAATCTAGTTTCGAAAACATGCCTTCTTACTATAGGGCATGGAGTTTCTAAGTGAAGGCAGACACAACTATAATTATCTATTTCATATCCTCCTCGTTAGCAAGGCCACTACGTGCCTTTGTGTATGAGAGTACTAACTATGGTATTGGTAGGGCTGTTTTGGATTTGTTTCATGTCAAAATCTACTGTCCACTACTTGTATGGGCACTTACAAATTCTTTGTATGAGTGATTGGTAGCTTGTAATATGCTCTACACATCTGGGAAAATTCTCTTAATAAAGAAATAGAGTGAAGCTCTGTCATTGTTCATAAAACTTGTTGGTTTGTGCATTGTTGTGGTGGTTTTCATTGTATTTACTGTATGTTTGTTTGATTATTTCTAGAGCATTCGTTCTTGGTGTTTGATTCTGATTTATTCATGGGCCTTTATTGAATGCGTTTATTGTAAATCAAAAATCACTGTGGGACCAAGAAGTTGAATCTTGCTTCGAGAATTAGAAGCTTCTGCTGCAACAACGGGTAGTCGGTTGGTCCCCAAATTTAACCTAAAATTAGTCTTTGAATTCAGAGAAATTTTAATTATTAGCGTATAACATGACATTATATTTTTTTTTTTATCATTTATTTATAAGGCCTCATTTTAAAAACTCTTTAAGGTAACTCATGACGCCCCTGATTAGCAGTCTTCTTTGTTATAAACACTATTGCTTATTATTTAACAGTTTTCAAAATGAGATGGAGTGATTGAACTTGTGTCACAAAATAGTTTTTGGTTCAGATGTGCAGTTCTTGCCATAAATTTCCAAGAAAATATCTTAGTGCCATCAGTCATTCTATTGCTTCTCTTAATATGGCCAAATGGCAATGGACTTAATTGTTGTGATTTTTTGATCACTGGAGAGTATTTTGTGAGGAAAAATAAATACACTATATTACTTACTTGAATAGAATTTACAAGTATTACAAAACTTGTACAAAAAACCTCACAGACTAGCTACACTCTCTAAGCTCTCTTACTTGGAGCTTATACTCTAAGCTCTCCTACTTAGAGCTTCTTGTTGCGGATGCCTAAAGCTCATAAATGAGATCTCTATTTATAGTAAAATTCTGGCTCAAATTGTCAACAAATGAATAGTTTCCACCTAAAGTTATTTTGGCCATTTTTGTTGGTTGCACTAAACCTTTGAAAATAGTGGCAATGGTGGGGATCAATATTTGACAAAGAAGAATAAAGATTGAGGGCAATGGAAGACAATTGGATCCTTCAATTCTCCCCCCCAAGCTGCATCCAAAACGATTATCATCTGACAGCTATCCTGGCTATGTCTCTGCACAACTCTAACTTGTCCCAAGTAACTACTTTTGTTAACATGTCGGCTGGATTATCATCTGTGTAGATCTTCACTAGTCTCATCAGTTGTTGATCCATCATCTCGCGAATATCGATGTGATTCATATGAGAATGATATATTGAGTTCTTGCTCAAGTTCATAGCACTCTGACTATCGCAATTTATCTTGTATTCCGTCTGTTTGATCCATAATTCTTGTAGAAAACTCTTTAACAACAACATTTCTTTTCCTGCTTCTACTGCAACAACATACTCAGCTTCTGTTATGGATAATGCAATACACCTCTTCAATTTTGACTGTCGTGACACAACTCCCATTGTAAAAGTGCAGAGAAAACCTGATGTAGATTTTCTACCATCAAAATCTTCTGCCATATCTGAATCTGTAAAGCCTTTCAAGATTAGATCAGCTCCCCAGTAGCACAGACATAACTTTGATATATCATTGAGGTAGTTGATAATCCATTTAACTGCCTCTCAGTGTTATTTTCCCGGGTTATAGAGAAAACAACTCATTACACCCACTACGTGAGCAATATATGGCCTGATACATACCATATCATATATTAGGCTTTTAACTGCTGAGGAATATGATATTGAAGACATCTCCTCTATCTCTTTCTTGGATGGGGGTGCGCTAGCAGAATGCTAACAAATTTGACATTCTGTATATCGAATCTCATGATCACTCGTTCACTATAATTCTCATGTGAAAGCCACAACCTTTTGTTATGTCTGTCTCAAACTATTTGCATTCCCAAAATCTGATGAGGTAGTCCTAAGTATTTCATGTCGAAAGATTTAGAGAGTTCATTTTTCCAGTGGTTGATCTCCATTGTATCTTGTCTAACGATCAACATGTCGTTTACATATAATAAAATAGCAACGAAATTTCCATCCGGAAACCTTTGAATGTAAACACACTGGTTTTCTGCAGTTCTTTTGCAGCCTTGACTCACCATGAACGTGTTAAACTTCTTGTACCACTGCTTGGTGCTTGCTTGAGACCGTATAAGCTATTTTTTCAGCTTGCAAACAAGGTTCTCTTTTCCATAAATCTTGAAACCTTCTGGTTGCTCCATGTAGACTTCTTCATGTAGATCACCATGAAAAAATGATGTCTTAACATCTATCTGTTCAAGATCAAGGTTCAAACTAGCTACCAATCCTAGGATACCTCGAATTGAAGTCATTCTTACAACTGGTGAAAAAATTTCATCAAAGTCGATTCTCTTTTTCTGTAGGAATCATTTGACTACTAACCGAGATATGTGTTTCACCACATTTCTGCTGCTATCTTTCTTCAGCTTGAACACCTATTTGTGTTGGGGTTTTTGGGCGATGGGGCGCAGCGGAAGCGCGGATTCGGGCGAAATCGTATTTTAAAACTTTTTCAAAAATACCGAATAAATTATTCAATATTTAATATGAATAATTTATTCATATTTCACCTAAACCTATTTATTCAATATCAAATATTGACATAAATAATGTTGAAACGTCTCGAAACTTTTACGAAAATCGTTTTTCCGTAAAATGACCTAAAACACGTTTTTGACCGAACCGACAACCAGACACTTATGGAAACTGCCCAGGTCAGCTCCAATAGTTTTGGGGCCGTTCATGGGCTGCCCAAACAGTGATAAACTCATTGTTTGGACAGCCGTCACCCGGTTGACTCAAAAGTCATCCGGTAACGCCCTTTTTGGCCATTTTAGCTTATTTCAAGTCGGAAATAATTTCCGGAAATTGTGCCAACTCCCAAAACACATCTAAAACATTCAAAAGACAACAATTTCATCCCCAAAACAGAAACTTTTCCAGGTCTGAACAGAAAATGAAATTGGCCCAAAAATCTTGCTTTAATCCAATTTTCACAAAGATTAATCTAATTAATCCATCACCAAATGAGTCCCACCACATATGAACAACTCTAGAATAATTCTAGATTATCTAAGAGTAGATCAATAACTCTAGAATGGCAATAATTTTGTCCAACAATAATTTGAACAAATTGGAACAAAATTACACTAATTCCATCAAATAACAACTTCACACATGTATTATCTTCCTTCTCCATCAACAACAAACAAAAGCCCCAAATTTTCACAAGTAAAGGAACCCTAGAACTTTTCTAACAACTCAAGAAATAAGAAACAAGCTTTCTAGACTTTAGGATGTAGAGAATTGCCTTTAAAACTCATGAATCATTAAGCTTTCTTTGAGTTTCCTTCACTTTTCTTCATGGATTTTGAAACTAATTCCCAAACCCATTTTTTAAGAGCTCACGGAAGTAGCAGTTCATGGAAGAAGATGAAAAAACAAAACTTTTCTTTTTACTTTATGTTGACCGAATATGGTGGCTTCTGGGGGCATTTTGGTCCTTTTTAATTTAATCAAATTAATTCAATAATTAAACTTTAAAGTGGCCAATCAAATTGTCCCACATTTAGGTTAATAATTGTATGTCATGTGTCCAAATAATAATTGCACAAATCCATAACATTTATGGAAAAGTTTGACTAATTAATTTTTGAAATATTTAACAATTAAATATTCAAAAATCAATTAATGTAATTATTATTATATACGTATTTTTTATTTACAATAAATAAAAAATACATATATTTATGGCATGTATCAAAAAACTCATTTGATGAATAATTAATGTGTATCTAATCGTATTATGTATCAAATATAAATACACAATAATTATTAGCGGACAAAATCCCCTAATTGCATGTGTTATCGTTTAATTGATTAAACGATCCGAATTAACTCACTTAATCCGGTGAAGTATTATGAATAATCCGAATTATTCATATCGAATTGCCCAAGTGCTCAACGAGTACACTTCATATTGTGAGACTCTCTAAGTTTAGGTTTATCCGTCACGAAATCCAATTTCTTGTCCATAATCCACCCACTCATGGATTATGACGACCACATATAATCTCGCTAAACTATGCAAGTCGAGTTCATAGCATACATATAATCCATCCGTCACAGGCCATCCATATTATACCTGAGATATAGATCAGAACGTCAAATTCGTTCGGTATAATACAATCGACTTTCAATTTATGATATCTAAATAATACTCGGAACTGATTTCCGAAGTTATACCACGGCCATAGATTTACTAGATCGCAAACATGTGCTGGATGCCTATGCCCTGTACACAAGACTGATGGATCCTATCTTGATACGCACAGGATATCATGAGCATCAGTCCACACCCAACGAACACGTGGAGATCTGATCATGACTAGATCGTTGACTTGACTGCCATCAAAGTATGGAGGATAGCTCATACATCCACATTGGTATCGTAAGTCGATGGACCACTATGTTCGTTCAACTCGAGAAGGTTCCTATTGACGTTGGTGTATCATTTATTAGGAAACCTTCAGTGAGTCGTTCAATGTCTTATCAAATAAACACCTACATGTCTATACGAGTCTCCCGAGACTCATGGTTCACTGGGATAAATCATCGGACCAAGTCACGATATACGACATGTACTGGTCTCAACGGATTTTACTAACCACCTGTGTTAGCAAATCTTGACCATGAACTTTACTTAAGGATATACAACTAATAATGCGCTTCCTAATGTCAATTACAAACTACGTTGTAACTGCGCACTATACTGTAAATCCTAGGGTATTTGTCTAATATACACGTATCACTGAACCAGATTCAGTTTCAATTTAATCGTAATCAGATATCTAATCGTAATTAGATCGAATAACGTATAAAAGACAAGGGTGCTACTGATAAATTAGTAATATTATAGAAAATATAATTGCTCGTATTTATGAATCGGACATAAATACGATCCGGATTAGCACTCGTAGCACCAACCCTAACAATTTGTTCTTCAGTGCTTTCATGCCTTGTAGGAGCTTGACTATATCTTAAGTATGATTCTTCTGCAGATATTTCATTTCATCCTGCATTGCATGCAACCATTTTCCTTTGTCTTTATGAGATATAGCTTCATTGAAATTTTCTAGCCCCCTCGTTATTGCAGAATATAGTTAGATCCTGAGTATTTGGTTGATGAAATATAACATCGCTCAGATCTTCGTACTTGAGGTGCACTGATTTCTGGAGGTCTGTCATCATCTAGATCTTCAGATGATTTTGTAGTCTCTGATGGAGCGGGTTGCGGCCCCCCGCTCAACACCATCTTCTTCCTCATCTAGTTCTGCTTATGATATATCATGCACCCCATCATTATCTGTGATCACTCATGTTGGTGTTAGGGTTGTATCTAGATTTTAATCAATTTTATCAGCATTGGAACTAGAAGACATCGTGGGCTTTTCGATGTTTTCTATTGTGTGATCTTTAAGAAACACTACATCCATATTTCTGACGACCTTCTTTTCTTTGGGTCCTATAACCTGTATCTGAATTCCATGTATCTATAGCCTATGAAGATTCATGGAGTAGTCCTTGTATCGAGTTTCTGCCTGAGCTAATTGGATACATATGAAAATGATAAACAACCGATTGTTCTAATATGAGAGTATGCTGGATTCCTTCCAGACCACACTTTTTCCGGAATCTCAAAATTCATCGGTACAGATGGTGATCTGTTGATTTGGTAGCAGGCGGCATGAACAAATTCTCCCCAAAATGGCTTTGGAAGCTTAGTCTTGCTGATTATGCTTCTAAATTTCTCCATAATGATGTTGTTCATTCTTTCAGCAACACCATTATGTTGTGGGGTCATTTCGTGTCAAATGTTGTGCTTCCGCAGTAGACATTGAACTCTCTAGAAGTGTACTCACCTCAATTGTCTGTGCGGAGGCACTTCAATTTCTTCTTTGTTTCATGCTCTACAATGACATGAAACAATTTGAAATAAACCCAGACCTAATCACTTATTTTCATAAAATACTCCCTCACTTTCCGAGAAGCATCGTCAATGAAAGTCAGAAAGTATTTGTTACCGCTTAGTGAATTAACCTCTAAGGGACCACAAATATTAGGGTATATCAGACTGAGCAACTTTGATCTTCTCGTAGAAGAAAAATTAAAATAGACTCTATGTTGCTTATCGATTAGACAATGATTGCAAGAACCTAGAGCAACATTCTTGGAGACAGTGATTAGATAATTCTTTTTCAAGGTAGACAACCCTTTCTCACTCGTGTGACCAAGTTTCTGGTGCCACAGATTTTGAGAAACCTCATGTTCAGCTACATTGAGGCTTTATGCATATATCTTCATATGAATCTTGTATAAAATGTCGCAAATATGTCACCGGACGACGACCATTGAAAATTTTATCATTCTTCATGTGTCATTACTAAAGTGGCTATCATAACCTTGCTTGTCAAGGGCTACCTCCGAGAGTATATTGAACCGAAGTTCTAGAATATGTCTCATATCCTTCAGGGTTATTGCACACCCTGCATTTGTCCGCATATGAATATCACCAATTCTCACTATTTGAGAAGAACTGATATTTCTCATATTCACTGCACCAAAGTCTCATGCTTTATATGTTGTGAAGAAATCCCCGTGAAGAGTGACGTGGTAGAATGCTGCAGTATCTACCACCCACTCAACATCTTGGGATTCAGTGTGAAGATATATCTTCCTGGATGGAGTAGATGACTATATCTCATGAGATGACTACTAATGTCTTCGCATCATTATTATTCGGTTGGGAATTTCCTTGACCATACTCTCATTGTAGCTTTCAGAAATTTTTCTTTAAATGGTCTTTTATGCCATAATAGCACGTAGCACTTGTTGGTAGACTTTTTTCCGTCTCTTGATTTGCCTATATTTTTACTTTTACTTCACTCTCTACATCGATTTTTATCTCGTTGTCTTCCTCGATTCTCCGTGACGAGGGCTCGTGTATGATCTGTGCCCACGTCTTTACTTATGGCTTCCTAATTTAATATGACATCTTTTACCATAGACATGGTAAGTTTACCCTATGAAGCCGAATTGCTAAGGGTAACCACCAATGTCTCCCAACTATCAGGAAGAGAACTGAGTAGTAGGAGATCTTGTACTTCATCTCACAGTTGCATGTCTATTGCAGAAAACTGGTTCACCAGGCTCTGAACTTATTGGCGTGTTCTGCTACTGAAGTTCCACTGTTTAACTTCAAGTTCACCAAACGCCTCATTATTAAGGCTTTATTCCGAGCTTTCTTGGCCTGGTGCATGCCTTCCAGATTCATCCACATTTCGTACGCACTTGTATCTTGTGCTACATGGTGGAAGATGTCGTGGCCAATCCACTGCCTAATTTAACACATAGTTCTGTTGTTGAGTTTGTTTCAATCACACACTTTGACAAATGCTGGTCTCACTCACTCTTTCTTGATCACACTATACAGATCTTTATAGTACAAATAATTTATCATTTGAGGTATCCAGAGAGAGTAATTGATTGTCGTCAGCTTAATCATTGCACTAGAATAAGAATATTCCATTTCCATTTTAAGTTTAAAATTTAAAATGAAAATAGGACAAAATAGAGTCTGATTTTCAAAAATCTGAGGCCACTGTTGCGTTCGGAATGGTCAAAAATGGTGGATTTGACTTTTTGTTGGTCCAAATTCGACTCAGGGGGTAGTTTTGTAAATTTTTAAAACTTTTGGGGCTAAATTATAAATTTCACAAACTTCAATGAGCTCAATGAAATTTACCAGGTTTGCTGACGTGTCTGACACGCGGCAGATGATGTGGTTGCTGACTGTACCAGAAGGATGACATGGCATATGATTGTACCAGATAAGCTGACATGGCAGATAATGGTACCAGAATGTTGACGTGTCAGCTAACGTTGCAGCTGACTGTACCAGAATACTTACGTGGCATCTGACTGAACCAGAATGCTGACGTGACAGACAACATGATAGATGACTGTGCCGGAATGCTAACGTGGCAGCTGACTGTACCGGAATACTTACGTGGCATCTGACTGAACCAGAATGCTAACGTGACAGACAACATGATAGATGATTGTGCCGGAATGCTAACGTGGCAGCTGATTGTGCCAGAATACTGACGTGACAGCTAAATGTACCGGTACTGATGACGTGGTGGTTAAGTCTCAGCTGATTGTGCTGGAACTGATGATGTGTCCCTGGGTGGTTGATGATTATACCAAAACTGCTGACGTGTCGCTGAAGCTGACACATGTGTCGTCTTCAACCTCTGGAGCATGTGCGGCGCGTGACAGTGCGTTAGGGAAGTCTTTGCCTGGTGCATGCGGCATGTGCGGGCTGGTCCGGCCTCCGTTTGATCGCCGGAAAATACTATTGTGCTCGTCTCGACATGAACAAGCCATTGGTATGCTCAAAATGATTTTTTAGAACTTTCCTGAAACTCAAATTTTCCAAACCGAGTTCAATTCTTCGATTTTATGACCCCAATATATAACCAAAGTTCTGATACCACTTGTTGTGATTCTCTGATCACTGAAGAGTATTTTATGATGAAAAATAAATACACTCTATTACTTTCTTGAATAGAATTTACAAATATTACAAAACTTGTACAAAAAACCTTATACAGTAGCTACACTCTCTAAGCTCTCTTACTTGAAGTTTACACCCTAAGCTCTCTTACTTGGAGCTTCTTGTTGGGGGCCTAAAGCTCACAGATGAGCTCCATATTTATAGTAAAATTATGGCTCAAATTATCAACAAATGAAAAGTTCCCACCTAAAGTTATTTTGGTCATTTTTTGTGGTTGCGCTAAACCTTTGAAAATAATAATAATGGTGGAGATCAATCTTTGACAATGAAGAACAAAAATTGAGAGCAATGGAATGTAGACGCTGGTTTTCGCCCGAGGTCCACAATTGAGATTTCGTGAAGGGGGCACTGGCAATCCTGCAAAACAAAGAAGGTAGGGTGAACGGAGAAAGTCTACCCACCAGTGTGGTGGATGCCGTAGGCACTCCAACGCCCAAGTCAGTGAATGAACTAAGGTAGTAATAGGTGGAAGGTCAAAGTTAGATACTACCTTGAGCTTCGTAGGGTGCCGTGAGGGCGGTATGTAGCAGGTACGGTGAGCTTTGTGAAAGTCATAAAGCTGTGTGTAGGAGAGCTAGCAGTTCAATCCCCTCCTCTTGGAGCCTTGTTCCTATATATACATACTCTAGTAACGTGTGCCTTTATTGCATTTGATTAATCGTCCGTTGGATTATGGTAACAGTCGACTTTATGAGGAGCTATAACTGCGTTGTAGGCTGAAACGGATGGGTTGTGAATAGCATTTATGAGCCTGGGCGTTATGTGAACTGGAGTAGGGTGAGCCCCAATTATGCTTTGAGCACGTGGTGTCTCATTGGGCCTGGGCTTGTGAATCTCTGGGCCTCTATACACTTTAAACATTGGAGCTTCCTTTTGAGGTAGAAGCTTGGGCCTAGAGTAAAATGACAAAATTATCCCTGGACCAAATTTGGCCCCTACAGTTTGTCCCCTACTCTCTAAGTCAATGAGTCATTGGCTTGGAGAGTACTTGACGCATGGGTCGCCTGGGACGATGCCATATTATGTTGGTGTATTCGAGCGTTGATGCTGCCCATGGTGGGCGCCAAATTGTGGATGTTGGTTTTCGCCCGAGGTCCACAATCGAGAATTTATAGGTTGGGGGCACTAACGATCCTGCAAAACAAAGGTAGAGTGAGCGTGGAGGTTACTGCCCACCGGTGTGGTGGGTGCCGTAGGCACTCCGACGCTCAAGTCAGTGATGAAGACGAGCTGTAAGTAATGGAAGAGCAAGGCTAAAGACTACCTTGATCCCCGTGGATTGCCGTGATGGCTATGGATCGGAGGTTCTGAGGGCTCTGGTGAGCATGATTAAGCTTTGGGTTGTCAAACCTTTTGTCCCCCCTTCTCTTCTGGATCTCAGTTCCTTTTATAGGCTATTTGAGGTGAGATTCATGAATGCGTTAATTGACATACGTTTTGTGTGTTGGTAACAGTCGTGTCATAAAGAAGTATTATGGGCAGTCATGAAGACTGAAAACGTCTGGGTTATGAGGGGTATTTATGAGTCTAAGCGTTTCGTGGGCTGGCGTATGGTGTTTCTCCGAGCCTGGGCCTGCACAATATCTTTGGGTTCGGTTAGGGGGTTCGGGGTGCATTTAGCAGTGGGCCTGAGGCGAAAGGTCGAAATTAACCTTGGACCAAATTTGGCCCGTACATGGAAGACAGTTGGATCTTTCATTAACATGTTCAAATGAAAATGATACCTCCATATAGTGAAATTGTTTACAATGTGTCTCACCAAGAGAAATCTAATATGCCTTATGTGAAGAAAGTGGAACTGGGTCGAGTATGGTTGAAGAAATAAGAGTATTTTGGTCATCATAAAGAGGATTTTTTTTAGATGCTTAACCCAAAAAAAAATACCTCGATTCTTCAGATAAAGACTTCAAATTTTCTGCTGTTTAAAACAGAATAAATTCTTTTATTCCCCACTGCTTTCATATCTACTTTCTTTTGCTGCACAAAGGAAGTGCAGTGTCTGAAAAATCAGATCCTCATTCTAAAGGTGTATATAGGGGAATGCTTTTGATCTGTTAGAAACTTTTGTGTTTTCTTGAATGAAACTAAACTAAAAATTTTACCATCTCTTTGGAAACATTGATATGCAATTCTATGTTTTTCTCCTTGTGACTTGTAATATTACACATGAGATAGAGTTTGTACGTGTATTTATAAATAAAAAAATTCCCTCAACTAGTCAGATGTTTTTGGGATAAATTGGACACATGTCAAAAATAAAACCATGAAGAATCAAATGATCGGATTGTTAGGTCAATCCCTTACCTATAAAAGCGGATAATATTTGATTAGTGGGATCAAACGTTACATGAGGATCTTGGGTTCCACTGAAAGACACATTAAACTGTACTTGTTAAAAAGAGATTTGGTAGTGGACCTAGTGGTACATACTTCGCAAATTTATCTGTTCGTGCAAATTCACCATACCAATTATTCTCTCTTTTCTAGGCATCGAGGCAAAGGGATGAAGGCTTGGCAAG
The DNA here is from genome assembly GCA_019454045.1 of Zanthoxylum bungeanum. Lineage (NCBI taxonomy): Eukaryota > Viridiplantae > Streptophyta > Magnoliopsida > Sapindales > Rutaceae > Zanthoxylum > Zanthoxylum bungeanum. Next base: position 240,944 of record SKCR01025821.1, on the reverse strand, counting down.
AGTAGAACTTCTTAGGCAAAAACTGGAGGAATTGGAGCAGTTTGCCAATTAGCAAAACTAGCTGGATGAAGGCACAAGCTCTTAGTGGTATTTTCAGCTTTAAACATTTTACCACATAGGACGGCAAGTTAGCAAAACTAGCTTGTTTAAGCAACAAATAAGTATATTTGGCAACTTATTTTCTAATTAGGTGATTATTACCCTTAGCAAGGGATTCTTTCTATTCTTTTATTTTTTTGTTGGGAATGTTGGAACTCTATCGTCAAATCACCTTTTTCAGATTTAAACAGAATAGATAAAAATTTCCGGCTATTTCAGGCTCTTACAAGAAACACATATTTTGGATTCGAACCTAAAATCTCAATGTCAAATCCTGAACCCTACACCATTCGTTTAAAAATCACTTACATCAAAGTTATGGGTGTTGGTCATAATCGACGAAACAAAAATGTGAAGATAAAAGAAACCATAATTTCTGAAGATATTTGTTTATTAAATAATAAAGTCTGAATAACATATTAGAGTTTTAATCAACCTTTTATAATCCTAATTATTATGGCATAAAGAAATTATATTTGAAATAAAACACGTAAATATAAAGAGAAACCTAAATAAAAATATGGAAAAAAAAAACTTTAAATTAGGTCTGAAAGGACTGTCACATAAATAATGATGGAATAATATATAGAGAATGTATTAATATCGTCGAATGGGGTATATTAATTTTCAATTACGGTGGCAATATTGTTCAGTGATGTATCATAACAAATATATGAGATCTTTGTAGCTGCCCACCTGCCGGTACCGCTACTCCGAAAGTAATCATATACATCTATACGTGTATTTTTTGCTCAATTTGAAAATTTATTAAAATATATTTCAATTTATTAATGAGTTAATTTTAATTTATTTCCGCTAAAATAAAAATATCTAATATTTAATTGGATTAATTTTATGGCTACACCACTGTGTGGACTTGCCTTTTGTGTATGAGAGCACTAACTATGGTATTGGTAAGGCTGTTTTGGATTTGATTCATGTCAAAATCTACTGCCCACTGCACTTTTATGGGCACTTACAAAGATGAGTTTGGCTAAGACTTTTGATGAGGATAAGTATTGAGCTTGCTTTCTACAGCTTTGAAGTTTTTGGTTTCTATGGTAACAAAAATGATAGACATACATAAATTTTTATATAAAAATATTACACCGCTTTCACTGTAGCTACAGTGATCACTGCAGTGAGAAATATGTAGTATTTTTATGTAAGAATTTATGTATGCCTATCATCTCTTCTATGGCAATGGCACTAGAACTTTTCTCTGTTTATGGGGTTAAGGCTTTGGGAATATTTATCCTACTTTTTTGTTGACCGAAAAGGGCAGCTAAAATCTTAACACTTAAGCAATTACATCTGTTGAAAGGTCAAATCTCAATTACTGCTAATTAAATCAATGATTCAGAATGTGCTCTCTAATGGATATGATTAAGAAATCCTAATTAAAACATACATACAATGCAAAGATATTGGGATTTGAAATGATTTTTTTAAAAAAAAATTATTGGAAATCTAACTGTGAAATTATTCATTTCTAGCTTAAACGGAATAAGAATAGGTAAAATTTCCGACTGTCTCAGACTCTTACAAAAAATAAACTCTCTGGATTTGAACCCAAGAACTCAAGATGAGATTCTGCACTCTACACCACCAAATCACGATTCTTGGGGACATATTTGAAAGAACTTGCTATAATTTGTTTCCAAAGTTCTAAATTTTGTCATTTTTAATTTTCATATGATTCGTTTTCATTGTTTGAAAACAGAACAAAAATCTAGGGGATTTCATTTTGTTGATCCGAACCTGAATGGTGATTATCACTTATCAGCAAATATCCCACTTGATTCATATTTTTTCTTATTTCTTTTTAAGGGTAATAAATTATAAAACTTATAATAAACAAAGTGATTAGAGCCATTTGACTGCCCAAAATTTTAGATAAAAAATATTCTTGGCATAAATACCCCTCATAACAAAAGCTCTTTAATGACAGAGCATCAAGATAGGAATCTTGTGGATGGTAGTGGAAGTGCTCTTTATACCTTTCTTGCTACAACAATGATATTCTTACATAATTTTGTACATAAAGTTTTCCCGAATGTCTTACTGTAGCTACAGTATAACTACATTAATTCACTGTAGCTACAGTGAGACATTCTGGAAAATTTTATGTATATAATTATGTAAGAATATCATTTTTGTTCTTGCTATACTCATCTTTCATTTTCTCACCTCTTAAGAGGGATTGCCATTTTTTTTTTTTTGCCTTTGGGGGTCTTTAGAACAAATTATGCTTTCATGTGTAATGTTTAAATGGCGAACCCCCAAGGGGTGTGGCTTGGTGGTGTAGGGTACATGATCTCACCTTGAGGTTCTGGGTTCGAATCCAGGGGGTGCACTTCTTGTAAGAGCCTGAGACAGCCGGTGGTTTTACCTGCGCCGCGGCCCAGAATAAGTGGTTTGGTGGCGGAGTTTCCATCATTTCCTAAAAAAAAAAAAAAAAAGTTTAAATGGCCAACTAAGACAACAACCAATTACAAACTTAAGCTTTTCAATAGAAGATGGAAATATATATATGCTCCAATTTTATATGTCATTTAAACTTATATACAATCACATGAGATATTTTGAAATCAATATTAAGATAAGATGGGATGGCATATTATAACTTTTGAAAGTAAAAATACTGTATAATAAATCACATCTAAATCATTAGGATCATTTCACACCTTAACCAAAGCACATGGATAGAAGGTCAATGAAATGTATCCTGAAATATCTCAATTTATTTTTTTTTATTATTTTTTTAATCAAGGGCGAAGTATATTTTTCCACCTGAAATTTGATTTAAATTCGAACTATCTCAAAACATGAGAAATGTTCATTGATCCACCTTAAATTTATAACTATGTTCCATTTTTTATTTTAACAGTAACATAAGGTAATTCTGTCCAGGTTTTTGCGCAAAAATACCAATATACCCTTAAATTCAATTTAAATGTAAAATGATAATTTTAACCCAAAAAGGACAAATAAAAAATGAGTGAAGTATATTTTTCCACTCAAAGTTATGAAAAATGGTATCAAGTTCACCCTAATATAATATAATGTTTAAAAATATACAAATGACATTACAAGGATAAAATTGTCATTTGACCATCACACACAAAATCACAACACGCAATTTAACACACAAACCAATAAGTGTGTTGTATATGTAGTTATACAATTATTACAATTATTTCACGGTAATTGGGAAATCCAAATATTACAAATATTACGATTATCCTCGAGCAGACCCAATCAGACCCACGGAGCAGACCCTCACGGCGGACCCTGAGAGCAGACCCTGATGACAGAGGCTGAGAGCGGAGGCTGAGAGCAGAGGCAGACCCTGAGAGCGGAGGCAGAGGCTGATGAGCAGAGGCTGAGAGCAGACCCTGACGGCAGACCCTGAGAGCGGAGGCTGAGAGCAGAGGCAGAGGCTGGTGAGCAGAGGCAGAGGCTGGCGGGTAGAGGCAGAGGCTGATGAGCAGAGGCAGAGGCTGATGAGCAGAGGATGAGGCTGATGAGCAGAGGCAGAGGCTGATGAGCGGGGGCAGAGAGTTAGACCCTGAAATTGATGATCCAGAACCGAACCACTGCTTCTTCACTTTCCCGAGGCTTGTTGATGACAACAATATCCTTAAAACAAATTCGTCCCCTACCGTAGGTGCAGTAGAACGTGAGACGATTGTTTCCCAGGATACAACGGAAAACGCACGAGTAAGGGCACCACCGAACTCGTATCCAACGAACCACAAAAGTGTTTGAACTTTCACTTAACAAAACAAAGAAAACCGAGCTGTCTGTGTTTGATGTTTTTATTCTCTGTGTTCTGTGTTAAACAAAATCTCAGTATTGTACCTATTTATAAAAAAACGAAATCACAGCTCATTTAAAGGAAATTAACAAGCCAATTATATCTCATTAATAGGAGGCGTTTCACTTTGTTGTAACCACCAAGCTAATTAAATTAGCTGTTATGGAAATTCAACTTTTGTAACCACCAAGCTAATTAAATTAGCTGTTATGGAAATTCAAAAGGCTTGGAAAATTGAAGAGATTAGTAAAAATTCGGCTGGGCCGGGCCCGCACAATTTGGTCCGGCATTCGTGTACGCAGGACACGCGGGTGCACACGAGCCAAGCTTGATTCGGATTTGATTTGCACCCCCCCCCCCCCCCCCCCCGCGCACGTAGAGAGAGCCTCTATCCTTATAACTCTTACCCATCTACATATGAGCAATCATATATAAGCATAATATTCCCTTTATAACTTTCCCATATGGGACAAGCTAACTTCTCTTTATTTTCCAACACCAATGGGTGAACTTTGAGCAACAATTTCTCATTCACCCAAGCACCATTTTAAGCATATGAATATACTATTTCGAAGTACACACGGAGGAGTATCCGAATCATTCAATAACAACCACTAACACGAAGTGGACCATGCTTAAAATTGAGCCTCAAAATGCTTACTCATAAGCATTTTTCCAACAATCCCCCACATGAATGAAATTGGCGAAGACCGTCAAATAAAAATATTTTATAAAACATTTTATTTTGACCTAGAAGAGTTCAACGGTTCAACACCTGCATAGGATAGGTAGGCCTCAGCCTTTGAACCTTCCCTTGTGAAAATATATCTCATTACTGGCTGACAGTGGACGCGATGTCATAGAACTGTACTGTCGTTCATGTAAATGGAGAATATATATCACACAGATATTTTACCTACACATCTGAGTTCTCATTATTATGTTCATTTTGGCCATGAACATCTACCTGGTTCTGCAAGAGTTTCTAAGAATTGTACCTCGTACAATTCCCTTTGAAGCGGCCCCACTTCTCTCTCACATAGGTGATTTCTTATTTAAGAGTATCTCGTAATACTCTGCTCGGATTCCCGACGCATAAGAATCATTAAAAGCTTTTGTTTAACCTCTATCTATACGAGCATCATTGTTTCATTTCACCATAGGAATGGACTAGAGGGTAACCCCCCACAGTGATCCAATTATGTCTTTTACGAGTAGGTTGTCCCATTGAACCTAGATCTTGGGATCTCCAGTCAACAAGGTTGGGTTTCCTTCGTAATAAACATTTATCTAATGGGATTTAGTCCCATTCCCCTCGATGATTTCACAACTAACTCTCTATTTAACCCTTTGGTTAGCGGATCCGCAATGTTATCATTTGACTTTACATAGTCAATCGAAATAACTCCAGTAGAGAGTAATTGTCTAACGGTATTGTGTCTACGACGAATATGTCTAGACTTACCATTATACATATTGTTATGTGCCCTTCCAATTGCAGATTGACTATCGCAATGAATACAAATTGCCGGCACTGGCTTAGGCCAACTTGGAATATCCTCTAGAAAATTTCAAAGCCATTCTGCTTCTTCAGCACACTTGTCTAATGCAATGAATTATGATTCCATTGTAGATCTGGCTATCACAGTCTGTTTGGAAGATTTCCATGATATAGCTGCACCTGCTAGTGTAAACACATAGCCACTGGTAGACTTTGAGTCTTTCATGTCAGATATCCAATTAGCATCACTGTATCCTTCGACTACAGCTGGATATCTATGATAATGCAACCCATAATTACGAGTAAAATGTAAGTACCTAAGTACTCTCACTATTGCTTTCCAGTGATCAACCCCTGGATTACTCGTATATCTGCTGAGCTTGTTTACTGTACAGACTATATCAGGCCTTGTACAACTCGATAGATACATCAAACTCCCGATCACTCTAGAGTATTCTACTTGAGATATACCATCTCCCCTATTCTTCGATAGGTGTAAACTCACATCTAAAGGAGTTCTAGCCACAGCTGAATCATCATCGTTGAATTTACTAAGAATTTTGTCCACATAGTGCGACTGATCAAGAATAAGTTCATATGGACTTCTCGAGATCTTTATTCCCAGAATGACATCTGCAAGACCCATGTCTTTCATGTCAAACTTGGATTTCAGCATATTCTTGGTAGATTTCACCATTTTAACATTACTCCCGACAATCAGTATGTCATCAACGTAGAGACATAAAATGACATAGCCAACTTCTGTCTCTCTGACATAAATGCATTTATCACATTCATTGATTTTGAAACCATTTGCCAACATGGTGTCATCAAATTTTTTATGCCACTGTTTCGGGGCTTGTTTTAATCCATACAAGGATTTAACTAACTTACAGACTTTCTTTTCTTGTCCTGGAGCTATAAATCCTTCAGGTTGTTCCATGTAGATTTCTTCATCTAAATCTCCATTCAGAAAGGCTGTTTTCACATCCATCTGATGTACCTCAAGATTGCGCAAAGCTGCAATCGCTAGTATCATCCTTATGAAATTTATTCTCGTTACAGGAGAATAAGTATCAAAGTAATCAAGACCTTCACGTTGTCTGTAACCTTTAATTACAAGTCTTGTTTTGTACTTGTCAATTGATCCATCTGCCTTTATTTTCTTTTTGAAAATCCACTTGGACCCTAAAAGTTTACATCATTGAGGAAGATTCACTAACTCCCAGGTGTGATTTTGTAAGATGGATTCAATTTCACTATTGATGGCATCTTTCCACAAGGCACCATCAGCTGACCTTACAGCTTCGTTATAGCTTTGAGGATCATTCTCTAGCAAAAATGTCAGAAAATCTGGACCAAATGATTTTTCCGTTCTAGCTCTTTTGCTACGTCTTAGTTCAGGTTCAACAACTTGTTGATCCTCTGGAACATTTATTTGTTCTCGGTCCTGACTATCTTCAATGATAGTCTCATGTGCTCGTTTTTGCACATTTGAATTCGAAGTAGTTTTATAAGGAAAAACGTATTCGAAAAAGGATGCATTCCTCGACTCCATTATCGTATTCTTGTGAATATCTGGTACATTAGACTCATGCACAAGAAATCGATAAGCATTACTGTTATGTGCATATCCTATGAAAATGCAATCAACAGTTTTTGGTCCTATCTTCACCTTTTTAGGTGGAGGAATGACTACCTTGGCAAGACACCCCCACACTCGTAGGAATTTATATGAAGGTACTCTTCCTTTCCACATTTCATAAGGAGTTTTCCCTGCTTCTTTCCGTGGTACCTTATTTAAAAGGTAATTAGCTGATAAGACAGCTTATCCCCACATATTCTGAGGTAAGCCAGAGCTGATTAACATAGCGTTCATCATCTCTTTCAAGGTATGATTCTTACGTTCCGTAATCCCATTAGATTGAGGTGAATAAGGAGCTGTGGTTTGATGTATTATTCCATTTTTTTCACAAAGTGATTCAAAAGGGAAAACATACTCACCACCACGATCACTTCTTAACTCCTTAATTCTTTTATTCAGTTGGTTCTCAACTTCATTCTTATAGAGAACAAATTTCTCTATAGCTTCGTCCTTGCTTTTCATTAAATACACATAGTAAAATCTTGTGCAATCATCAATAAAGGTAATAAAATATTTATTACCGCCTCTTGATTGTATTGAATTAAAATCACATACATCGGTATGAATTAGATCAAGTGGTTCAGAGTTTATTTCAATACTATGAAAAGATGATCTTGTTAGTTTTGCCTCAACGCAAGTATCACACTTATGTTTGTTATCAATTTTAAAATTGGGAATGTGATTCATGTTAATTAATTTTCGCAATGAATTAAAATTAACATGTCCTAATCTACCATGCCAAAGATTAGAGTACTCAACAATATAAGCAGAAGAACTAGCTTTATTGATATTTTTGGGTTTAACAACCATTACATTGAGCTTAAAAAACTCATCAGTTACATACCCTTTTTCCCACATACATCCCATTTTTAGTCAAAACTACTTTATCAGACTCGAACACCATCCGGAATCCATGCTTGTTCAGAAGCGATCCAGACACAAGATTCTTCCGTATTTCAGGTACATACAGAACATTGTTCAAAGTCAACTCTTTCCCCGAGGTCATCTTCAGAATTACCTTTCCTTGACCTTCAATCTCAGATGTTGCTGAATTTCCCATGTATATCTTTTCCCCATTACCAGCAGGCTCAAATGAAGAAAACATGCTCTTATCCGAGCAAACATGTCGAGTGGCACCAGTGTCAATCCACCACTCTCTTGGGTTAGAACCCACCAGATTCACCTCAGAAACCACAGCAGAAAGGTTAATGTCTGAAACATCTTGAGTCATATTTTCCAGCACATTAGCCTCTTGTTTCTTTTTCTTCTTTGGCAGTCTGCACTCAGAAGACTTGTGACCCATTTTGTCACAGTTGAAGCATCTTCCTTGAAATTTGGATTTCTTGGAAACTCCTCCTTTAGGGCCCATCTTTGACCATTTGTTCTTGAGGTTCTTGTTCTTATGGCCATGTTCGACAACATTTGCTTTGGCCTCATGAGTCATTCCTCTATTGTCAGAAACTCGGTTATCTTCCTCAATTCTCAGCTTAAGCGGGACTGCGCTTAGAGAGCCCTTTGTACTTATATGGGTATCTCCCCCTTTTTTAGCCAACCCCATTTTTCTTCCTATCGGAATTGCGGCCTTGAGAGAGGAAGGAGTAGCTACAGTTCGGTTAAGGCCTTATTCTATTCCTATCGGAATAGCGGCCTTGGAAGAAGCTAGAGTTAGGTAAAGGGTTTATTCCATTCCTCTTCCTTTCGGAAGATCAATAGCGGCCTTCCGGTTGGAGAGGGATAACCCTCTCCCCCTCTCCTCCTTATGTTTCCTTCGGAAGTCTTAAGGATAACTCTTAGCTAAATCTATAGATATGAGATATATATTTATCCTTGAGTCTTCTCCCACTGCGCTTCGCTCCGCTCTTTCCGGAGAGCTACTTGACTCATCGCTCGTCTCTATGAGAGACTCGCTCCGCTCCGCTTCGCTTCGCTAATTGCCTCGTCTTCGCTCGTCTCTATGAGAGACTCTCTCTTCTTCGACCGACATTCATGACTCCGTTCGTGCCTCACCCCAAGTCTTCAATGCTCATTTCTTTTCGCTTATGCTTTAGATAATTCTTGAAATCTTTCCAACCAGGTAGTTTCTCAATTATCGAGGCTACTTGGAAGGTTTCACTTAACTCATCCCCTCAGCATGAATTTCTGCTAGAATAATCTGCAGTTCTTGTACTTGGCTTATCACAGTTTTGGAATCAATCATTTTAAAATCTAGGAACGGCCTACGACAAATTTCTTAGTACCGGCATCCTCAGTTTTATATTTTCGATCTAAAGATTCTCAAAGCCCTTTAGCTGTTTTCATTCCGGCGTACACACTGTACAAGGAATCACTTAGCCCATTCAGCACATAATTCCGACATAGGAATTCAGAATGTTTCCAAGCATCAATGGCACTGATGACTTGGATATCAATCTCACCCTCTTTGGGTACAAGAGCATCTTCCTTTAGAAACCTCGCAAGGTTCAACGTGGTCAAGTAGAAAAACATTTTCTGTTGCCACCTTTTGAAATTCTGACCACTGAATTTTTCAGGTTTTTCTGCAGCAGGATTGACATGGCTCACATGTCCAACAAGTTGTCTAGCCATAGAGGCAGGAACACCTGGGCCAGCCACAACGGCTGCCATATTAAGCCCAGAGGCTGATGCAAGTTGGCCAGCCGAAGGGGCTGCCACTGCACTTTGGTCAGCCACGGGGGCTGGCCAGTCGAAGAGGCTGCCATATTCGGATCTACTGTGTTTGGACTGATTTCCATATCCACAGAGTCGAATTTTGTTTTAAGACTGTAGTTATACAATTATTACAATTATTTCACGGTAATTAGGAAATCCAATTATTACAAATGTTATGGTCTGGCATTCGTGTACGCAGGACACGCGGGTGCACACGAGCCAAGCTTGATTCAGATTTGATTTGCACCCCCCCCCCCGCGCGCACGTAGAGAGAGCCTATATCCTTATAACTCTTACCCATCTACATATGAGCAATCATATATAAGCATAATATTCCCTCTATAACTTTCCCATATGGGACAAGCTAACTTCTCTTTATTTTCCAACACCAATGGGTGAACTTTGAGCAACAATTTCTCATTCACCCAAGCACCATTTTAAGCATATGAATATACCATTTCGAAGTACTCACGGAGGAGTATCCGAATCATTCAATAACAACCACTAACACGAAGTGGACCATGCTTAAAATTGAGCCTCAAAATGCTTACTCATAAGCATTTTTCCAACAATATATTCATTTAGAAAATGAGACTAATCTTGATATTGGTTAGAAAAAATCTAATGTGAACCATTTCACCACTAACTCAAGAAAATCAAGCAACTTTCTCAAGGATTCAATGGTGATATGAGTGTCCACTGCAAACCAATGCGACATCTTGGTTCTACAACACACTTGTGAGATGACAATTTTACCATTATGAAGTTATTTGTATATTTTCGAACATTATATTACGATAGATCAGAGAATACCTTTTTCAAGTTTATTTTTGATAGTCTTAAACTTAAACCTAATTTCGAATAGAAAAATATACTTCACTTATATATATATATTTGAACAATACATTATATTAGGATAAATCGGAGAATACTTTTTAAATTTTCTATTAGTTTCAAACTTAAACCTTATTTCAAGTGGAAAAATATACTTTACCATTTAATCATAATTCTATATTGTATAGTTTATGCACAAGTGACCTACAAGTTATTATAAATAAATTATGAGAAATGCTAACGAGTTACTTAAGAGCACTTATTAAAAATTTATTTTATAAAAATTTTGATGGGAAAAAGAAAAAAAATCTTTAATGGTTTGATAATTTTTTTCATTTCCTATAAAAATGATGTCAAAATTTTCCTAAAATGAATTCTTAATGAATATCCTAATAACACTCATTAGCATAACCCAAAATCATTAATTAATTTATCAGAGTAAGCGGTGCCGATATTTTTTTTTGATGCACAGAAGCGGAGGACATTTAAGACCAAAGGTGCCTCATGCACGGTTTTGGAGCACCTGGAATTTTTGATTTTTTTTTTCCATTGTTATTTTTTAAAATAAATATTTTTATAATATTTTTTTTTAAAATCGTTGAAAATTCCGTTGTCAAATCTCCTCATTCGAACATAAAATTTTGATTGTCGCAGATTCATATTCCTATATTCGAACTCAAAATTTGAAAATTATATCCCGACTCTACACCATAAAACCACGTCCCATTTGATACAAATATTTCTATAATTAAACCCACTAATATCTAAAAATTTTACATGCACAAAAGGAGCGAAGGTTTCTTAGGAAAAGGAAACCCTCGAGTCTTTATTTCCTGGCTCTGTGTCCACTCTTTATAGTGTCTCGAATTTTGTTCTCTCATTTCTCTTGAAAAAACGAAGTGGGTATGTACAATTAAACAAGCATCTCTTTGTTTTATCGAATATTTACTATATTTCTGTCGCAATTTCTTAGGAGTTTCGCTCTCATTTTCTTAGTATAAAGTTAAAAAAAATTGTAAGTTGTGATTGCTGCTTAATTATTTCGACGTTAGTATAACTTGTGCGTGTGATCTGATATCTTGATCCTGCAATTTCGTTTTTGTAAGGTAATTTAGACAATCGGGTTATCTTTTTTCATTATATGTTAGTAATCGCAGCTTCAAGTGGTTGATGCTGTGATTTAATTTTGTTGGATTAGATTATGAAATCTTGGGTGCTTTGAATTTTGTTGTTTATTATCGTGATTCAACAATTATTACTATTATCGGTTACTTTTATTTGTAATTTTTTTCGGTAGCTTGGTTTACATTTTTTTACACTTGTATATTATTTTTCCCTTAATTTTATTCTTTAAACTGAATTAGGTTGGAAAATTTGGAATTTTTTTGGTTGATTTCATCTGGGTTGATCTCAAGTTGGCTTTTTTTTTTGGGGGGGGGGGGGGGGGTTCTGAATTGTAGGTGTATCCCTAAATATTGGCCAAAGGGAGTGTGTCATGGTGGGTAAAGGTGCAAAGACCAACGGCAAGTCAGCCTCTCACAAGCTTTTCAAGGATAAGGCAAAAAACCGAGTCGATGATTTGCAAGGCATCTTCTTGGAGATACAATTTGCCAGGAAGGAGAGCCGCTCAGTTGATGTGGCTGTCTTTGAAGAACAAGTCCATCAAATGCTTCGTGAATGGAAAGCTGAGCTAAATGAGCCCTCTCCTGCATCATCTTTGCAACAAGTAAATTTATTGATCTCATTTCCTGAACATGTGCAGAATGTGTACGTATGATTTGCACTCTTAAGTATATTTTAAAATGACTATGTACATATTGGACACAGTTAATTAATTCTTATGGAAATATGAATGTCTGTAGTTATAGAGTGGTGGTCTTTGATTATTATTTTTTTTGCTGCCTATTCTTGTCCTGAACTGAATTAAATTAATACATGAACTCATGAATTATGGCTTTTACAGGTATTATTTATACCCTATATCATAGGGTGTGGTTATGGATTTTGAATTGTGATATTCATGGTGATTACAGGATGGCAGTCTTGGATTTTCATCAGACATCTATCGTCTGTTGCAGATCTGCGAGGAGGAAGATGATGCCACTAGCACATTAGCTGCACCAAAGCCTGAGCCTAATGATCAAATCCTTCCGGTCGGAGATAGTGCAGTCTTTCAGGAGGTAGTATTATTATAAATGTTTTGTCACTTTTGTGTAGGTTTTCTGAGGGTTAGTTTGTAGTCGTCTGCAGTAGTTAAACTCAACTTGAATTATTTAGAAACCATTGCACTCATTTATGGATATCAAATTACAGAGTTTAGGATTGAAAATTTACATGTTTATATTTATTTGGTTATTTAGCAGAGTATTGAAGTTTTTTGATGCATTGCTTGGTGATGGTAGAATGGAGTTAATTGGAGAGAATAAGTGGTTTATATGTTGAAACCCTGAGCAAAGAACCTGTACTTTTGTTGATGTCTTTATCATCGTGTGCTTGCTGGTGCAAACATGAGATTAAGCATGCTATCCTTGTCACTAAATCCTTTTACTTATACAATTAATATTAAAAAATAACAGAGAGGCTTAGAGAGTTTGGAGTTCCTTTAGTTTGAGCATAGCATCCTTAAGCTTTGATTTATATCTAGATGTCCTTTCACATAAGTTCTATGTGCATTGCTTTTGCTTACTTTCTTCATGTTTGTCCTTCATTTGGCTTGAAAGTACACTCAGTGGTGAATCTTGTAATTGATTTTTCAGGGATATAATGTGAATCAGGAGCAACAGCAGCATGGCTTCCCATTGGTTGACCAATGCAAAAACTCACCTTCTGGAGTCCATGGCACTGCAATGAACAGTCTGGATGGATCTACTTTGTTGGACTATAATCATTTTGATTTGCATCAAGACTTTGAACAAAACTTCTATGCTGGAATTAATGTTTCAAACTTCTTGGGGGAGGAAGCCATGCATCAGATTTCTGGTTATCTGCCAGGTATATGTCCTCCCCCTTCTGCTTTCTTGGGCCCAAAATGTGCACTTTGGGATTGTCCAAGGCCTGCTCAAGGAGTGGACTGGTGGCAGGACTACTGCAGTGGTTTTCATGCAGCTCTGGCTTTAAGTGAAGGTCCACCTGGAATGGTTCCAGTTCTACGACCTGGGGGCATAGGCCTGAAAGATGGTATGCTTTTTGCAGCTCTCAGTGCCAAGGCACAGGGAAAAGATGTTGGTATCCCAGAATGTGAAGGAGCTGCAACTTCAAAGTCTCCATGGAATGCTCCTGGTAAGTGTAATGTCGCTGTTTATGTATTTGATTTATGGTGGCAATTTGAGTTGGAAGAATAAATTTTGTTAATCTCGTATTTTGTTGGTGGTTTATATGATTGCAGAGCTCTTTGATCTCTCTGTTCTCGAAGGTGAAACAATTAGGGAGTGGCTCTTTTTTGATAAGCCTCGGAGAGCATTTGAGAGTGGAAACAGAAAACAGAGGTCATTACCAGATTACAGTGGACGTGGTTGGCATGAGTCAAGGAAGCAAGTGATGAATGAGTTTGGAGGCTTGAAGAGATCCTACTACATGGATCCACAACCATTGAACCATTTCGAGTGGCACCTTTATGAGTATGAGATCAATAAGTGTGATGCTTGTGCCCTGTATAGGTTAGAGCTAAAGCTTGTTGATGGGAAGAAGAGTTCCAAGGGGAAAGTGACAAATGATTCAGTTGCTGATCTGCAGAAGCAGATGGGAAGGCTCACAGCTGAGTTTCCCTCGGATAACAAGCGCTCTGTTAAAGGAAGGGCCAAAGTAAATGTGAAGGCTGGTGTTGGTGGAAATATTTACTCCAGTTCAAATGTTGTTGCACCAACTAATGAGAAGTTTGATTACGGGCCAACTGGGCAGTTTGATTATTTGACTGAAAATTTAAGCGACTATTACCTGAAGTAATCAAAGAAGCTTCAATGTATAAGCTGTAATTTGTTAACCTACATAGATCAGCTGAAGCATACTGCCATGGTAGTGGTGGAGTTATGGTTTTCACTTGTTTCGTCTGCAGTTTTTAGTCGTCAATAACATGAGGTCAACCTCTCTCTTTGGCCGCTGGGTCGTCAATAGTTTCATCCACATGATAGTGCTGCATTTGTCTGTTTGGGATACTGGGTATATATATACTAATGGTTCACAGAATCACAAGTAAAATGGCTCTTTTCTCTCAGACCATTTTTGATAACTGACCGAGATACATGTGGTGAACACTCCAAACCAATCAGTGTCACCAGAATTGGTTAGGGTTGATGCACACTGTTGCTATATATTTTACTGACATTTTTTGTCCTGGTTTTATTAATACTTAATGCTAATTATATCAGCAGTATTTGTACCCTATTCTTGATGGGGGTATAATATCATATGTTTGTTGTTGCCCAATTGACATTGGTGATTCCTCTACACTCTACAGCTTCTGAAATTTGTAAATGAATGTTCCTTTCATTTGACAGATCTCATTAAATATATCCCTCTTGCATTTTTTTGTGCATCTGTCACTCTTTGTTATCTATTCCTAGTGACATGAATGTGTTTATACATGAATCATTCTTTGTATAATATAAGCAGAGTTAATGCAATGTAGTCTCATGACATCGATGAAAGCGTATCATTATTCATTATCATCCTATACGCATAAAAATTTACAAACAGAACAAATATTTAGGGATGGGAATGATATGGTATTTGGATGTCAATATTCGGTTTCTGTTTCTGTTTTGTTTAATCTAGCGATACGATAATTATTTTCTTCATCTTTACGTCTCTATATGGATCTTCATTCATACGGAAATTTTCAATACTCATGATCGATCTATCCAATCAACCAACCGATGTAAAAATTATTCCCCCTTAATATACCTCGCCGCGCGAAGTCCCTACAAATATTCCTTTGCGCTAACACGCGTCGACGTCCAAAAACCTCCCAAAAAAACCCTAACCCCGTCATCATCAAATGGCACTCACTCCCATTCACAGTCTCTCTTCTTCCTTCCATCCTTCACTCTCCTTTCGCTTCCCCAGATTGCCCCTCACGAGTTCAAGAAATCACTTATCTGCCCTTTCATGCACTTCTCCTAAAACGACAGCGTCTTTGTCCTCAGAACAGGAGGTTTTGAAAGCCATAGTGGAATCCGACGGAAATACGCTTCCATGTGCCAGAACCTACGAGAACGACTTGGCTCGACTCAGCCTTTTTGGAGCTGTCAGCTTCGATCAGGCTCTGACCGCGGCTGCAGCCGATGGTGGTCAAGCCGCCAACGAACATGTTGTTTCTGGCATTCCCGCCATGGTCGTTGAAACCGTGTTCCCGGGTCCCACTGAGGAGCGAGCCACTATCTCCACCCGATTGGTCAGTTTTTTTTCTCCTTTTTTTGGGTTAATTGCTTTGAACGCATTACATTTTAATTTGAATACATTTATGATGAATAGATGAGTACAAATTTAATAAAAATATGTGTGTGTGTGTGTATAAATATATTTTGTTTTCAAATAGTAATTTTTATTAATTCTAAATTATGATACTGTTGGTAGATTTAATTTGTTAATTTGATATTTTATACCCAAAGTTTAAGTGCTGCTAAAAGTAGACCAGTTTGGTAATTTTTACTATTGCAACATTCATTTGGTATTATTGTTTTGATGATGAGAGTTCTAAATTTGACTGTGCTTTGTAGTTTTTACCTGCTAGAAAAGTTAAAGAAAGAGCAAATAAGCTCAGAAAATCTCTCAGTAAAGATATTCTGAACAGCTCTACATCGAGAAACATACTTGCCATGACATTCAGGCAAGTAGTGATGCAACAGCTTTGGAACTTTGAACTGGTTTTGTTCAGACCAGGAACAGAGAGAAATATGGAGTATCTTGAAAACCCAAGAGAGGTGAGCGAACCCATTTCTTCTTCTTTTTTTTTTTAAACCGCGGGTATTTTGACATCTGCATCATTATGCCGTGATGTCATATTAATATGTCTTTCCTGCAGGTGCCACTTGATACTGATAGTTTCAGTTCTCTTATTCATTTGGTATCAGCAGGTTGCAGCTTCTTTCACCCTCAGCTCTTCTGATGAAAGTGTCATCTCCATGATTGCTGAAGTTGTTTGCTTGTCTGCTCTTCAAAGTACTAAAAGACATTTCCTTGATAATTCATTGGGGAGGACTTCAAGTAATTTCTTCAGTTGGTTTCAGAAGCCCAAAAAGATTATATCAAAAGATTCCTCTGTTGTTATATATAAATTATTTGAAGATGAGATAGTTGAAAATGCCAAGACTCTTCTGGAAACTTTTAATTCGATGAAAGAAGGTATTAAACCTGTAAAAATGAGGCCAAAGCACCTTTGGTGGACCCCATCAGCTCACTCTAAGTTGGAAAAGATTGGTGGCCCTGAGTTTAGTATCTGGACAAGTGAGTATGTTCCTGCTTACCGGCTTGAAATTGATGCCAGTAGATTTAAAGATGTAGAGTTTGAAGGTTGGAGAAAATCTGCTGAGAATAGGTGGGAAATTCTTCTGACCCACTCCCAAATGGTACTTCATCTCTCCTTTTTGTCTTTTGGCTTTTAGCGGTACCATGTTTTGGGGGATTTAATTAGGATAGTAACGACAGCCACCAAATAGTAGGGACGTGGAGAAACTAGTATTCTGCCATATTAGTGTATGATAAAGCTCGGTTTTTTGGTTTATATTGATGAAGAGTGACTATCATGTTATTTTGTGCCATTGATTTTAAGAAAATATGTTCTCTATTATGACTTCGGATTACTAAATTTGTAGGTTGGATTAGCTGACATATTAGACATGTACTATGAAGATATTTTCACACTGCCAAATAAACAGCTATCATGTGGTGTCACTGCAAATTACACCAATTTGCCCAATAAAAAGGTACTAAACTCCATACGAATTGTCTATTGTATTTTATCTTTCGGTTTAATGCTAAAAATTGAAGCCTGGATTCCATGTAATTGCTAACTTATATCTTAAAGATATTCTTGGTTATATCGAAGTAATTTTGAAATAAGAAGATTATTGGTTTACAAATGATTTACTCTCAATAACAAGCTGACAAAAGTTGTTAGCTTTTGATTGTGGGAAAATGAGGCTAATATGATTATGATAACTTGTTATTGACCTTTGATAATTGAGTTAGTATTAGGATAATGATTCTATATACTTCAGTTGATTCATTCCAGACTAATTGCTTCTGTTTCTCACAGAGGAACTCTTTTTTATTGAAAACTCTATCTGTCACTCTTGCAAGTGGAATATTTCTCATTGCTGTCAGTGCTCTTGGTCAATTTTGTTTGCCACATTTACACAAGAGGGAAAAGTTTTCTGGAGAAGATATGTCCCTGCCTTCATCTGAGATTGAGTATGCAGTACGTCAGCCTGTAGATGCTGTGAAGGTATGCTTGAACTAAAAGCATTATAACTGTTCAGTTATTTATTATATTAAATTATTTTGGCACCCTCACATTCAGATCATTGGTTATTTGCTCAGTCCTTGCTACATAGAGGTTTATGCTTGTTGGAAAATAGTCCTTTGTTAGCTTCACTTGTTTATTCATGTTTTACTCTACTTTTTGGTTTCTTTATTTTTGAATAAAAATTCAAACTTCAACTTATTGTGGATAGTCGGAAGAAATGTGCGTCTCAATTATCAAAAGGATTAAGGATGCTTTTGATTGGCCTGGTGACATAAAGACTGAAATGAGTATTGGTTCTTGGATTGGGGAATTACCCAATTACTTGAAATTATCTCATGAAGACAACTTCAATAGCAGGGAAATTCAACTGATTTTACTAATTTGGAGAAAAATGATGCAGACATCAATTCAACTGTGCAGGATATTGCTAGTTATCAGGTGATCATGGCAACTTATATTCAATTTATTTCTCTGCGTTCTTGTTTCGGAATATGGTCATGGTTTTGTTGTCCTTTAGTTTATCTGAAATATTATAGTATGCCTTTCCTTTAGGTTGGCTTCTTCTGCCAGGTCAAGCTGAATGTGGGCTAGCCTAAATACCATTTGTTATCAATATGCTTAACCTTAGAGCTAAACCATGTCTAAAGCCAAAAAGCCCTACTACACACTTTGGTGTTTATTTTACATATGATCAAATCTTCGTAAAATGAACTAAATATCAAAGCAATTTGATGTAATTTAATTTAATGTTTTAAACCTAACTTTGCCCTCCTTCAACTTCTGTATTTCTATCCTCTAAAATAAAACCCAAAGTGATTTTACTGCTTTAACTTAAACCTGGCTTGATCAGTTGATCCTCCTCGAACTAATGTTATCTTTCTACTGCTCAAGCTTCTGTGTACTAGTGACATTCTCTTTGCTCCATGGTTGGCATTTCTTGGGAGTGACCAAAAGAAAGTGAAGAAATCTGATAGTTTTTGGTTCCTTCAATCTGTACTGGCATCTAGAACCATACTGCAGTCATATGCTGTTATTATTCTTGTACAACTCTTTATGTTTTTCATTTGCATGTTTTCCATTTTGATTGGTATTAGGTGGTTATGTCAACTGATGGAAAAATAGTTGGGTTTCAACCAACAAGCCGAGTTGGTGTTAATCGTTGGGCTGCCAATCCCTTAGCAAAGGAGCTGTATGGTGGGAGAAATATTTCCCCTGGTAAGATTACTGTGGGCGGTTTGATCTATTAATGTAAATTAGGTTACTAGTTGCTGCAATTGATCACTTGATATTCTTGGCTTGTTGCAAGCAGGTTTAATTGAACCTAGCCTCGAGATCAACCTTCCAAATGAGGTCGTTTTGATTGAGTTGTTGATGTCAGTAAACCCCAATTCATGTTTTGCATTGGCTAGGCCAATTCAATGATAGTAATGAAGGCTGTAACGAAGGTGAGGTTTGTGGATATTGCATTTGACACAGTTTCGGAACAAGTAAATATGGGTTCTTGTTCTACATTGGCTGCCCAGATTCATTGTTTCCTTGAAGAGACCAGTCAATAAGGCAAGAGGATGTCATCCTATATGGCACTAGGAAAACATTCATTTTGTGAATTTCCATGCCCGGATAGCTCTTTCCGTCCACTTCCCCTGTAAGGGGATCCGCCAGAACCACAAGGATGAAATGGTGCTGAGTTATGGTAAAACATTCCACGATGCAAATTTACGAACTTGATTGTCAAATTTTCTCCGGGTGAAACACACAGTTTTATATGTTCTGTCGAATGCGGTGACTTTCTATCACATGAATATTACACCACCATTGGGATTTTATTATCGGATAGTACAGATGAAACTCACTAATTGGTTCATTGCCAAGGATTGTAAACACAAGAATGTAATCAAAATTTTACTTCATTACTATTTATTTTTATGACATTTTGAATTGTCAAGGCATTTGTTGAATCTCGAACAATTTAAATTTTTTGACCCTATACTGTTATAATATTTTGCCATATGCATCCGAGTCACATTTCTCTCCAACAGCTACCGCCTACCGATCTTCAGAACAAAACGAATCGATGCAACAACTTACCTAACCTTTTTTTAATAAATGCACGTGATTTCACATAGCTATGTATCCATGGTTTGCGATGGGGCATCTTACCCCATTTCTTGAAATGGCCAAGAAGCTTGCAGAGAGAGGCCACAGATTGCCATGGATTTTAACTGAGCCTGCCATGGAAGCAATTCATCGTCACCTCAAACCGGATTTTGTATTATCGGTCCTGCGACAATTGGTTATTTGTTATCTCCGGAAAGGAAACCTCGAGAGAAAATTTTGACACAATGATTTGTTGAGACCTCCAAGAGAGTTCCCTAATTCAATGATTAAGTTACGTGCCCATGAAGCTAGAGGACTAACGGCTGCAACTTTGAAAGACTTCAGTGGTATTTCATTTGCTGAACGAAACATACTCTCTTTTAGTGAGAGTGATGCAATTGGTTTCAAAACTTTCAGAGAGATTGAAGGGCTTTATTGATTGATTACATTGGAAGCCAGTGATTTTGTCAGGGCCAGCATTGCCAGAGCCTCCTCGTTTGGCGTTAGAAGAAAAATGGGAAACGTTGTTGGGTAGGTTTAAAGCTAAAAGCTTAATATTCTGTGCATTTGGTAGTGAGCGTGTCCTTAAAACTTAAAAGGGCACAGTTTCAAGAACTGGTTCTGGGTTTGGTTACAGGCTTGCCATTTTTGGCTGCCCTGAAACCACCAATGGGACATGATACAGTAGAGTCACCATTGCCTCAAGGGTTTGGAGAAAGAGTAAAAGGAAGATGAATCATTTATGGAGGTTGGATTCAACAGTTGATAAATGAAGCATGATTCTGTTGGTTGTTTTGTGGCCCGCTGTGGATCAGGATCATTATCAGAGGCTATGATAAATGAGTGCCAATTAGTGTTGCTGCCAAATGTTGGGGGACCAAATTATTAATGCAAGGTTGATGGGTGGGGATCTTAAAGTTGGAGTGGGGGTTGAGAAAGGAGATGAAGATGGATTATTTACAAGAGATGGTGTATTCAAAGCTGTGAAAGCTGTTAATGGATGATGATGGTGAAGTGAGCAAAGAGGTAAGACGCGTCTTAACTTATTAGTTAGTAGTATCGGGCTACACATTCTTCCGCTGTATCAAAGAATTACTCATTTCAATGTCTTAGCTTACTCACTTGGAAGAATTAATTTTTGACACATATATATTATTTTTAATAAATGTTCAAGATCTATTTTTATTGGGACCATCTTATTCAGGTCTTTCTTTTTCTGTTAGCTATTAAAGTCACACATTTGGATGTCTAATAATTAACATTATTGCACACAAAAATTGTAACTGTGTGATCCTAACATTTCTCTCAAGTTAAATCTTGTGTGCAGTGTTGTCCTTGTGAAAATATTTCTTAGTTATAAATCTAAGTTCAAGTGAGGTTTGTTTGAACACATACCTTGAACCTGAAATCACAAGAGAGCTCCAATGGAAGACAAGACATTTCACATAGCCATGTATCCATGGTTAGCCATGGGGCACCTCACCTCATTTCTTCATGTCTCCAACAAACTTGCTGAACGAGGCCACAAGATCTCATCCTTCTTGCCAACAAACACAAGGCCAAAATTTGAGCCCTTCAATCTTCACAAATATCTCATTACCTTCATTCTAATCACTGTTCCATCTGTTGATGGCCTGCCTCCCGGAACAGAAACAACAACCGATGTTCCTTTCCCATTGCATCTTCTTCTCATGACTGCAATGGATCTAACAGAGCCCGCCATTGAAGCTATTCTTTGCGATATCAAACCCCATATCATCTTCTTCTATTTCACTCATTGGTTTCCCTCGTAAGCTAGGGATTAGGAGTTTGGTTTTTGGAACCATTAGTCCTGCCACTGTTGGGTATCTGCTAAGCGCGGAAAAAAAGCTGTGTGATAAAAATCTTGACAGAAGTTGACTTGTTGCAGCCTCCGCAAGGTTTCACTCCTTCAAAGATCAAGTTGCGTGCCCATGAAGCTAAGGGACTAGTTGCTGCTACTGTTAAAGACTTTCGTGGCCTTTCGTTCATGGAGCGGTTACTAGTCTGTTTAACTGAGTGTGATGTTTCAAAACTTGCAGGGAGATTGAAGGGGCTTACTGTGATTACATTGAAAGCCAGTTTGAAAAAGAGAGTGATTTTGGCAAGGGCCAGTATTGCCAGAGCCTCCTAGTTCTGTTTAGAAGACTAAAAGCTTAATAATATTCTGTCCATTTGGGGGTGAATGCATTCTGAAAAAGGATCAGTTCCAGAACTGGCTCTAGGTTTTGAGCTTACAGGTTTGCCATTTTTGGCTGCCCTGAAACCACCAATGGGACATGATACAATAGAGTCAGCAATGCCTCAAGGCTATGAAGAAAGAGTGAAAGGAAGGGGATTTGTTCATGGAGGTTGGGTTCAGCAACACTTGATCTTGAAGCATCCTTCTGTTGCGTGTTTTGTGACTCTGTTGAGGAAAATATCTCACATCGGTTGAGATAAACAATTAAACTCAAAATATAAATATTGGCAACCCTCAACTTTCAAGCTGACTTTTGGGTTGAGTTAGGCCCATGAATTTCAACATGGTATCAGAGCCACTCATGCACGAGTGGGCCCACACTACCTGCCCACGTGACATGAACCAGACAAAAGATCGGTTTGCATGTGAGGGGAGTGTTGAGGAAAATATCTCACATCAGCTGAGATAAACAATTAAACTCAAAATATAAATATTGGCAACCCTCAACTCTCAAGCTAATTTTTGGGTTGAGTTAGGTTCATGAATTTCAACATATGGGTCAGGATCATTATCAAAGGCTATGGTGAATGAGTGCCGTTAGTGCTTCTTCCAAACCTTGGGGATCAAATTATAAATGCAAGATTGATGGGTGAAGATCTCAAAGATGGAGGGGAAGTTGAGAGAGGTGATGAAGAAGATTGATTGTTTACAAGAGATGGTATGTGCAACGCTGTGAATGGTATGTCAATTTTGGTATTGTGTTGTTTAATTAATGGATATGAAAATTTAATCCGTTATGGAGTCATCTTTTACATTTCTGTTAAAACTAAGATGATAATATTTACTCGATTAATCCAACTTAGGATATAAAAAATAATTCTTTTATTTTTCCCTGACGCCTTGGCCCGACGGGCGGGAATTTTTACTATCAGGGATTTTTTATGACAAAGTTACTGTGAATATGACAATCATAAGGGAGCAGGATGTTATTATTCGCATAATTTTCTCGTCACTGATCAGTCCATATAACCACCGTTTGATCTGTAAAGTGCCAGGTGTAGGTTCATGATCACTATACTGTACTTTGTTATATATCAAATTGGGAACACTGGAGAAATCCCACGTCCACCAGGAAATAGGGTTTTACTTTTGCGAATAGGATTCTGCTTGGAATCGAATCGATTAGTGGGTTCTGATTTAAGAGCCACTTTTGACTCCCCAAACTTTATTTCATTCGCCACCAAAAGAGCGAAACAAATTCATCAAATCGAATCTTTATTTTGTTAATTATTAGTTGTCGAACTTGTTGCTGTTGAAAATTTTTCGATGGGGAGAGGCAAATTCAAGGGCAAGCCCACCGGTCATCGCCAATTCTCCACTCCTGAAGATATTCGTAAGCTCATCCGCTTCTAAATTTCCTTTTAATCGAACTCAATTTTACCTTTTTATTGCTGTTTTACGTTATGTTAGATTGATTCTGAGTGAAAGTTGGAACTTTTAAGAATATGAAATATTATTGAGATTAAAACTTTTTTTTTTCAATATGAGAAATTGCTTTATTTATGCCTTCTTTCTTTCTTTCTTTTTTTTTTTTTTTTTTTTTTTTTTTTTTTTTTAAATGATGTCGTGATTTTATTGTGTCTGTTTAATGTGTTTATTGATTTGTAGTGTTGTGTTTTTCCCCCCAGTAGCTTGAATTTCTGAGATTTAGCTTAATGGCCGACTCTAAGCTTTACCTGATGTCATAATTTTTACTTTGTTTCTGATTTACTTTGATGCAGTTGCTGGAACCTCACGACGTCCTCGCACTTTTAAACGGGTGGGTCTCTCTCCTGATTGCTGATTGTTTAGATTTGGAACTGCTAATTGAGGGTTTTTAAAACCTGATTGTTTAGATTTGGAACTGCTAATTGAGGGTTTTTAAAAACGAAGACTCTGTAGTTTTTAAAATCATATTAAAAGTGCTTTTTCTCAAGGTTAAAATTATTTGAAATCACAGGTTCAAAGCGCTAGTTAAGTAGCAGTCCCAAACTAACACTAAAGCTGTTTTTTTTTTTTTTTTATGGTATTAGGAAGAAGCTGAACATGAAGCGGAAGTATCTGAAGAGGAAGCATCTGGAGAAGAGTCGGGAGAAGAATCAGAGGAGACGTCTGAAGTTAGTAGTCCCTGGTTTTTGTTTTTTGTGTTTTTTTTCCTTATATGATTTTGGGGTTGTTCTATGGAATCAGTTTTTGAACTTACCCTTTTTGACTGTGATGTTAACAGAGGCGGAAAGGAACTCAAGGTTTGATTGAGATCAGTAATCCTAATTTAGTCAAGGATAAGAATTTGAAAGCTAAAGATGTTGATGTAAGTTTGTAGGTTCTCAATAGAGATTTATTAATAAGGATTATACTTTTATAAATTCATCTAAGTTGTTTTTCATCTTTTACAGTTTGGGAAGACGACTGAACTTTCAAGGCGTGAAAGGTCTGCAAATTCACCTTTTATTTCTTCCTTCAGGGGATCTTTTTTCCTTAGTGTTTCTCAGTCATTTTAGAAACAACATAGAATGAATTCTAGGATTTAGAGAAGAGACGAAATTGAAATTAATGTATGTTACTAAAATCTTTCATGTAATGCAGTCCAATTTTGTTAAAGGCACAAGACGCACTAGGGCGCACTAAGGCACAAAGGGTTTTAGGGCCTAGGCACGCACCTGATGAAGGTGAAGCACAAATTGTAAAAGGAAAATATAAGTATCCCATCAACTAAAATAAAGAGAAATCAATGAAAATATTTCAAAAACTATTATAATAACACAATCTAATGTGTTTGTCGAAATTTAAAGCCCACCCCAAAATCTATCTTTATTAATGAAATGTTACAACTTTATTTCGGGTTGGGCCAGTCAATTCGGATTAGGTTTTAACCTATTTTTGTAAGGTGCACCTAGGCAAAAGGCGCGCCTTTTGCGGAAGGTCGTCTCGCATGGCCTTTAATGAGGTACAAAGGTCTTAGCCTAAGCCTGGGCCTCGGCACTCATTTGACAACTATGATGCAGTCTTTAGTTTTCTTCAATTTTTTTTTCTGTGTGTTAACAGAGAGGAACTAGAGAAGCAGAGAGCTCATGAGCGTTACATGAAGCTGCAAGAACAAGGGAAAACAGATCAGTCAAAGTTAGATCTAGGTGAGTGATCAAATTTAGCTACTTTTCATGTTTAATTGAGTTGTACTGTACTATGTTCAGTAGTTGGTGGTTGAACCAGGAATTGAGCTAATGATAATGCCCATTTATATGGTGTCTTGCGCTTGAACCATGCATCATGCATGCGAAGATTTTGTAACTTGTATGGTGTCGTGCACTTGTACCAATTTGCATGGTTCACCTGTACCATCTAGTTATTTAATTTACCTGATTCCTCTGGTTTGCCATTCCCCAAAGAGAGAACCAAGCATATTGCTTGTACATCTTATCAGGAGGAATAAATTTATTTGTTCATAACTGGATGGATTGGTCTATCTCTCTCCCTCTCTTTGATGAATGCTTCTCCTGCCACCCAAACTCCCTATCCTCCCTTACCCTACCCCCTTCCACTTGGATGCTTACATGTGAGTAACAACCAGTATCCTAAATGCAAAAATGGCCTATGCTTTCTACCGATTGTTACTACGACACTAGAAATAACCCAGCCATTTTTGTTTCGTTTTTGTTGACATGGGTAGATTCTGGTTGATTGATGCTATATATGGTATTTTGATTGATATTGACTTGTCGTTGCTCGTGCAGAACGTTTAGCCCGTATACGTCAACAAAGGGCAGAAGCAGCTAAAAAGCGAGAAGAAGAAAAAGCTGGTAACGTTCTGCCATCTTCATTCATTGGTTTTCATTTGTGTTTCAAGGATATGGATGTTCTTTGCAACTGATAAAAAAAATATATTTATTCACTTGTTTCAGCCAAAGAGCAGAAGAAATCTGAAGCTCGCAAATGATGTTCCTGCAAATTATCATTTGAAGAAAGTTCCCGCTGTCTTTACCGCAAGAAAATATGTTTTCTTCTTCTATGGACTATTTTGTAGTTGGTTTACAACCCAGATAATGGATTAAGTTATTATTGTTGTCCTTTTGAAAGAATATTTCTATCGTGTTATAGAAGCTGACATTTTCTGCAATTCGGTTACTCTTATTCACTTAATTAAAATGAAAAAGAAAATTGTGAAGAGACAGATGTCATTTATTCGACAGGTGGCAAACTTCTGAAGAAGATATATAAAAAAAAATTAGATTCGTTAAGCAGAGCTTCGTACGCAATGGCCGACCAGCAAAAGCCCCAAACTTCTAGAAACCTTCACTCTTCTTCTTCATCATCTTCATCTAATTCTAATCTTAACCCAGAATCCAACAATACAAACGGTAACTTCTCGCAAAAGGTACGGTACCCGAACCCACCAGAGGCGCAAAAGGTCCGGTACCCGAACCCACCGGACGCAGCAAACCCGGACCCGGCAACACTTGGAGAGCAATGGAGGTTCGCAAGTAAGAAGTTTAGTAGATGGTATTCCCACGCGTGGGGAACCGCTATTCTCGCGGGTCTTTCGTTTTTTGCAGTCGGGTGGATTGTTAAAGGCTCCAATCCTTTGCCCTCTTTTAAGGGTGATTCGAATGATGCTGCTCCTCATGATGGTGGCGGCGGTAATGCAAAGTGAAGCTTGCCCTTTGATGATGTGAGTTAACTTTTACTTTGGGGTTCCTATAAACTTATACATCAAAATAAATTTGATCCATAACAGAATACAATTTTAAAAAGTGCATCTATGGTGGGTAGCACAATTCACACCCACCATAGCAATTACTTTGGATTTTGTCGGGTTTATAATTACATTTTATTTTATTATGAATTATGAATGTCTTTGGCTGATTCTGTTTGGGTTTTGAAAATAGCTTCTGGGTTCTGTTCCACAGGGCTAATGTAGTATTTGCTCTTGATTGATACTGTTATTTGAGCTGCCACAGGAGTTGAATCTGTATTTTAGAAATGTGTTACAAGAAGTGGGTCTGGGTCTTTGTCTGGTCCAAGTTATTAAATCTGCCTAAATTGCTTTGGATATATTAAGTTCATTTTGAAATTGTCAATAAATGAAATTTCTTTTGGGTCTTGGAGAACATGCTCAAGTTGTTTTTCTTTTTTCATGAGATATGACAGGATGTCCAGTAGATTTGTTTTGCTCCATCAGGATTTGCTTACCGGAAAGTTTTTTAGGTCTCATTTAGGGTACAGCATTGCATAACTTCTATACCAGGTTGGATAACCTAGTTAAATTCTTGATGCTATTAGTTCCGACGTGCCTTAGATATCCAACCAACACGAAGTACACTGAAGAAGTTGAGAAGTTTCTCTCTCAGTTGCAATCAAATTTAATTTTCTTTGTGAAGTTCATGGCTATCTGTTAGTGTGCAGTAGGATGGTTGCGATAACTCCAGAAAAGTAGCATGAACATCAACTTTCGTTTAATCCTTTCCATCTGTTTCCTTCAAATGTTAGCCCCAGAGGGAAATCAATTGAAGCTGCAACTGATACAACCTGAAAAAGGTTCTCACTTCACCATCTCCGCAAAAGAAGATAAACAACTTTTTCAATCAAGGAAAAACTTCTTGAAACCTCCTTTATATAGTGGAGTGTTGAGTTGTTATTGATATAGATCTCACCCAGAATATCAAGCCAAAAACGAGGATGGTGAAGTGACAACCTTTGTAAAGTGACAGCCTTTGATGCTTCATTTCTGCATGTATCTAAAATTTTGTTTAAATGTTTTATCTTTGAATGTAATGAATGGCTAGATTATTATTTTCAGGATTGTTCTGATATCAGCCAAAACGATTCCAGGAATAGTCATCACTGCATTCAGAGTAAGACAGCGGATACTTGAACAGGTTTTGGTGTTACAAATAATAAAGTTTTGTGAGTGAACAACACTGTAAATACTGTGGATGGATTCAGAAGTTGGTTCTTAGCCTCAATTTTAGCTTGTTCTAATAATGTACACACTCCCGATGTAAGATGAATTTTCTCTGTTGTTTATTTGTTTCTGAAAGTTACGCTAATTACTTGTTATATTATATACAGTTGCTTCTTCACTTCAGAAAAGGAAAAACTAATAAACTGGTGAATTATTTATCGATATAATCATTGGTGAGGGTAATTCGTCCATGACCTGATGAGGTGACTGGGATTTAAACTTGTGAAAGATCAAAATCTGGTATGAATATGACACATTAATAGATGGAAATTAGTGCTAATTCGATCATGACAGCAATTTCCTCTACACATTAATACAATGAATATTTATGCTTGCATCCAGGCTGAGTATGTTACACTGTAAAACTTATTCATTGTTTAAATCAAGCAGTAGTTCAAACAGCATCAAAGAAAGAAAAGAAAAGAAAACAAACAAATATGTTGCACATCCTAAATCCTGGGCAAAAAAAAAAAAAAACAGTTGTTTTCTTTTCACTACCAAAAGTCACAAATTCAAACCATTAACAATTTTGTTAACACTTGAGTTATGAATCAGGCATACCTCTATGGAAATATGAACAGGGTGTAGAATGTCAAAGATAATAGTTCTTTAGGCCTTTCCTCGTAATTAATTCGAACAACATCCAGCTTTGTTTTCAGCAGATACACCATCTTTAGTTCCAACGTTGATTGTCTCTCCTTTGGGCAAAGCTGCAGGGTCATCTCCAATTTCAAGAGCCTTCCTGCTTACGACACCGTAGATCTGGGTCAGCACCTCTGTGAAGGCATTCTCAACATTCATGGACTCGAGTGCAGATGTTTCCATGAAAAAGGTGTTCTCTCTTTCCGCAAAAGCTTTGGCATCTTCAGTGGAAACTGCTCGCAGGTGACGCAGATCTGCCTTGTTACCAACAAGCATGATCACAATGTTGGCATCTGTGTGATCTCGGAGCTCCTTCAGCCATCGCTCAACATTTTCAAATGTAACGTGGCGTGTGACATCATAGACTAGCAAAGCACCAACAGCCCCTCGATAGTATGCACTTGTGATTGCACGATACCTTTTGCCCAAATATTAAAAAAAAAAAAAAAGTAAATAAATAACAAACACAATGAATATTTCTAGAGTATTGTGATCCAAGAGCCAAATTTTATCAATACATCAAGAAGTTTCGAAAAGGCTGAAACAAAAAAATGAACTCTATTTTAAACTTTATAGTAATCCCATCACTTACACTAATACATTTGAATTAGTAAATTGTACCAAGGAAAGAAAGAAACAGAAAATAAATATACATTCAAAGTGATTAAAGAAGAAAGTAGTTGTTAATAGAAAGGAAGAACCAAAGAAGGCAACAAGCATGGAACCAGCTTCAAGGTCTAAATAGCAAAAAGCAGGCTGGCACTTTGTATAAAGAGGCAACAAAACAAGGAAAAGCAGAAAACAACAGGAATCTCAGGATCAACACTAAATCGAAGCGAAGACAAGACTAGATATCACAAGATTCTTTACAGCTAATGGAAATCGATAACTCCAATTCACTACCCACACAAACAAAAATACCCACCAAGGGGATTTAGCATAACATTATACAGTTTACAGAGCAAATGCCATGGCTCCTAATAATAATTACAAATATAAATAATAAATTACCCAAGTTTCCTAGTAATTAGATAAACAGAGAGAAAATCTTCCAGGTTCCAAAAACGACTAACTGCTACGATTTCTCTTTTCATTTTTGTTTTGGTTACAATGTCATTGCATACAAGAATTGAGTTTTATGATATATTCTGAGCATAAAAATTAATAAGTATATAAATGAATCCAATAAAAATGAATTGTAAAATAATAATTGAAAAAAAAAAACTGAAAAAAATTAAGATAAAAATAGAACCTTTCTTGGCCAGCGGTGTCCCAAATCTGGGCCTTGAGGTTCTTATCATGACAACGAATACTCCGAGTAGCAAACTCGACGCCGATCGTGGACTTCGATTCGAGACTAAACTCGTTGCGCGTGAACCGCGACAAAAGGTTCGATTTTCCGACGCCGGAGTCGCCGATCAGCACCAACTTGAACAAATAATCGTAGTCATCGTCCGCTCTGTACGCACCCATTTGATAATATATTTTTTTCCTCAATCAGCAAATGAATGGAGAAAGATAATTTGCTTCGACAAAAAACGTTAAACAAAAGAGCGGGCTTTGGTTTTAGGATTATATTGTCAAATAAAGTAAGCACGTTTCTGTTTCGTTTATTTTAATGGAATTTTTGGCTGTAACTATAATCATCATTTGTTAAAGCTGAAGCTCCGCCGCTTGGCGGTTAACCTAATTTACTATTTATTTTTTTTTGTTAATACTCCGAATGTCAATTTGCTGTCTTTTTTTTTTTTTTGTTTTAATTTTCAAAATATAATAATATTAAAAAATTGTTTTATAAAATTACTTTTCTGTTTTAAAACAAATTATTAATATAGCTGAATGATTTTTTTTTTTTTTTTTTTTTTTTTGTGTGTGAGCTGTAACGAAATGAGATTTGAGTCTTAAGGGTCACTTGATAGAGTTTAGAATCTGATATTTAGGTATTGGATTCGAATTTAAATAATGTGTTTTTTTATAAGAATATGAGACAGTCAGAGATTTTACATGTTTTGCTTAAGTTTATATCGAATGATTTGACGGTGAGATTTACAACATAAAAAAATGAGAGCATCCAACAACTGTATTTTCAATTGATATGACATTGTTGCACCCCTATGGTCCCATGGCATCTTCGTAATCCATTTTTTTATAATCGAAATATTCGGGCCAACACAAATCAAGATAAATCACTGATTTTTTATACGGAGTCATGATCCCAAAAAAATATATCATAACGAGATTCAAACCTTACCTCAGATAGAACAAACTACTCGAACACAAGCTTTTTACCCTTGGGATTTTCGTAATCCATTTATAATCAAATACGTGAGATTACACGGAGGAAACGAGGAAAAGTCTTCAAAAGTTCTCTTAATTTGTGATGGATGAAGTGAAAGCACAGATGAAAACTGAGTAAAACAAATCACATGATATTCAAGAATTTAGATTGAATGTTGAATTAAAATTATGATAAATTCATCATTATACAAAACTGATATGAAAACTCAGATCTCTAGATCCAAAAGCTTGATCAGGATTATTTATCAAAGATGATTTATTCAACATCTATTGTTCTCCAACATTTGTCATGGTTCATGATGCAATACACAGTGATTTAGTGAGTGATTGACGTACGTGGACGGAGAAATTTGGGCAGGCATGTAAAATATTTCATTCATCTCAATCGCCTTGTGAAATCCCAAGTGTACAGTATTCGCACTGTTGTCATCATTTTGCACGTAAAAAAAAAAAAAAAAAAAAAAAAAAAATCTTCATCACTCAAAATCAAGTTTAACCTTTACTATTTGTTTGTGAAAAACATTAGCACCATTCCATTTCTGGTCTGATTTCGGATGTGAATGGGGGGTTTCGAACTTTAGAGAAACCATATGTTAGCATTTACATGTTATGGATACACCCAAAAGGAAATTAACCCTAATTATGGTATTGAATATATAGGCCGGATTCAGTTTTTGCATATATTGTGATTGATTGATTAGTTTGGAATAGCTCAACCGGTTTAATTGAATACTTTTCAAATAATTTTTTTGACTGGTCATCTGAATTCGAATCCTGAAAAATTGATTAGGGCTTCGCCCGATACCTTAAAAAAAAGATCAGTTTAGAATAATTAAATTATGAATTTGCACAATTGTGAGTCTACTTTAAGCCACTAGGTGGCTCTTTTCAAGTAAAAGTACTTGAGAAGAAAATGGATGTTTAAAATTAATAAGCTTGGCCTTTCTTTCTAAATAAAAGCAAGGAAGATTCAAGAAACTTTGCAGAATTTAAGAGAATGATATCTCAGTTGGATGTGAGTTCACTCGTTACTCATTACATCGATCATACACATGTATTATTGTGAATCAATTATCAAACTTTTGTTGTTATCACACTTGTAGCAAAGCAAGAGTAAAGAAGCATATGCAATATATCTATTGCTTTAACAAGAAAGATAGTACATTCGTCCACAAGTAGGCATGACAATAATACCCGGATTCGGCCCGGGTCCGGAATTAAAAAATCCGGACCCGGGTCTTAAAAAATTAGACCCGGGTGAATCCGGATCCGGGAAAAAAAATAAAAAAATAAAAATATAATGAAAGATATAAAATAATATGCATATATATATATATAATATAATAGAATATAATTAAAAAATATGAAAGAATTGAAATAAAACTAATAAAAGAAGAAGAAGAAGAAGAAGAAGAAGAAGAAGGAGAATGAGAAGGAGAAGAAGAAGAAGAAAAAGGAGGAGGAGAAGAAACAGGAGAATAAGAAGGAGCAGAAGAAGAAGAATGAGCATAAGAAGAAGAAGAAAAAGAAGAAGAAGAAGAAGAAGAAGAAGAAGAATAAGAAGAAGGGGGAGAAGAAGAATAAGGAGAAGAATAAGGAGGAGAAGAAGAATGAGAAGAAGAAGAAGAAGAAGAAGAGGGAGAAGAAGAAGGAGAAGGAGAATGAGAAGAATGAGTAGAAGAAGAAAGAAGAAGAATAAGAAGAAGGATAAGAAGAAGGAGAATAAGAAGAAGAAGAAGAAGAAGAAGAGAAGAAAGAAGAAGAAGAAGAAGAAGAGAAGAAGAAGAAGAAGAAGGAGAAGAAGGAGAAGAAGGAGAAGAAGAAGAAGAAGAAGAAGAAGAAGAAGAAGAAGAAGAAGAAGAAGAAGAAGAAGAAGAAGAAGAAGAAAAGAAGAAGAAGAATGAGAAGAAGAAGAAGAAGAAGAAGAAGAAGAAGAAGAAGAAGAATGAGAAGAAGGAGAATGAGAAGAAGATAAGAAAGAAGAAGAAGAAGAAGAAGAAGAAGAAGAAGAAGAAGAAGATGAGATGAAGAAGAAGAAGAAGAAAAAGAGAAGAAGAAGAAGAAGAAGAAGAAGAAGAAGAAGAGAAGAGAAGGAGAAAGAGAAGAAGAAGAAGAAGAAGAAGAAGAAGAAGAAGAAGAAGAAGAAGAAGAAGGATGAGAAGGAGGATGAGAAGAAGAAGAAGGAGGATGAGAAGAAGAAGAAGAAGAATGAGAAGAATAAGAAGAAGGAAGAAGAATAAGAAGAAGAAGAAGGAGAAGAAGAAGAAGAAGAATGAGAAGAAGAAGAATGAGAAGAGAAGAAGAAGAAGAAGAAGAAGAAGAAGAAGAAGAAGAAGAAGAAGAAGAAGAATGAGAAGAAGAAGAAGAATGAGAAGTAGAAGAAGGAGGAGAAGAAGGAGAAGAAGAAGAAGAAGAAGAATGAGATGAAGAATAAGAAGGAGAAGGAGAAGAAGAAGAAGAATGAGAATTAGAAGAAGAAGTGTTGGTTTCTAAGGCATTCCCAAGATCAAATTCAAGCATAAAAACATGTGAATACATTAAAGAAGTATGGCGGAATCATACTTACAATGAGCGGATTGTGGATGCGTCAAATTCAAAAATTTCTTCTCCAAGTTTCGACCAAGGTGGTCTTTGATGAAGATGAACAAGCTCCAAGCTTTGAGATGGTTCCAAGCTCTTAGATTGGTTTCCCTATCATCTTTGAATGATTCCTTGTTGGTGCTAGCCTTAGATGATTTGCAACAAATCTTCTTCCTCCTTAAGTTCATGGCAATGAAAGAAAATGGGGAGAGAGTTTTGCTTCTCAAAACCGATAGGGAGAGAGAAAATGTGAGTGAATCATTTTGATTTCAAAAATCAAAAGAAAGATATACCAAATGTTTGGTATTAGTCTTTCAATCATTACACAAAATGTGTAACACAAGTCACCATAATTTCTTTCACTAAAACTCATCACCAAAAAGCAACTTAAAGTGACAAGTGGGCCCTACTTGATTCAAATCCGAGTGGGCCCGCGACACATCCGGGCTCGGGTTCGCTAATTCTGAATTAATGAATTTTCCGTTGCGACGTAATTAAATCAAATTTAATTAAATAATTATGCCAAGCAAAATCACTATTTACGTCGCTAGTGAATTAATTCTAAATTAACTCGTTTGCCCGAATTAAAATCTAATTTTAATTCCGCGTCGAAATCTAATTTCGTTTAATATATCGAATATATTATTTTATCGATTAATTCCAAATTAATCGTTTTCTCTATTCAAATAGTATTTTATCCTAGATAAAATCTCTCCGTAATTAATCCCAGATTAATTATGCTCGAATCATACGTCATCGGTGAATCTTCGGGAAGCGACCCAAGAGATCCATGGATATGTTGGCAGTAAATTCGGTCATCGGACTATCCAAACACGTACGTACCTCGTACTACGTTTGTACCGATTTACGAGACATGGTTGGTTTCTAGCAAAGCACCGTGTCTACCCAATTCTCCATAAATATTCTTAATGGAATATATAATCTATGTCAGGCATATGACCGGCGTAAACACACGCGTATAACGCAAGCGCACGTATCGTTCAAGTAGTATAAAAAGTATCGATCCCACGAGGACTTAATACCTAAGCTATTAATTTTATGAGGTCAAATGATTACTAGTATCTAACAGGTTGTTTGATAGATTTGAAAAGGTGATGATTCTAAATTTAAAAATAAGTAAATAAAATTGTTCGAAAGTAGGTTTAAGAAAGTTCACTATTAAAAACTATCTAGGGTTGTGATTTCTTCCAATATCATTTTAAAGATGAAGTGGTTATCTTATAGTTGGATAAAATATTGATTTATTAACCTGGAACACTAAATTATGTAAAAGCATCTTCCGATGGTCAACTACAAATATCCAGTATAACTCAATTGAACCATATGTCTATGTCAACCAAATTACCTGGATTCATTAAGATTAAGTTCCAATTATGGCTACCCCCGCCCGACAGGTATATTCCTATCCTGTAAGGAAATCTATTAAAGGGTTATCTATCCTCAAGGAAGATCGTGGGCTATTGAGTCTAAGGTCTTAAACTTAAAATCCTTATGTCTAGTTCATTTTAAGTTTACCAGTTCAATTTTATTAATGGCCAGTTAATAAAAAGCATTAAGATTAAGACTCAATAAATAAACATTTATATTACCCAAACTATAATTTAACCTCTTATAAACCGGTGATATTGGATTTCATCACAACCCCAGATAACTGGCTTAGTTACGACTCATATTTACGGGTAGTAAAAATTTAAATAAAATAAAAGACATAAAGTAAATTCTGAAAATTAAATACTGAAAAGTAAATTGCTGAAAAGTAAAAAAAAGTAAAAAATAAAAGTAAAAAGTAAAAAGTAAAAAAAAATAAAAGTAAATTACTGAAAGTAAATTGCTGAAAAGTAAATTAGTGAAATTAAATAAAGTAAAAGTACAATAAAAGAAAATGCTGGGGTTAGAGGATTAACTTTTATTACTACTATTTTAAATATCTCCCTTAATATAATATATTAACTTTGCGTGATAATTAACAACCAGCCATATAGGCGGTATCCTGATTAAGTCAAATTAATAATTAATTACCAACCGACCAACCAGGCGGTATCCATACTTAGTCAGGTTAAAACCAATTTATAATTAATTTCCAACCGGCCAATATAGCGGTATCCTCATTAAGTCAGATTTTAAATAGTTTATATTTTATATTTAAGGGAGATTAATCTAGATAGTAATAATAAAAGCTTTACCTTTTACCTTAGCAAATGGGAGTTACCTCCTCATTGCTTGAAAAATAAAAACTGCAAAAGTAAAGAAAGAAAAGGTTTGTGCGTAAAAGTAAATTGCGGAAAGTAAAAACTGAAAAGTAAAGAAAAGAAAGTGCGAAAGCGGAAATTAATTACTGGAAGCTGTAAATAAACAAACAAGATACAATCTTCTTATTTATTCATTAGGAATTTCAAAGAAGAAAGTATGAATTTTACAAATGAAATGACTTGGTATTTATAGGCAAAATTTTGCCTATATCAAATCATCCATCAAATTCTCCACCAATCCATTATTAATTTCTCCACTAATTACTCCACCAAATCCATAATTGCTCCACTAATTGCTTATCTTGTTTGGTGTTGATTTGATAATTTTTATTAATTATTTATTAATTTATATTTTGCTTTGAAAATGATTGATAATGATTTTAATAATTACACATCACACACTTCTGGATGGTTCATCAATTTAGGTCATGAACTCTTCAGAATTCGAAAATAATTTCTCTTTCAAAGTTGTAGATCTTTAATTCTTCTTTAAGATGGCACTTGAATCAGCTCAATCCGATATCTGAGTAAAAAGTTAGGCCCAAAATACGACAAATGCGCAAAACTGGAATTCCCAAAACTACACTTCGTCAAAACGCCATTTCAAGTTTCCAATCTCCAAAATTAATATATCAAGTCCAATAATTGCCCTTATTTGACCCATATTTCATCCTAAATGATTTCATTGAGACCCGATATTATTTTATCTGCAAAATAAACTAAAACACATCAAAACGTTCATTAAACCCGAGAAACTAAACAAAATATTAAGTTAAAGGGGCGGTAAATATTGATATATTTTCCGCTCATCACACCCCCAAACCTAAAATTTTGCTAGTCCTCGAGCAAAACAACAAAATAAAATACAAGAAACAATTAAAATTAAACTAAGCCACTTTCGTAGGGATCACGGTTGCATTTAGCATATGCAACAAGCCTTTAAACCCCTAGGTGTCCCTAGTGGACGAGTTGTAGTCTCGTGAGGGTTTACAGCAATGATACCCACAAACATTTTACAAAAGTCTTTGATAAATCTCATGTAAAAACCTGCATGTCCAAGAAAACTTCGAATACCTTTAACTGATGATGGTGGAGGTAGTTTTTCAATTGTCTCTATCTTTGCTTTGTCTACCTCAATCCCCTTTTGTGAGATCTGGTGTCCAAGAACAATGCCTTCTTGCACCATGAAGTGGCATTTCTCCCAGTTGAGTACCAGGTTTGTATCTTCGCACCTTTGTAACACATGTTCCAAATTTTGCAAACAATGATCAAAAGAATCTCCAAATACAGAAAAGTCATCCATGAAAACCTCCATACTCTGCTCCAGCATGTCTGAGAAGATGGCCATCATGCAACGCTGAAATGTGGCAGGGGCATTACATAATCCAAATGGCATCCTACGGAAAGCAAAAGTACCATAGGGACATGTAAATGTAGTTTTCTCCTGGTCTTCTGGTGCGATGGCAATCTGATTGTACCCTGAATATCCGTCCAGAAAGCAATAGAACTCATATCCTGCCAATCTGTCTAACATCTGGTCAATGAATGGTAGCGGAAAATGGTCATTTCTCGTGGATTTGTTCAGTTTCCTGTAGTCCATGCATACTCTCCATCCAATTACAGTTCTTGTTGGGATTAACTCATTCTTTTCATTGCTAATCACATTAATTCCTCATTTCTTTGGTACACACTGCATAGGACTTACCCAACTGCTGTCTGAGATGGGGTAAATGATGCCAACATCCAACCATTTGATGATTTCTTTCTTCACGACTTCCTTCATGATTGGATTGAGTCTCCGTTGATGCTCCACTGTGGGTTTGTACTCATCGTTCATCAAGATTTTGTGCATGCAAAATGATGGACTAATGCCTCGAATGTCTGCTATAGTCCAGCCAATGGCTTTCTTGTGCTCTCGTAATACTCTCAGCAACTTTTCTTTCTGCTCCAATGTTAGTGAAGAAGAAATAATAACATGTAATTCAGAAGAGTTTCCAAGAAATGCATACCTGAGATGGCTCGGAAGTAATTTCAGCTCCAGCTGTGGTGGTTCTTCAATCGAAGGCTTGACTCGATCTTTCTTTGGCAGTTCCAAACTTTCAACTGGTGGTGTTGCTTTGAATCGAAATGGTTTGTCAAGGTAGTTGATACATTCCAAGATTTCAGCATCTAGCTCACTGTCAGTCATGTTGGTGATGCAAGCTTCAAGTGTATCTGTGGGATTTGGCTCAGTATTTTGAATGATACTATCAACAACATCAACTCTGAAGCATTCTTCTTCCTTTTCATCACTCGGGAATTTCATGGCTTTGAAAACATTAAAGGTCACTTCTTGGTCCTGC
Source organism: Zanthoxylum bungeanum (assembly GCA_019454045.1). NCBI lineage: Eukaryota > Viridiplantae > Streptophyta > Magnoliopsida > Sapindales > Rutaceae > Zanthoxylum > Zanthoxylum bungeanum. The sequence continues at coordinate 202,489 of SKCR01025821.1, read as the reverse complement.
ACTTTCATGGTCAGTTCTCCTTTTTGTACATCAATAATGGTTCGACCTGTAGCCAAGAATGGTCTCCCAAGGATGATTGGCATGTCTGCGTCTTCCTCCATATCAAGGACAATAAAATCTATTGGGAAAATGAATTTGTCAACCTTGACCAGCACATCTTCAACTACACCTCTCGGAAATACGAGCGTTCTATCAGCAAGTTGTAGTGAGACTGAAGTTGGCATTGTTTCTCCAATCTGTAATTTCCTGAAAATAGAAAAAGGCATCAAGTTAACACTCGCACCTAAATCACACAAAGCCTTACCAAAGTTATGTTCTCCTATGATGCAAGGAACAGTGAAATTGCCAGGATCTTTCAACTTCGGGGGAAGTTTCCTCTGAATGATGGCACTGCATTCTTCTGTTAATGCTACTGTCTCGTAATCTCCCAATCTTCGTTTTCGTGAAAGAATATCTTTCATGAATTTGGCATAGGTGGGCATTTGTTCCAAAGCTTCTGCAAATGGAATGTTGATATGCAGCTTTTTGAAGATCTCCAGGAACCGAGAAAACTGCTTGTCCAATTTGTTCTTCTGAAGACGTTGAGGAAAAGGTGGAGGTGGAATGATCTGTTCCTTTTCCCTTGCTTCTTTTTCCTCCACCTGTTGCTTTGTTTCTTTTGGAACTTCCTCAGCAGTTGTTTTGGCTCCAACATCTTTGTTGATTTCAGTACCGCTTTTTAACAAGATGGCATGACATTGTTCATTCCCCATGTTCCTTGGATTTGGCTTTATGTTGCTAGGAAGGGTACCTGGCGGTCTGTAACTCTGAGCATTTGCCAGTTGTCCAATTTGATTCTCCAGTGCTTTAATAGAAGCATATTGACTTTGAATTAATGCTGCTTGGGATTGAAACATAGCATCATATCTTGCTGCGTGAGAGTCGTATTTTGCTTCTATCTTTATCAAGTGGGTCAACACTTCTGTTATTCCTGGTTCATTTGCCTGCTCCTGGCTTTTGTTCTGTTGCTGGAATTCAGGTGGTGGATAGTTCTGCTGTTGGCCTGAATTGTTTCTCCATGATAAATTAGGATGATTCCTCCACCCTGGGTTGTAGGTGTTGGAATATGGATTGTTCCCTTGTCTGTTGAAATTGCTGACATAATTCACCGTTTCTTCAAGTTGGTTCGACTCTGGTGCTCCTCCATATGGTGAACTTGTGGATCCAGTGGTAAGAGTCTCCATAAATTTGCATATCTGATCTAGCTTGGCGTTGACTGCTGTATTGGCTCCACTTTCATAAATTCCTGTAATTCCTTGGATCATTCTCCTTTCTGTTGGCCACAAGGAATTGTTGTTGGCCATTTCTTCGATTAGGTCCCAGGCTTGATCTTCTCATTTTGCCATCAAGGCTCCTCCAGCAGCAGCATCGATTGTGGTTCTCATTATTCCAGAAAGCCCATTATAGAATGTTTGGACTTGAAGCCATTTTGGAATCTCATGGTGAGGACATTTCCGGAGCAAATCTTTGTACCTTTCCCAAGCTTCGCAGAGGGATTCTGAATCTTGTTGTACAAAGGATGTGATGTCATTCCTCAGCTTTCCGGTTCTGGCTGGTGGAAAGTACTTTGCAAGAAATTTGGTGGCTAAAGTGTTCCAAGTTGTGATAGAACCTGCTGGTAGTAAATGTAGCCAAGCTTTAGCTCTGTCCTTTAAGGAATATGGAAAAACTCGCAGTCTCATTACTTATTCTGATGCTCTGTTGTAGTTAAAAGTGCCGCAAACTTCCAGGAAGTTACTGATGTGGGCATTAGGATCTTCAGTTGTATTCCCCCGAATTGAACTGACTGCTGAATCATCTGAATGCATGTTTTGATGTCACACGCATTTGCTGGTAAGGGAGGAAGTACAATACAGGAAATGAGTCTGTCAACCACCGGAATGGTTCTGTCTCGAATGGGAATTGGTGGTGCAACGTTCAAAGGTTCAGTGTCCATGTTGACTAAACCTTCTTGGCCTTCTCGCCTTTCCCTTCTCAACTGTCTGATGGTTCTTTCAATTTCTGGGTCAAGCGGTCGGAGTTCAAAGTTTCTGGTTCGTCTCATGAAGTTTCTGAGAACCTGAAACACAAGAAAACAAAAATAATAAGTAAAAAGAAATTAGATATAAGTAACGTATCTAACCCCTAAACTAATAGTAAAAGATAAATAAGTCCCCGGCAACGGCGCCAAAAACTTGACCGGCGTAAACACACGCGTATAACGCAAGCGCACGTATCGTTCAAGTAGTATAAAAAGTATCGATCCCACGAGGACTTAATACCTAAGCTATTAATTTTATGAGGTCAAATGATTACTAGTATCTAACATGTTGTTTGATAGATTTGAAAAGGTGATGATTCTAAATTTAAAAATAAGTAAATAAAATTGTTCGAAAGTAGGTTTAAGAAAGTTCACTATTAAAAACTATCTAGGGTTGTGATTTCTTCCAATATCATTTTAAAGATGAAGTGGTTATCTTATAGTGGGATAAAATATTGATTTATTAACCTGGAACACTAAATTATGTAAAAGCCTCTTCCGATGGTCAACTACAAATATCCAGTATAACTCAATTGAACCATATGTCTATGTCAACAAAATTACCTGGATTCATTAAGATTAAGTTCCAATTATGGCTACCCCCGCCCGACAGGTATATTCCTATCCTGTAAGGAAATCTATTAAAGGGTTATCTATCCTCAAGGAAGATCATGGGCTATTGAGTCTAAGGTCTTAAACTTAAAATCCTTATGTCTAGTTCATTTTAAGTTTACCAGTTCAATTTTATTAATGGCCAGTTAATAAAAAGCATTAAGATTAAGACTCAATAAATAAACCTTTATATTACCCAAACTATAATTTAACCTCTTATAAACCGGTGATATTGGATTTCATCACAACCCCAGGTAATTGGCTTAGTTACGACTCATATTTACGGGTAGTAAAAATTTAAATAAAATAAAAGACATAAAGTAAATTCTGAAAATTAAATACTGAAAAGTAAATTGCTGAAAAGTAAAAAAAAGTAAAAAGTAAAAAGTAAAAAAAAATAAAAGTAAATTACTGAAAGTAAATTGCTGAAAAGTAAATTAGTGAAATTAAATAAAGTAAAAGTACAATAAAAGAAAATGCTGGGGTTAGAGGATCAACTTTTATTACTACTATTTTAAATATCTCCTTTAATATAATATATTAACTTTGCGTGATAATTACCAACCAATCATATAGGCGGTATCCTGATTAAGTCAAATTAATAATTAATTACCAACCGACCAACCAGGCGGTATCCATACTTAGTCAGGTTAAAACCAATTTATAATTAATTTCCAACCGGCCAATATAGCGGTATCCTCATTAAGTCAGATTTTAAATAGTTTATATTTTATATTTAAGGGAGATTAATCTAGATAGTAATAATAAAAGCTTTACCTTTTACCCTAGCAAATGGGAGTTACCTCCTCATTGCTTGAAAAATAAAAACTGCAAAAGTAAAGAAAGAAAATGTTTGTGCGTAAAAGTAAATTGCGGAAAGTAAAAACTGAAAAGTAAAGAAAAGAAAGTGCGAAAGCGGAAATTAATTACTGGAAGCTGTAAATAAACAAATAAGATACAATCTTCTTATTTATTCATTAGGAATTTCAAAGAAGAAAGTATGAATTTTACAAATGAAATGGCTTGGTATTTATAGGCAAAATTTTGCCTATATCAAATCATCCATCAAATTCTCCACCAAATCCATTATTAATTTCTCCACTAATTACTCCACCAAATCCATAATTGCTCCACTAATTGCTTATCTTGTTTGGTGTTGATTTGATAATTTTTATTAATTATTTATTAATTTATATTTTGCTTTGAAAATGATTGATAATGATTTTAATAATTACACATCACACACTTCTGGATGGTTCATCAATTTAGGTCATGAACTCTTCAGAATTCGAAAATATTTTCTCTTTCAAAGTTGTAGATCTTTGATTCTTCTTTAAGCTGGCACTTGAATCAGCTCAATCCGATATTTGAGTAAAAAGTTATGTCCAAAATACGACAGATGCGCAAAACTGGAATTCCCAAAACTGCACTTCGTCAAAACGCCATTTCAAGTTTCCAATCTCCAAAATTAATATATCAAGTCCAATAATTGCCCTTATTTGACCCATATTTCATCCTAAATGATTTCATTGAGACCCGATATTATTTTATCTGCAAAATAAACTAAAACACATCAAAACGTTCATCAAACCCGAGAAACTAAACAAAATATTAAGTTAAAGGGGCGGTAAATATTGATATATTTTCCGCTCATCAGCATAGTATACATAGTATTGCGTATTGCGATCCAGTATCGGATGTCACATGCAAGGCCTGAGGCTGGAATAGTGTCTGCCCCGTACGAAGCATATATCAGACTACAAGCAACTAGTCTCTTTAATCGGATAATCATGACCTTATCATATTATCCCGATGGTTGCAACCATTTAGAGTACAAGTTCTGTATCCCTGCGTGATCATCATCTCCATATGACTGAAGTGATACTTCCATCTTGACATCACACCCAATACACTACGATTCTCAATAAACCTAGAAGAGGCGTACACAGAACCTGTTAAAGTCCTGGACGACCAAAACCAAAGCGTATTGATTGTCGCAAGTACTAGCGATGTAAGTCTCAGGTTAAAACCAAATACACCTACCCTAATGCGGATTCCCATAGACACATAGTCATACTACCAATGAGATTCCGAGGGGTCTATCCAGAGCGAAGCTATTTCCGTACCATCGGTAAACACAACCTCCTATCACACTTGCATAAGTATCTCATACTTAAATATATGAGAACTATGCCGTTACGCTTCCATAACACGCACAAGTGCAATACTAGTCTATTCTGCATTATCGATGTCCAATCTCGATAATACTACGACTATGGATATTTAATGATTAAACCGTTATGGATTGATATTGTCTCATATCTTATAATCCGGAACTAATCATAAGGACTTTTATCATTTATATATTTAAGTAGTCAAATTACAAAATGATAAAATGCAATTTCCATTGATACATAATTAATTTGTACAAAAACCACAATGTCTTTTACAAATAGTGACGCTATGGGTCATAATTGTCTAACAATCTCCCACTTTGCCTATAGCCAGTCACTCAAGCATCTAATACCTGAACTATGTACATGTCGCTCAAAATTTTGCTGAGGAATAACTTTCGTCAGCGGATCTGCAATGTTATCATCTGATGCGACCTTCTTGATCTTCACATCGCCACGATGTATGATCTCACGAATCAGATGGAAACGTCGAAGAACATGCTTGGATCATTGATGAGACCGCGGTTCCTTAGCCTGCGCTATAGCCCCGTTATTGTCACAATACAATGGAACGGGCTTAGCTGCTAACGGAACTACTCCTAATCCAATTAGGAATTTTCGGATTCAAACTGCCTCTTTTGCTGCTTCAGCTGGAGCAATGTACTCCGCTTCTGTTGTTGAATCGGCAACAGTCTCTTGCTTAGAAGATTTCCAGCTTACTGCTATGTTATTCAAACAAAATATGTACCCGGATTGCGACTTGCAGTCGTTTTTATCGGTTTGGAAACTTGCATCGGTATACCCAGTTACCTCAAGTTCTCCATCTCCATAGATTAAGAAAGCATCCTTACCTCAAGTCAACGTAAAGGATAATGAATGTCAGTGCGCTCCCACTAACCTTCTTATATACACAAGGATCATCCTCGTTTTGAACGAAATCATATTCTTTTATGATCTCATCAAAACATTGGTTCCAAGAACGCGATGCTTGCTTCAATCCATAAATGGATCGATTTAACTTACAAACCTTGTTTGCAAGTCTAGGTACGACAAAACCATCATGCTGTTGCATATAAACATCCTCCAAAAGGTTTCTGTTAAGGAAAACGGTTTTGACGTCCATTTGCCATATCTCGTAATCGAAATATGCAGCAATAGCAAGCATTATCCGAATTGATTTAATCATGGCAACGGGTGAAAAAGTTTTGTCGTAATCGACACCATGTCGTTGACGATACCCATTCGCTACAAGCCTAGCTTTGTACGTTTGTATGTTGCCATCCATGTCAGTCTTCCTCTTGAAGACCCATTTGCAACCAATAGGCTTTACGCCTTCTGGTGCATCAACTAGTGTCCAAACTTGGTTGGTGTACATGGAATCCATTTCAGAATTCATGGCATCTTGCCATAAACCGGAGTCGATACCTTGTATCGCTTCCTCATACGTAGTCAGCTCGTCTTCCTCAATAAGATTAATATCTACATGAGGTGAGATCAGAAACCCATACCTCTCAGGTTGTTTTCTGACTCTCTCCGACCTACGCGGTCCTTGTGTATTCGAAGATTTTGGTACAGTCTCATCCCTGATGGACTGTTCATGTTCCGTTAAGGATTCTTTGCCAGGAACAGTATCACTCCGATTTTCATCGAGTTCTACTTTCCTCCCACTTATCATTGCATTTAGGAATTCATTCTCAAGGAAAACCGCATGTAGAGCAACAAATACTTTGTTCTCTTGTGGGTGATAGAAGTAATATCCTTTGGTTTCCCTAGGATATCCTACAAATAGGCATTTATCCGATTTGGGTTCTAGTTTGGTACCTTCCAAACGTTTGACGTATAGCCATCAACCCCAAATCTTCAGGAATGAGAAACCCAGTTTCTTTCCTGTCCATATTTCATACGGAGTCTGTTGAACAGACTTTGACGGAACCTTATTCAAAATAAGTATTGCACTGTTCAATGCATATCCCCAGAAGGAAATAGGTAGCTCTGTGCGACTCATCATAGACCTTACCATGTCTAACAAAGTTCAGTTTCTCCGTTCGGACACACCGTTTAATTGCGGTGTTCCGAGAGGAGTCCACTGTGAAAGAATACCATATTCTTTCAAGTAATCAAGAAACTCATTGCTTAAGTATTCGCCACCACGGTCCGACCGTAATGTCTTAATACTTTTTCCGGTCTTTTTTCCTACTTCGTGTCGAAACTCTTTAAATTTCTCAAAAGTTTCCGACTTGTGTCTCATAAGATACACATAACCATAACGCGATGCATCATCCGTAAAGGTTACGAAGTATTCATATCCACCTCTAGCCTGGCTAGACATGGGCCCATAAACGTCATTATAAACAAGGGCTAACAGTTCGGTGGCACGTGCACCTTTACCGCTAAAAGGTGATTTAGGCATCTTGCCTAATAAACAAGATTCTCAGACGTCATATGAATTTGGATCAAATCCGTCCAAGTACCCACTTTTCGAAAGTGTGGATATATGTGTCTTGTTTATGTGTCCTAGACGACAATGCAACATATAAGTTTCATCTTTGTTACTTACTTTAAGCCTTTTGTTTGTTACATTATATGTTTGAGGTTGATTTATATTCAAAATATAAAGACCATTATTTGCATCAGCTGTGCAAATTTCTATATCATTTTTATACATAAAACACCCAGTGTTTCTAAATATAAAAGTATACCCGCATTAGGTTAACATAGATACAAAAATAATATTCCTAGTCAAACTAGGTACAAAATAACAGTTTATAAGTTCAAGTACATGCCTCGAGGGCAGTTCCAAAACATAAGTGCCCACGGCCAAAACGGAAACTCGAGTCCTATTTCCAACACGGAGGTCAATCTCTCTTGAGGCCAGTCTCCTGCTAATCCGCAGATCCTGCACATCAGTACATATGTGAGTACCACAACCAGAATCAAAAATCCAATTTTTAAAACTAGTAGTAGACATGTTTATTTGTATAACAAACATACCTGAAGCCGGAGCATTGCCCGCTTTGATTTCCTTCATGTGTGCCTTGTACTCGCGGCAGTCACGCTTCCAGTGACCCCGCTTCCCGCACTGCAGACATACATCTTGGGATTTGTCATTGGGTTTCCCAGAACCCTTTGATGATTTGGCATTGCCATTCTTCTTATGCTTATTCTTCTTAACACCTCCAGTCGCATTGGGCCAAGCCCTTGGAGTCTGAGATGTTGAAGCATGGTGCGCCTCGCGCTTCTTGCCCTTAAGGAGCTCATTTTCTGCCTCACGCAGAGTGGACATCAACTCTCCAAGAGTTTGGTCTTGGTTCAACATGTTGTAGTTCATGATGAACCCACTCCAAGTGTCGGGGAGAGACTGTAGGATCAAATCTACTGAAGTCTCAGCCTCGAAGACTATGCCTATCTGTCTGAGCTGCTCAATGTCAGCAATCATCTGTGAGACATGATGCTCAATAGACGTACCCTCTGACATTCGAGCGCGGAAGAGCTTCTTCTGCAACTCATATCTTTGCGATCTAAGATTAGATCGGTGGAGATCGTGCAACTTCGCCATCATCTCATAGGGATCCAACTCCTTATTTTGACGATGGAATTGCGGAGTCATAGCGGCAAGCATTACCGATTGAGCAGTCGCATTATCATCGCTATGAGTCTTCCAAAGCTCTAAATCAAGCAACTGATCAGGTCGGGGCTTAGGCCCAAGAGGTCGCTCTATAGTGTAGAGTAACTTCTCGGATCCCAGAACAATTCTGAGATTCATATCCCAGTCTTGAAAGTTTGTGCCATTAAAGACGTTGTCGCCCATGACAATATCCCTAATGCTTAACTTTCCTGTCATCTTAACCGCAATAGTCCAACTATTCGATTAACGATGTATGGCTACAGTCTAACTGTTACAAGAAAAATAATAATTTATTAGTCCAACTAATAAAATAATTGACGAAATAATTTGAAAGCGCGTAAAGCTAAGTATTTGAACGAAATTGAAAATTCAATACTAGCCTCCCACTATTTTTCGGCGAGCCTCTAACCCTCTGTTGAGTACTCGGGAAACCTAGTTTCCTAGTGGGCTAGGATCCCGTTAAATAACACACAACCTTGACTTTGGCCAACAAGTTGTATGATATTTAACTAGGTAGATCTCTAAGATCAATTGGATCTCATCCAATTCCTAGATCCGGTAGGTGGACCTCCAAGTCCGAAACATATATACAATATATATGCCAATATATCCTCCTAACATTTTTCCTCTGAATCAACTAAGCCTTGGCTTTGGCACAACAAGCTTAATGATTCCAGTTAAGCGGGACCCATTGACTTTGGAAAGCTTCGTAATCGATGTCGATGGACAAGAAGTGATCTTGACTTTGGCCAACAAATCACAACTTGGACAAGACACACGATATGGAACAAAGCCTTCATGATTCAAACACATCCGCGATGGACAAATGTCTTGACTTTGGCCAATAAACCAGTGCAAATCTTGGATCTTGAGTAAGAATCACTCAATGGAAGGAAAACACTTAATATTTATTGAGGGTTTTTCACGTAAATTGTCAACCAATTTATTATCTTTGTTAGGTCTCATCATACACCCTTAAGCATGCATTCTAAAAGCATAATAAAGCACGAAAATAAATTAATAACGACATGCGGATGGATATCTCACAGATTGTTTCTAGAACAAATCATTCATTTTCCTCTCCCCGGCTAGCACTATTCATACTTCTACCCAATTACATAATACAATTAAAGAAACCTCATTAACATTGAGGGGAATTAGATGAGAAAGAAATACAAAGAATCAAGAGAGATAAGGCTGGACACGCATGTCCAATTTAATAAATTCTAAATTTACAACAATTTCCAAAATTGCCATTTCCCTTCTAATATCCATCCGATATACATTATTCATTCAACACATCCATGTATTCACACAAAACATGTTATTCAATCAATCTAATCCAATTAATTAATCTTGAATAAAGTGATCATCCAATGTTCAAACAACGATTTGATTTTGCGCGAGTCCAACTCGTTTGAGAATAAGTACTCAAAGTACGAATTCTTGAATTATATCAAACTACAATTTAAATCTAATTTAATTTGTATTCAATACTAATTCTATATTTAATTCCAAATTAAATAACTACACTTTTTAATGTGCCTTTAAAGACTTAGATTCCAAATCTAATCTAAATGGGTCTCAAAGCCTAATAAACATCCAATGTAGTTTAATTAAAGTCCAATGGGCTTTCAATTAATTTCTTAAGGCATGGACTTTGGTCAATATGGGTCAAACCCAAATACCAAAGCCCAATTAAGGAATCACCCTTATTTGCCAAGAAACCAATTTAGGCCCATAAGGCCCAATTAAACATAAAAGGCCAATTTGTCACATTTGGACTTAATGGAATGGTTTAGGCCCAATTTGGATCCAATCCAATTGACCTAAACCAATTTGGCCCAACCAAGCCCATTAGGCCCAAATACAACATTTAAAGCCCAATTCTAAATTAAGCCCAACCAATTAAATTTTAAAATTCCAAATTTCAAATTTTAACTAATTAAAGTGCTTAGCCATGATTAACCATTTAAATTAACATTTCCAAAATACTAATCTAATCAATTAATCATGTTTTATTTGTCCAACACATGTCCAACATTGAAACAAAAAATCAACTCATTTCATGCTCATCTTGGTCACGGCATTTTGAGAGTTTATTGTCCGATTCCGATTTCAATCCAATTGAGTCTCAAATCAACATTTCCCAAGTCTTCAAACTCATCTAATGATCAAAAGAACAAAAATTACAATGACTATTTAGGGCTACTAGCATTCGGCCAAGCCAACATTTTGGGCAAAAATTGATCCAATTAATTTTTCATGAAATTGATCATAAATAACTCCAAGTTATCCATATAAAAGCATGCTCAAACAAACAATTTGGTTAAATCATGCTCAAATCCAATTTACCCAAATTTTACCCTAATATTTTTCATGCTCAAATTAGGCTCCATGATACCATTGTTGGTTTCTAAGGCATTCCCAAGATCAAATTCAAGCATAAAAACATGTGAATACATTAAAGAAGTATGGCAGAATCATACTTACAATGAGCGGATTGTGGATGCGTCAAATTCAAAAATTTCTTCTCCAAGTTTCGGCCAAGGTGGTCTTTGATGAAGATGAACAAGCTCCAAGCTTTGAGAGGATTCCAAGCTCTTAGATTGGTTTCCCTATCACCTTTGAATGATTCCTTGTTGGTGCTAGCCTTAGATGATTTGCAACAAATCTTATTCTTCCTTAAGTTCATGGCAATGGAAGAAAATGGGGAGAGAGTTTTGCTTCTCAAAATCGAGAGGGAGAGAGAAAATGTGAGTGAATCATTTTGATTTCAAAAATTAAAAGAAAGATATACCAAATGTTTGGTATTAGTCTTTCAATCATTACACAAAATGTGTAACACAAGTCACATTAATTTCTTTCACCAAAACCCATCACCAAAAAGCAACTTAAAGTGACAAGTGATGTGACAAGTGGGCCGCACTTGATTCAAATTCGAGTGGGCCCGCGACACATCCCGGGCTCGGGTTCGCTAATTTTGAATTAATGAATTTTCTGTTGCGACGTAATTAAATCAAATTTAATTAAATAATTATGCCAAGCAAAATCACTATTTACGTCGCTAGTGAATTAATTCTAAATTAACTCGTTTGCCCGAATTAAAATCTAATTTTAATTCCGCGTCGAAATCTAATTTCGTTTAATATATCGAATATATTATTTTATCGATTAATTCCAAATTAATCATTTTCTCTCTTCAAATAGTATTTTATCCTAGATAAAATCTCTCCGTAATTAATCACAGATTAATTATGCTCGAATCATACGTCATCGGTGAATCTTCGGGAAGCGACCCAAGAGATCCCTGGATATGTTGGCAGTAAATCCGGTCATCGGACTATTCGAACACGTACGTACCTCGTACTATGTTTGTACCGATTTACGAGACATGGTTGGCTTCTAGCAAAGCACCGTGCCTACCCAATTCTCCAGAAATATTCTTAATGGAATATATAATCTATGTCAGGCATAGTATACATAGTATTGCATATTGCGCTCCAGTATCGGATGTCACATGCAAGGCCTGAGGCTGGAATATTGTCTGCCCCGTACGAAACATATATCGGACTACAAGCAACTGGTCTCTTTAATCGGATAATCATGACCTTGTCATATTATCCCGATGGTTGCAACCATTTAGAGTATCAGTTTTGTATCACTGCGTGATCATCATCTCCATATGACTGAAGTGATACTTCCATCTTGACATCACACCCAATACACTACGATTCTCAATAAACCCAGAAGAGGCGTACACAGAACCTGTTAAAGTCCTGGACAACCAAAACCAAAGTGTATTGATTGTCGCAAGTACTAGCGATGTAAGTCTCAGGTTAAGACCAAATACACCTACCCTGATGCGGATTCCTATAGACACATAGTCATACTACCAATGAGATTCCGATGGGTCTATCCAGAGAGAAGCTGTTTCCGTACCATCGGTAAACACAACCTCCTATCACACTTGCATAAGTATCTAATACTTAAATATATGAGAACTATGTCGTTACGCTTCCATAACACGCACACGTGCAATACTAGTCTATTCCGCATTATCGATGTCCAATCTCGAGAATACTACGACTAGAGATATTTAATGATTAAACCGTTATGGATTGATACTGTCTCATATCTTATAATCCGAAACTAATCATAAGGACTTTTATCATTTATATATTTAAGTAATCAAATTACAAAATGATAAAATGCAATTTCCATTGATACATAATTAATTTGTACAAAAACCACAATGTCTTTTACAAATAGTGACGATATGGGTCATAATTGTCTAACAAGAAGAAGGAGAAGAAGAAGAAGAAGAAGAAGGAGAAGAAGAAGAAGGAGGATGAGAAGAAGAAGGAGCAGTAGAAGGAGAAGGAGCATGAGAAGGAGAAGAAGGAGGAGAAGGAGAAGGAGAAGGAGAAGGAGAAGGAGAAGAGAAGAAGAAGAAGAAGAAGAAGAAGAAGAAGAAGAAGAAGAAGAAGAAGAAGAAGAAGAAGACCATTAGACACGAAAGATGAGTTGACATCATGCTGCCACTAGTGAAATTGAGTGTTGTAGGGCTTGGATTTGAACATGCTAGGCCAGTTTCTGTTTGATGAAGCCATGGTGATGATGTTGATTTCAGATAACAAATTACCAAAGAGAAACAACAACGATTTTGCTTATCTTGTTTTTGGCAATGAGTAATATTTTCCCTAGGCAGACACAACATCTCCTCTTATAACCTCATCACCTACACATGTCTTCATTTTATTTAAATTAAAAAATTCAATTAAAAAATTTATGTAGACTTGATAAATAAATAGTTGATTTGTATTTTCTTACTATACTTATGGAAAAATAACAATTAAGTATTGTGAATTTATGTCAAAATAATATTTTATCATTTTTCTGTAAGATTAGCATGGCTCCCGTGTAAGGATGACACATACAAATCGAGAAATGGTCATAGTTAATCTGTCACGACCCACTCTCTAGAGCGGGCCCAACCCTACAAAAAGGTTCGCGAACAACTTTAGCTCGAGCATTCTATATGTCAAACCAACCAAATAAATATGCACAATTAATACATCACAAGTTACATATACGTGAATTATACACAATTTTTATGGTTTACAACACAAGTCTTAAAAATATGCAAATGACGACTCAAATGTCTGGACCAACCCGAAAAACAACTGTGGCACGTGGATCCAATTCTGGTACTGCTTATGCTGTGCTCGCGAACTACCTGGAATATTTGGGGGAAAAAGGGAGTGAGCTTAAAAAGCTCAGTAAGTGAAACATTCATACTCTCAACATGACATCACCGACAAAATAGGAATATATATATATATATATATATATATATATATATATATATATATATATATATATATATATATATAATATATGAAAATAAAATATATTATAATAAAAACTCATGCAAACATCCCACAACAATACAAACATCCATCAAACATGGTTGCTAATCCGAGTCCAGTATAACAGTGGATTGAAAGCAATGGGAGAGTCCCTTTTATACCCCCATGGTTTCCAACCATATCAACTCGCAAAATATGTGTGAGTTGGTTAAAACCAATGGGGGAGTCCCTCTCATACCCCAAGGTTTTTCACCATATAATCTCACAAAATATCTCATCACATCTCATCTCATCTCATATCCGACTACTATTATACAAACCCCGACAGCACAATACGACAACATGTATCATCCAATACAATCACATCTCACATCCAATCAATCAATCTCATCTCAACAATCATGAATTCATATTTATCATGCTTTCAATTAATCAATATTTATATCTCCATAAAATATATATATAATTATAATTATACCAATATATTTATATATGGACTTTCACAACAACCATCAATCAACAAACAATTATGTTAAGGGAATCATCGTGCATTGTACTTACCTCTATCCATGCAAAAGCCCTTAATATGTCTATATCCTCGCTAAGAATATGAAAAATGTAAAATTACGATCAAGTCCCTCAATTATTCTAAAATTACGATTTTACCCCTAAACTTTCTAAATTTCCATTTTAGCCCCTAAACTTTTCCAATATGTCCAAATAGTCATAAAACTCTTAAATATGACTATTTAACCCCTGAAAAATAAAATTTATAGAATTACCCTCTTAATCATGCAAATATACAATTAAGTCTAAAACTTTCAAATTCTATCATTTACACCCTAAAACGGTAATAATCACATACCGAGCTCCAACGACCTCCAAATCTCACAACGAAAGAGCCGCTGGTCAGGAAACGTCTCAATGATCACGGCGATGGTGGTGGTAGGAGCTGAAACACGGCGGTTATCGACGATCGGTTAAACATCGATAACAGCCGTATTTTGCTCGTTTCTCAACAACTGAAGGTCCGATTTGGGCAAACGAAGTGTCCAACTCGCGTATCTCGATGAAGGGAAAATTCCGGTCCGGGAGGTGTCATACATGCGCGGCGGCGCATGGCCGACGGTGGATCGGCATCGGTCGACGAAAATGGATTCGTCTCGTCGAGGGGATGCTCCAGATGTGGTCACTTGTCGGAAACAGAGATCAGATGACGTCGAAAACTCATTTTATCTCTCTGTTCATGTACTTTCTCTCTCTTCTGGATAATCCACTCTAATGCTCTCGGTTTCTCTCTCTAAAACTCCAAGAAATTGCTCTCAAAACTCTCTGGAATTACTCTCAACTCCTCTGGAATTGTCTTCAACACACCTCACCCTCCTCTCTCTAAATCACAACTCCAAAATCTTCTTGCATGGCCATGAAAAATATTATTCTCATAGCCAAACACATGAAAAGCTTACCACTCTCCCTTTATCTTCAGCAGTTACGACCTCCAACAAGAAAATGCTATTATTATGTTGATGGAAGAAATTAGGCGATGATAGGAGTAAAGATTAGGGTGGTTGAGTGTATTTGTTTTAATTGGGAGACAAAGAAACATATAAGCATGATTTAGATAATGATAATATAATGGTGGGGTTTGGTTAGGTTGAGGGTGATAAGGAAAGAAAAAAAAAAACAAATGAGGTATTACATAATCGTTATATTTTAATATTAAGATCAACTAAGTTAACTAATGATCAACTAATAAAAAAATATTAACATGTTAAATTTGATATAATTTTATTAATAAAATATTATTTTATCCTAAATTTAATTAGCAGTAAAATATAAAATAACCCTAAAAAAACTACAGAAAAAAGAAACCCACAACAGGAATCCCCGTGGAAAGATTAACAAGAAAGGAAAGCAAAATAAATAAAAAGGTGAAGATGGAAAGTACAGTCCCATCCCTTGCTTACAATTTAGCATTAAAAGAGAAAAACTTCCAATCTACTCAAAGTACAAAGCTGAAGCAAATTCCCCCGGACGAGAAGCAAAGAAAACATGGAAAAGAATTACATGCTGGTACTTAAATAGAATCTTCTTCAGAGTTGACAGAGAGGAGCTATCTTAATGCAAGATATAAAATTAAAAGACTAGTTTTTGTGTCTCCAAAGTGGAAGGTGTGGGTTCCGTAAGCTTTATAGAAATGGGTTATTCTGACCAATTTGTCTCTTTCTATTTCTCCTTTTTTGCCTCCTCTATGGAGATGATTCTCTTGCTCAGTTTGGTTTTTTTGGCTTGAAGTGTATTACGAGTGAGGATGAATGAGGTTGGTATAAATTGTGGGATTATTCTAATGGGAAGAGGTCGTTGCAGAGATAAATAGGGGATGGTTTTTGAAAGTCAAGAAAGGGAAGGACATGTAGCTAGGGTTTGATTGGAAAGCGGTGGTGGGGGATAGTTAACTTATTACAACTTGAATATAATTTTGAGCAAAGTAATGGATTTTGGATATAGTGTAGGGTTAAATTATGTTAAGTTTTTAATAATTTTCTGAGACAAGTTAATATTTCAGTTATAATGTTTAAATTATTATTTAATAATTTTTATAAAAAAATTCGGTATAACTTCATCTCAATACCATATTCAAGTCATAATAGAATTTGGATACAATGTTGAGTTAAACTATGGGTGTTTTGAATTGACTCAAGGGCCTCTATTTATTATTATATCAATTTCATTATATTTTGTAAATAATATCATTAAGCATAAGTAATACTACAAATGTTAACTTCATATACATATTCTTTAAACCCAATCTGAATTGTCTATCTCACTCATGAAGGCGAAGGAAGAAATATATGGTTCTGCACTTGATTCTGAGTTTCATTTCCCACGAAGATCAAATCAGTGATTTAAATGGGGGATTGTAAATTGTAGTCTACCGCAGCAGTTCCTCAAGATTTTATCGGCTCATTAGATGGATATCGCTACATGTTGTGTTGTCATCACTACGTGAAAACAGACATACCTTAATAGATAATTCGTGACAGTTTTCGAGGAAAAATTCTTCTATCACATATTCTGATAAAGTAATGATAGAATATTCTATTAGGAAATTTATGACAGACTTATGACATAATTTTTTCTATCACGAAAGTTTATGACGAAATTATGATATAATATATTCTATCATGAAATTTTGTGTCGGACTTATGATACAATACATTATATCATGAATTATTGTGACGGTTTTATGATAGAAATTTTATGTCACAGACTTTATAACGGATTTATGATGATAGAATAAAATCTATTATGAAGATAGAATAAAATCTATCACAATTTTTTTTTCTTTTTAAAAAAAATTATAAGAAATACAACACACTTGAGTCTCGAACCTGTGACTTGGACCATAAATTTCTTTTTATCTTAATGAGTTTTCCATTGGGTCAAAAACATGATTTGAAATATTTTTTCCTTAATATTGGTTATAAAAAATATATTTGACTATTAAATTTTTCAATTTTTTGACCCAAAAAGATTTGTGAAGGTAACATAAATTTTAATCTCATTATGATTATTTCTCCCCCTTTGAAATTATCAAAAATGATGAAGCAGTAAAAATTAAACACAAATAGATACCACACAACATGTGCACAAAGCATAATCATAAAGTTTATAAACATGCATACTTAGCATTTTCTCCCATTTTGCCATAAAACCTAAAATTCATGCATATACAATCATCAAAATCATCCAAGTTATTCCAATATCGATGTATTTCATTTTTAACCAATAGTGATCAATGGCAAGACATATTCAATATTAATAATTTAAAAGGATCACACATATCATAAATGGCAATAAATCCCATGTGATACCAATTGAGATTAAAAAGATACAATCATGCATATGTTTATATAATTTAGCTCAAAAATCTCAATCAATAGCATGTTTCACAATACGTTCAATTCATGTCAAAAAATTTAAGCATACTTAAGTAAGATGGAGGAAACGATACCAATATTTCCGTAAACATGAATTTTACCTTTTACCATTGTCACCAAGTAACAAATCCACCAATCTTAAAACTTATCCGTTTTTAGGTGTGCATTTGATATTATTCTTTTTAAGCTCTTTCCTCATTTTGTATTGAATCTTTGGGATTATTTGCATTTCTCATTAATTATTTTTGCCAAAGCATCACCTACACAATCTTTCAAGCATATTTTAGTACCCAATTTTCTTGGGTCTATGGGGGTTAATCTTGATTCCTTTGGGAACCCAAATAACAGTCACATTTTTCTTTTTGATCCAACAATCATATCTTATGTGACATTTCATATTACATACATAGCCTTTAACATTTGATTCAATTACTTTAGATACATGTACATGTGATGAAGTATATATGAATTGAATGCCTTGATAAAATAATTTTTCAAATATTTTTGCTTCATATGAGGCTTATATCCTAATCCATATTTTCCAAAAACACATCTTTGTGAGCCAAATAGTATTTTGAAATTCTTTTCACCTTATGTGAACTTGGTCACAATGTCATGCAACCCATCTATTTTCTTATTTAAATCATCATTGTCAATTTTCAAAGGTTCAAAAGCACATGATGATTTAGAAATAGATGCTTCATTTTGCATGTTCTCTACACAAAGTTCATGCTATAAACACATGTTCTCATTATCTAAATCATGAATTTGTTCAATAAGAGATGCATGCTCATTTTTTTAATCAACACATCATTTTCATGTTTGGCCTTTAAGCAAATATCATCATTTTTCAAAGCACGAATTTTATCCATACATGATGCATGTTCATGTTGATGTAAAATATGTTCTTCCTTAATCAAATTAAATTTCTTTCTAAGAGCATTATATTTATCATGCAAATCATTCAATAAGTCAAGTATTTCATCACAATCGAAAATATCATTTTTTTAGAAACATTAATGCTTTCATTTTCCGATTCCCCTCTAGAATGTTCTATAGCCATGAATTTTAAATTACAAATTTCATCATTTGATGAGGTAGAATCAATATTATATTCATTTAATTGACTATTTCACTCATTTAGCAATTCTAATGATTTTCATAATTCATATGCAATTATAAATTTGGGAATCCTATCAAATATGCTTTTTATCTAATATTTCATATAAAAATTTAAGTGCATTAGAATTTACTGAAATTTTTCGCCCATCCATGATCTATTTATATCCACCAATGTCATAGGCGAGTAAAAATGTAACATTCTTCTTTTCTAAATTTTGAAGTCTGTTCCGTCATAAAATGACAGTCTATCGGTGAATGCTCTTTCGGTGAAGTATGTTGTGTAGTTTATAGAGGCCATAATATATTCTCAGACGGTCAAATATTTTGCGAGAGTCCAAGCTCTCATACCAAATGAAATTATCTACAAGCACACAAATAAAAACTACTATACCCAATAGGGGTGAATTGGGTAATTCCAAATTATGCAGAATTATAAATCTTTTCGATTTTATTATACTAGGTTAATAGTTTTACTAATAGCTTAGATTTCAACTTTCACGCTAGATATGATTAATGATTAAAATATCGAAAGTTGTTATCAATGTCAATTATCTCAATCATAATTTATTACCCCATAAAAGTTAATAAGTAACATGCAAATATAAAATAAACTTGCGATAATTAAAAGAGTAAGGGTTCGAGAAATTGACACCGATGATTTATAATGGTTCGGCCAACAATACCTACGTTCACTCCTCTAAGCCGCGCTTGAAGATTTACACCCTGTCAAACAACTTACACGGAAGTTTTTCGTGGCTCACTTCAAACCAAGAGTTTTATCCCTAGGTTCATCCCAAACATTTACAACAAGAGTTTAATTACATAGAATCATTATTTAAACCTTTACAATGAGTTTTTTCTATAGGGTCACTCACAAATCTTTACTTAAAATACTCTTTTAAGTATACTCACTCAACAAGAGATTTCTCAACCACAAGTGTTACAAGATAAGAAGGTTTTTACAATAATGACTTGGGTACTCACAAAGGATAAGAAGAGTAAGGTTGAGAGTTTATAACCCAAGTATCTCAAGCTCACTAAATGATAATGAATGCATAGTCTGTGAGCTTTGATTATGATGAGAGTGGATGATAATGAAGTTTTAAGTTACTCTCAATGTTTTTGCTTTGAAAGAAATGTTAGAAGGTGCAAGAAGTTAGCAAATATGAAATTGGAGCTCAATATATAATAATGGTGAAAACTGCTCCAACTTTCTATCATAAGACCAGTATGTCGGTCTATAGAGATCGGTATGTCGGTTCTGTAATTAAATGACTATATACAGTTGAAGATTAAAGCACTCCAATCGGATTACTGTCTGATATGCTGGTTAGATAACCAGTATACCGACTGGTATGATCCGTCCTGATTCCAATGATTATGCAAACTCCAAATAGACCGGTATGTAAGATTGGTATGGAGTAACCAGGTTCCAGAGAGCATGCAAAACTAACCAAGGCATGTATTAGAGACTGGTAAGCCGGTATCAGGGACCGGTATACCTGTGTCAGTATAAAAACTCAGGATTTAAAGATTTTAAATATTTTGCACTTGACCTTAATGCATCCATATGAATGTGCATGGGTCCTATGAGTTTAGAGTACTAAAATTATCAACTCACTTACATTGATAGTCCTAATTTATAAGAATACACTAGATATTCTTATTAGGCGCTTGAGTCTTTACATCAATTTATTTCGACATCTTTTTGTAATGTTCACGAATGCGCGTCGAAGTCTCTTGCATTACATCATCAAAATCCTTCATTGAGTTCAATGGAGCTAATATATGGTACATTGTATTTTCACATATCTAGATATCTACAACGTATTTAAATTAATGATTATGATATATTGAATTTTCTACAAGATTCATATATATTTTTTGAGTTTCATGTATCTCATTATGATCATATGCATATATAAAAAGAATATTGAGATGTATTAAAAAATACATGATAGATTTAGAATATCGTAATTTTACTTTGATAGACGACTTCGTTTAATGGGACGGTGGCCTTAATACGGTAGACTCAATTGGCTTTGATTAGTGCTACCTATATTTTATTTTTTTAGAAAAAAAAACTGCAGTAACGCGAGGGCCTATCTATGTCTAGTTTAGTCTGATTACAACCTAATTCCTTTCTCATCCATGTGAACGGGGTTCGATCCCAAAATCTCTTATTTACAACATACACTACAAGAAATTATACCTTTTCTGGTGAAAATTTAGTGGCGAAATTTATTTCGCCACTAAAAGTCATTTTTGGGATCGCCACTAAAGGTGGTTTTTGGGATCGCCACTGAAAATCGTTTTATAGTGACGAACCAGTGGCGAAAATTAGTTTCGCTACTAATTATTTTAGTGGAGAAAATTGTCGCCATTAAAAGTCAATTTTATTGTAGTGATAAGAGATTTTACCAACTCAATCAAATAGCACCCCTCGGATACAAGCTTTACTTAAACTTGCGAGTGGAACCTATATCTCATTTTTTTTTTACTACAATATATAATAATGACTAAAAACCTCTATTTTTTATTATAATATTATGTTATATGTGATGAATGGTTTTAAAATGTAAAAATGATCTTAAATTCTGCTTGGACTAATTTATCGTTAGTGAGGGTGAGGGATTCCTTAATGGATCTAGCCTAGCTCACGGCATTGGTTACATATATTGGAAGCTATTAAATGAATCAAATTGTGCATAGCATAAGTTTATCGATCACCATACCTATAAATTAAATCAGGGGTCACGCCTGTGGTAGCATCTAACAATTTTCATCACGTGAGAAATCGTATAATATTATTGTACAAACAAAGTTAAGCGATTTAAAAACATATACAACATGGGTTCCATCATTAAAAGTCAAGCTAATAGCATTTCATAGGTTGTGTGGTTATTCTATGGAGGATTACTTTTTTGGCCTCTTAAATACAAAGCATTTTGCGACTTTCAATTCTTTTTTAAAAAAATTAAAATTAAATTCAACTCTCCTTCCCACTTATATAAGAGGTTCAAACCACCTACTTCTTGTCGAAGCATGGTTAAAAAATAAAATTTATGAATAACTTCAACGAACAGAAAGCCAGGAATAAAATCTTACAAGACTTTATCAGATAGCAAACTCATTATCAGAGGAATGTTATTAAAAATAAAGAGTTAGAGTAAAAATACATCACAAAAATTAGAGAAAAGATTAAGATCTAGCCTAGAAGAAAAGACTAAAAGATATTAGTTTCGTTAAAACTTTATTCGGTAAACTCAATGGGAGAATTCAAAAAAAAAAAAA
Organism: Zanthoxylum bungeanum; assembly: GCA_019454045.1. NCBI lineage: Eukaryota > Viridiplantae > Streptophyta > Magnoliopsida > Sapindales > Rutaceae > Zanthoxylum > Zanthoxylum bungeanum. Next base: position 180,290 of record SKCR01025821.1, on the reverse strand, counting down.
AAAAAAAAATATAGCGGCCTCTGATTAGATGTAACGTAAGATATAGTTTCTAAATGAAACATTCAAAATACTATATAAAAGGCAACAAAATCAAAGAACATGAAAGCTTTGTTTGTATGGTGTTGAGTTTCACTTGGGTCAGGGGAAATTAAAATGGCAGAAGCAAAGCAACAAGACCAAGGCAGTAATATCTCTCACTTCCCCTTGCAAATTGTAAAGGAGAGAAATAAAATAAAGGGTCATGCTAATAAGTGTCACACTCATTAAGAATTCATTTAAGGAAAATTTTGACGTAATTTTTTATAGGAAATAAAAAAAATATATCAAAACATTAATTATTTTTTCTATTTTTCCCATCAAAACTTTCCTAAAATAAATTATTAAATAATGTCTCTTAACATACTCATTAGCATTTCCCTAGAATAAATTAAAGAAAGGAGTAAATGTTTGGTCTACATGGTGTCGGTTGATCGGTGAAATCACACATGTAACGCAAGCGCACGTATCGCTCAAGTAGTATAAAATATATCGATCCCACGAGGACTTAATACTTATGCTATTAATTGATTGAAGTTAAAATTCTACAAGTATTTAACTGAATTGATTGTTGATTAGATGATGATTTAAACTGAAAACAAGTAATTAAAATAGTGCAAAGGTGAATTCAAGGAAAAATCAATATTATAAAACTATTTAGGGTTGTGAATCATTCCAATGTCTTTTAAAGATGAAGTGATTATCTCACGTTTGTGCAATATATCGATTTATTAACCTGGAACACGAAGTTATGCAAAAGCCTCTTCCGATGGTCATATGCAAACACCCAAAGTAACCCAATTAACTATATTCCTATGTTAATTAAGAAACTCTGAATTCATTAAGTTTAAGTTCCAATTATGGCTACCCCCGCCCGACAGGTATATTCCTATCCTGTAATGAAATCTCCCCTAAGGTAAGATCGTAAGCTATTGAGTCTAAGGTTGAAACCTAAAATCTATTTTCCAAGTTCATTTTAAGTTTACCATATCAATCTTATTAATGACTAGCTAACAATAAGCATTAAGACTATGACTCAATAAATAAACCAATATATTACCCAAGATTTAAAATAACCAACTTATAAACCGGTGATATTGGAATTCATCACAACCTTAGATATGGTATTTAAGTAAAATAAAATGATGGGGTTAGATGATCCACTTTTATTACTTCTAATTTAGAAATCTCTCTTACTATAATATATAAATTTGCATGATATTACCAAACGACCATATAGGCGGTATCCTGATTTAGTCATATTTTTAATTAATTCCAACCGACCATAAAGGCGGTATCCAATTAAGTCAGGTTTTAAGATAGTTTATATATTATAAACTAAGGGAGATTAATCTAAATTATAATAATAAAAACTTTACCTTTCACCACAGCAGAGAGAAGTTACCCACTCATACTTAAAAGTAAAATAAAGAAAGATCTGTTGCTTAAAATAAATATTAAATACAAGAAAACTGTAAATAAACAAATAAGATACAATGTTCTTAGTATTCTTAAGGAAATCCCCAGAAGAAGGTATGAAAATTTCAAATGATTTCGGCCTCAATTTATAGGAAAAATTCTGACTTGCGCGTCGCGACGCACCGTTGATTCTTGACACGTGTTTGCGGCTTTGACGAGATGATGACACGTGGCTGTCGGTAAAATTATTGGCTCGGCGTCGCGACGCGTGAAGACTTACGTGTCGCGACGCTGACATCATTACTGACGTAAGGTGTCGGCATGCCGAATTATTGTGCTGATGTCATGATGACAAGTGTCGGTAGAATAGTACTTATGGCGTGTCGTGACGCAGATGGTGTTCGTATCGCGACGCGTGAAATGATAATTTTGTCATTTTTTCCGTTTTTCGTCGTTTTAATCCTGATTTGATTCCTTTGAGTCTTGAAATCTTATTTATCTACAAAATAACACAAAACACATCAAAATATTTACAAAACTCGAGAAACTATACAAAATATTAAGTAAAAGGGACGATAAATATTGATATATTTTCCGCTTATCACACCCCTAAACCTAACATTTTGCTAGCCCTCGAGCAAAACAACAAAATAAAATACAATAAATAACTTTAAAATAAAATTAAACAAACCACTTTCGTAGGGAACACGGTTGCATTTAGCGTATGCAACAAGCCTTTAAACCCTTAGGTGTACCTAGTGGACGAGTTGTAGTCTCGTAAGGGCTTACAATGACGATACCCACAAATGTCAATCAAATGTAAAATCAAACACACAAAACAAGTTAGTGACTAAACATGTGAAATTCTTATCCAAGTTAATAGTTGTTTTCTTTCTTTCTAAATTACCAAATAAGTAAATTCTCCGATTATTTTTACCATTCTCCATATACAACCAACAAGATATTACTCAACTAATTGTACCCACAGTATTCATAAGTGTAATTGAAAAGAGAATAATATTTTTATCCTAAAGTTATATCAGAATTCACACCTTTTTGGCAATAGATCTTTTTCTGATTTTTTTTTACATAACATTTTCAATCCTTGTAGCAAGTTTTGGGTCAGTGACTCCCAAACCAGTTGGATTTAGGGCACTAGGTGTTAAAGATACCCCTACAGACTTAATTACTCGGATCTCAGATGATAAAAGTGTTAGGGTTAGTGCTCAGAGTGTCAATCCGGATCGTATTTATGTCCGATTCATAAATACGAGCAATTTTATTTTTCATAATACTTACTAATTTAATGGTAGCACCCTTGTCTTTTATACGCTTATTCGATCTAATTGCGATTAGATATCTGATTACGATTAGATCGAAACTGAATCTGGTTCAGTGATACGTGTATATTAAACAGAGACCCTAAGATTTACAGTATAGTGCGCAGTTACAACGTAGTTTATAATTGACATTGGGAAGCGCACTATTAGTTGTATATCCTTAAATAAAGTTCCTGGTCAAGATTTGCTAACACGGGTCGGTTAGTAAAATTCGATGAGACCAGTACATGTCGTATATCGTGACTTGGTCCGATGGTTTATCCCAGTGAACCATGAGTCTCGGGAGACTCGTATAGACATGTAGGTGTTTATTTGATAAGACATTGAACGACTCACTGAAGGATTCCTAATAGATGGTATACCAACATTAATAGGAACTTTCTCGAGTTGAGCGAGCATAGTGGTCCTTCGAGTTGAGATACCAATGTGGATATATGAGTTATCCTCTATAATTTGATGGCAGTCACGTCAACGATCTAGTCATGATCAGACTTCCGCCTGTTCATTGGGTGTGGACTGATGCTTATGATATCATGTTCGTATCAAGATAGGATCCGTCAGTCCTATGTACAGGGCATATGCATCTAGCACGTGTTTATCTAGTAAATCTATGGCCATGGTATAACGTCGGAAACCAGTTCCGAGTGTTATTTAGAGATCGTAAATTGAAAGTTGATTGTATTATACCAATCAGATTTGACATTCTCATCTATATCTCAGGTATAATACAGATAGCCTGTGACAGAGGGAATATACGTAGCTATGACCTCAACTTATATAGTTTAGTGAGATTATATGTGGTCGTCATAATCCATGGGTGGGTGGATTATGGACACGAAATTGGATTTCGTGACGGATAAACCTAAACTTAGAGAGTCCCACAATATGAAGTGTACTCGTTGAGCACTTGGGCAACGCGTTATGAATAATACATATTATTCATAATACTTCTTCAGATTAAATTAGTTAATTCGATTCATTTAATCGATAAACGAATTTACACATGCCGGAAAAATTTTGGTCGTTCTAATGTGTATTTGTATTTGATACGTAATTAGATTAGATACATATTTATTAATAAATCAGGGCATGACACTTTAAAAGTAAACAAATAATTTGTCTAATTAATGAATTAGAAAATTTGTTTCTTACTTTACAAGTGTAACATGCCTATTTGTTGTTAAATATATATTAAAGTAATATATTTTTTGATTGAGCCAAGTGTTGGCTTTACCACCTAATATTTTAATATGATTAAAATAAAACAAATTTGACCAAAATTTTATCATGTCTCACGCCACTTTTTGTTTGTTTTTTTTTATAAAAGGAAATTGTTTTCTTTTTCAAAAAGGTGGTGTTGACCATATATATTTAAAAACACCTCTCTCTCTCTCACATTTTTTGGTTGAAAAATAAAGAGAATTTGTTTTTGCTCATCTTCAACACACACAATTTGATGGAGAATGAAGTTTGTGCATATGTGAAGTTATTTTGGAACTAATTAGTGTAATTTGTTTCCAATTTAATCAATTTGTTGTTGGACAACATAGTTGTCATTTGTTGATCCACTCTAAATCGCTTAGAATTGTTCTAGAGTTATTCATATGTGGTGGGACTTCTTTGGTGTTGGATTAATTAGATTAATCTTGGATAAAATTGGATTATAAGTATGAAAATTTGGTTAATTTACCTTCTGGATCAGATCTGGAATTTTCAGTGTATATGTTGATGTATTTGATGTTAAATTAATGTTATGGATGCATTTTGAGAGTTGGCAAAATTGCCGGAAATTGTTTCCGACTTGAAATAAGAAAAAACGGCCAAAAACGGCGTTACCGGGTGGATTTTGAGCCAACCGGGTGACGACTGCCCAAACAGTGAATCTGTCACTGTTCAGACAGCCCATAAACTGCCCCAAAACTATTGGAGCTGACCTGGGCAATTTCCATAAGTGTCGGGTGGTCGGTTCGGTCAAAAACGTGTTTTGCGTCATTTTACGGAAAATCGATTTTCGTAAAAGTTTTGCGAAGTTTCAACATTATTTATGCCAATATTTGATATTGAATAAATAGGTTTAGATGAGATATGAATAAATTATTCATATTAAATATTGAATAATTTATTCAATATTTTGAAAAGGTTTTAAAATACGATTTCGCCCGAACCCGCGCTTCTGCTGCGCCCCATCTCCCAAAACCCCAACAAAAAGTTCCATAGTTTGACGCGAACAATCACTACTTATGGAGACAAGACGTTCGGTTACTGTGGATGCTGGATTTCGAATGAGGTCTACAATCGAGAATTTATTGGTTGGGGGCACTAGCGATCCTGCAAAACAAAGTAGAGTGAGCGAGAGTATACTGCCCACCGATGTTGTGGGTGCCGGGGACACTCTGACGCTCAAGTCAGTATTGTGTAAAGAGCAGTGAATAAGTAAAAATATGAAAGTAAGGTTTGCTATTACCTTAACCTTCTTTAGGTGGCTGTGAGGGCGGGGGAAAGTGTTTAGGAAATATAAAGATGTGAGAGTTTATATCAGAGAATAGATGAGAAGCTTATAAAGCTCAAGTATGAGAGCTCAGACCCCGATGCCATGTTTCCTGAATTACATTGCTATTTATAGGTGAAAAGGATCGTATTTAGCAGCTGACATAAGTCTCACAACGTGCCCAGACACTTGATAAAAAGTTTGAGCATGTGAGAATATGCCTTGTGTTAGGCAAAGTGGGGAAAAATGGTTGAAATAATAATAAAGTTTTGTCTTTAAGCTTCTGGCTTAATTGTAATCCAATAATACTGAATTCTTTGGGCCTAGCCTTACTTTCGGGTCTTGCATACTGTTGGGTTTGAGGTGAAAAGACGGTTTTGCCCTTGGCCCAATTTTGGCCCGTACAGTTTGTCCCACACTCTCTAAGTCAAAAAGTCTTTTGATTTAGAGAGTATTTCTATATATGTGTCGTATGAAACAAAATGTATGAATAGGTTTCAAGAATGCATGGCTGTAAGCATTACCTTATGTCACCTGCGTCAATACAAGTTTCAACCTGGTTGCTAAAGTCTCTTACATACTTGAACATTCGTACCATTTTTTGGCATTTTCTAAATATGCAGTCCATGCTTCAGGAACTTGATTCGACATGAATCCATACGAGTTCCACGGTAGACTGAACTTGAGGAAGGTTCAGGAACACACGACATGAATCGTCTGGACCGAGAGTAGTCCATGTCTTCTATTTGACTCGACATGAGTCTATAAGGTATGTTCTTGGTCGACTGAACCATATGAAGGTTCAGGAGTATATTTCATACGACATGTGTCATCTGGAGTATGAAAGTCCAAGTATTCATCTTGACTCGACATGAGTCATGGGGGATGTAACCGGTTGACTGAACTAGATGAAGGTTTAAGAGTTCATTTCATACGACATGTGTCATATGGACCGAGGGAGTCCAGGTCTTCAACTTGACTCGACATGAGTCGTGGGGAATATCCCCGGTCGACTGAACCATATAAAGGTTCAGGAGTTCATTTCATATGACAAATATCGTCTGGACCGAGAAAGTCCACGTCTTCAACTTGACTCGACATGAGTCATAAGGAATGTCCCCGATCGACTGAACCAGATAAAGGTTCAAGAGTTCATTTCATACGACAGATGTCATATGGACCGAGGAAGTCTAGGTCTTCAATTTGAGTCGACATGAGTCATGGGGGATGTCCCCGGTCGACTGAACTAGATGAACAAGAGTTCACTTCATACAACATGTGTCGTCTGGACGAGGAAGTCCAAGTCTTCAATTTGACTCGACATGAGTCATAAGGGGATGTCCTCGATCGACTGAACCAGATAAAAGGTTCAGGAGTTCATTTCATACGACATGTGTCGTATGGACCGAGGGAGTCCAGGTCTTTAACTCGACTCGACATGAGTTATGGGGGATGTCTCCGGTCGACTGAACCAGATGAAGGTTCAGGAGTTTACTTCATACGACATGTGTCGTCTGGACCAAGGAAGTCCAGGTCTTCAATTTGAGTCGACATGAGTCATGGGGGATGTCCCTGGTCGACTGAACCAGATGAACAAGAGTTCACTTCAAACGAGATGTGTCGTCTGGACTGAGGGAGTCCTGGTCTTCAACTTGACTCGACATGAGTCATAAGGGATGTCCCCGGTCAACTGAACCAGATGAAGGTTCAGGAGTTCATTTCATACGAGATGTGAGGAGTTGTGTCGAATGGCGATGAGGTCTTACATTCAATCGACACCAAGGGTTCTGATATTACATTTGACGTGGTGTCAAGTCGCACAAAGTTCTTAGATCTATCTTTCCCAAATATGTTGTGTCGAGTGAAAATAATTCTGGTATATACCTCATTTGGCGTCGTGTCGAATGGTTATGCAACTTGTATAAGGCGTTGCCTAAATATTGAATCGAGTTATAGCAACATTAATATCAACTTCACATTTGATGTAGTGTCGAGTAATTAGATTTTCGAAGTTGTCGAGTCAAATGTGAATGCAACTGGTGGAAAGCTTTTCGTTGATGTCGTGGCGAGTGAGAAACATTTAATTGTGACAAGCCTGGTTGTAATTCTTATCTCCATTCGACGATACCAGATTGAAGGATTCTAGATCTTCCACGTGTCACTAAAATAAGTAAACCCTAATACGAATAACGAGGCACCCTTTTGGCAGGAAAACGAAGCACCAAAATGTAGTATAATGGAGACCTCATGGGTTCATTTGCTTCATTCACAAAGATCCACGAGTTGGGAGAAAAGCTTCAAGGCTCCAAGGTATCCTTCAAAACTTTCTTTGTGTTCTTCTTTTTCTTTGAATGTTCATAAAGTAGCTTCAAACTGTTCTTAGCCAAATTAGGTTGTTTGATCTTTTGAATTGTAGTGTCGTTGGTGGATTTGTGTTTGTAGATTTGAGTAGGAGTTTGATCCATAGGAAACCAATATTTTAGAAATTACTTGTTTGTATGCTTGTCGAGTGAAAGATGTCAAGTGTAGAATCCTTATAGAGTTTGAGAGCTCAAATAGATAAATATCTTGAAGTATCCTCAAGTGAGTTGAGTGATGATATATCACTTCGGGAATGGTCGCATCAAGATCTTACAGAGGTTGGTCCAGTTACAGTAGTGTCACATGAAACTCATATGGATGCAATTCCTCTTAGGACTTTATCAGCTATGAGAGAGTCGAGTGGGACAGTTAGCACTAGTGAACCAACGAACTTGCTAACTAAGAACCCTATTAGTCGTTTGACAGAAAGATCACTGAGGGAAATTAGGTGTAAGTATAGATTCCCCAATTCTATGAAATTGAAATTACCTTTGTCGACTGAGAGAATATATTACAAAATCCCCGGATGGATTGGGTTTTATGAAAGACCTTTTGTTGATGGGCTCAGATTCCCTATTCCGAGATTAGACTGGGAAGTTTTGGATCATTATGGGATTGCTCATTCTCAGTTGATGCCAAACACTTGGAGGATCTTGTTGTAAATTGAATGTTTGTCTTTTGAATTATGAGTGTTTTTTGAGGTGAAGGATGTAGTATTCACAAACTACTTAAAGGAGCATCTGACTGAGAAAGGGAGATATACTTTATATCTTCGTCAAAAGAAGTAACACTTAGTCACGAGGCTTCCCACAAATGATAGGGGGAACTGGCAATCAGATTATTTCTTCGTGAGGGTGAGGGTGTGTTTGGGTCGGCTGGAATGGGTCGTATCTCAGGGTATTGGAGTTTAATTAATGAGTATCATACCTTTTTATTTGTAATATCTCACGAATGTAATTTGTCCTATGAAGCTAACATGTTGATTACTTGTTATGCAGGTCCGTTTCGAAACAGATTGTTTGACAGAACCCCTCAGATTATATCTAATACTAAAGCTTTTCTTGCTCTTCCACCCGACCAACGAGATTGGAGAATCGTCTTGGTAGAAAAGAGATTAAGGGCGACTTTGGTGTGGAAAGAAATCTTCGAGTCAGAAGGTATATCTACCCTTTTGGTACTTTGTAAACACGTATTGGCAGTCATCTACTGCACTTGGTCGATTCGAGAATTATACGAAAATAAATTTTTTATAAAGCCTTTAACTCCAAAGGAAATTTTATGCGCAGATGATATAATGTCAGAACCCGTTAAGGTATCTTTTATCGATGAGTTGAAGAGTCGAAAGAAGGCTAGGAAGCTTAAGGTGAAGGAACCAGAGGTTGAGGTTCCTGAACTAAAACAAGCTGCGTCGACTGGAACTCCTAAGATTAAGGGGCAGTCGACTGAAATGGTTGTCAAATGAGCAAAAAGGAAAGCTGTTGAATTTGAAGAGGACATTGACAATATCATTGTCAAGATTCCATCAGGGCCGACTGCGATCTCGGACCCGTCAAGCCTTAACCCTTTCATTATGAAGCTTTTTTTGGAGGAGGATGAACAAAGGTTATCTAAGATTGGTCTGGTTGAAACTATGAAGAAGGTTGCGGCTTTTACTTATCAAGTAAGTAAATAAACTCGAAACGTATTTTATAAATTTTTGTCGAATGGTGTCTAACATAATTTTTTTTCTCAGGCAATGGAGTGTAACTTATATATGCTGTAATACGTTGAGTCGAATCAGAGGAAGCAAAGGGAGATGGAGAAGTCGGTGACTGCGATGAAAAAAGAGATGGAAGAATTGAAGTCGACGTTTGAAAAGAAGAGTAAAGAGATGTAAAAGGAGTTGAAGGAGGTGAAGGCTACTCTTAGGGTGGAAAGGGAGGTTTCTGAGGCTACAATTGAAGGTTACAAAGATGCACTCGAAAATATGAGGAAGGAGAATGGAGAGTTAGTCGAGCAGATTGAAGGGATTGCTCTTGAGTCCATGATGAGAGAAAGAAGTAATCTGATGAAGGATTTCCTTGAAGGAAAGACTGTCGCATGGGAACCACAAAAATGGATTCGAGAGTATGATCGACTAGTGGCAGGGCTTTCTTCATCCAACGAAGGTGATGTGGAAGGGAATGAGGAAGAAGTCGAATCCAATGAGGTTGTGAGAGAAATTGTTGGTGTTGAGGAGGCAGCTGGAGTTGAAGATGAGAAGAAGAGTGAAGAAGCTGGTCGAATGTAGGATGAATCTGCTGGACATGTTGAAGAAATTCCTGCTTCTGATGTCAAAGTTGATGCCGAAGTGTAACTTATATATGCAGTAATACGCTGAGTCGAATCAGAGGAAGCAAAGGGAGATGGAGAAGTCGATGACTGTGATGAAAAAGGAGATGGCAGAATTGAAGTCGACGTTTGAAAAGAAGAGTAAAGAGATGTAAAAGGAGTTGAAGGAGGTGAAGGCTACTCTTAGGGTGGAAAGGGAGGTTTCTGAGGCTACAATTGAAGGTTACAAAGATACACTCGAAAATATGAGGAAGGAGAATGGAGAGTTAGTCTAGCAGATTGAAGGGATTGCTCTTGAGTCCATGATGAGAGAAAGAAGTAATCTGATGAAGGATTTCCTTGAAGGAAAGATTGTCGCATGGGAACCACAAAAATGGATTCGAGAGTATGATCGACTATTGGCAGGGCTTTCTTCATCCAACGAAGGTGATGTGGAAGGGAATGAGGAAGAATTCGAATCCAATGAGGCTGTGAGAGAAATTGTTGGTGTTGAGGAGGCAGCTTGAGTTGAAGATGAGAAGAATAGTGAAGAAGCTGGTCGAATGTAGGATGAATCTGCTGGACATGTTGAAGAAATTCATGCTTATGATGTCAAAGTTGCTACCGAAGTTATCCCGGAAGAAGTTCCAGAAACATAAATTGTTTGTAACTTTTTACTTTATGTTGTTCCTTTTTTGTATTTTGAACAATGAAATGGTTAAATAGTATTTTGCGATTATCTACCAACGGGGTTTTGTTATTTTTTCGAATCTTATTACATAAAGTAGTAATCTATTCTTATTCTTCAAACTTAAATAAAAGCACGCATACATTACCGGTAGAATCGTTTAAGGTGAATCGCATTCCAACTGTTGTGAATTTGTCTCCCTTCTGTCGTTTGTAATTTGTAGGCTCTATGTCCAACGACCTTTGTAATCACGTATGGACCTTCCCAATTTGGTCCTAATTTACCATTTGTAACTTCTTTGGTATTCTGGAAAACTCTTCGTGTACCCAATCTCATTCATTGAATGTTCTGTTTCTGACATTTTTATTGAAGTATCTGGTCATTCTTTATCGATGTGCTGCTAATCGAATGGATGCACGATCTCTCAATTCATCAATTGTATCTAGGTTTAAATTCATAAGTTGTCGATTCGAATCATCACTGAGCCATTGGTAGCGTGGAGACAGAATACTTTCTTTAATTGGTATCGCTGCTTCTGTTCCAAATTCCATAGAGAAATGAGTTTCTCCCGTAGAAGAACGGATAGTTGTTCTGTAGGACCATAAGACTCCAGGAAGTTCATCTGCCCATGATCCTTTTGCTTTTTCCAACCTTTTCTTCAAAGTGTTCAAAATGGTTTTGTTGGAAGACTCGGTTTGTCTATTTGCTTGTGGGAAGCGTGGGGTTGAAAAAATTAATTTAATTCCCCAATTTTTGCAGAAGTCTTGGAAATGATGGCTAATGAATTGTGAACCATTATCAGTTACAATCTCTCTGGGAATGCTGAATCGACATATGATGTTCTTCCAGACGAACGATTGAAATTCTTTATCTCATATCTTGGCAAAAGAGTATGCTTCAATCCACTTTTAATAGTAATTTGTTAGAGCTAGCATGTAGACTCGTTGTCCCGGGGCTGTTGGGAGTTTCCCTACTATATCCATTCCCCATTTCATGAATGGCCATGGGGATAAGATGGGATTTATCTTCTCAGAAGGAAGGTGTGAAACTATAGCAAACCTCTGGCATTTCTCACATTTCTTTGTGTAGTGTTTCGAGCAATTTCTCATTATAGGCCAATAGTATCATGTCGAATGGGCTCGAAGTGCAAGACTACGACCTCCAGAATGATTTCCACATTCCACTTCGTGTAGTTCTGATAACACATGTTGCGTTTGTTCATGAGTAAGGCACTTTAAGTAGGGTCCAGAGAACGACCTCTTCAACAACTGTCCGTCGAATAAGGTAAACCTTGCGGCCTGCATCCGAATTCTCCTTGCTTCGGTTTTGTCTTCTAGAAGAAGCCCCTCTTGCAGATATTTCAAAAGTGGTGTCATCCATGAGTCGTCTGAGGTGATGGACACGACTTCCTTGTCTCCCTTTCAAATTGCTGGCCAGTTCAAGAATACCACTGGAATAGATTGAGGTTTGTCTCCGTCCATTATTGATCCAAGGGTAGCCAATGCATCCGCTTGAGAATTTTCACTTCTTGGGACTTGAGTTATCGTAAGCTCTTCAAATGTCGATTGGATTTCTTTCACTTTCTCTAGGTAGGATGCCATTTGAGGATCTTGTGCTTGATATGAACCTTGGAATTGGTTGATAATCAATTAAGAATCAGACTTGACTTCAATCTTCTTTGCTCCAAGTTCTCTGGCTAAACTGAGACCTGCTATCAACGCCTCATATTCAGCCTTATTGTTGGTAACTCTGAATCCGCATTTGATCGTTTGTTGTAGTATGTCACCGTTTGGAGAAGTAATTACAACTCCTAAACCACAACCTTTCTTATTATTGGATCCATCAACTGAGAGCTTCCAAGTGGGTGTCGAATGGATTGAATTCACATCCAGATTAGTGGTAATCTGTAGACTGGGACTGAAATCAGCTATGAAATTTGCCAAGGCTTGTGATTTGATGGCTGTTCTAGGGAGATAAGTGATGTCGTGCTCTCCAAGCTCCACTGCCCATTTTGTTAATCTTCCAGATAGCTCTGGTCTATGCAGTATGCTTCTCAAGGGGTATGATGAATAAACAGTTATTGGGTGCCCCTGGAAATAGGGTTGTAGCTTCCTTGCGGCCATTACTAAGGCCAACACCAAATTTTCCATATGTGGGTAGCGTGACTCCGCATCAAGTAATGCCTTGCTCACATAGTAGACTGGGAGTTGTGTTCCATTTTCTTCTCTGATCAAGACTGCACTCACATCTCGTTCTGAAACTCCCAAATAAAGGAAAAGCTTTTCATTGTCGAGTGGTTTTGAGAATAGAGGTGGAGAAGTCAAGTACCGCTTGAGTTCTTTTAGAGCTTCTTCGCATGCTGGAGTCCATTCAAATTTTTTTGCTTTTTTAATGGCTGAGAAAAACAAAAAACTCTTGTCAGTCGACTTGGAGATGAACCCGTTTAAAGCAGCAATTCTTCCCGCTAGTCGCATGACGTCTTTTAGGCTGGAAGGAGAGGGGATATCAAGAATGGATTTGATTTGGTCGGGATTCGCTTCTATTCCTCGTCGAGTGACAACATATCCCAAGAATTTCCCTGAAGCGACTCCAAATGCACATTTAGTTGGGTTCAACTTCATCTCATACCTGTACATTATGTTGAATGCTTCTTCCAAGTGCTCTAGATGTTGTTATGATTTCGAAGACTTCACCAGCATGTCGTCTATGTAGACTTCCATTGTCTTCCCAATCTTTTGAGAGAATATTTTGTTGACCATTCGTTGGTAGGTGGCTCCAGCGTTTTTGAGGCCAAATGGCATTACCCTAAAACAAAAAATATATTTATTTGTGACAAAGGTAGTATTCTCTTGGTCTTCTGGATGCATGAGAATTTGATTGTAGCCAGAATATGCATCCACGAAACTCAACAATTCATGCCCGACTGTAGCATCAACCATTGAATCGATATGAGGTAGTGGGAATGAGTCATTTGGGCAAGCTTTTTTTAAGTCTGTGAAATCAATACAGACTCGCCACTTCCTATTTTTCTTCCGCACCACCACCACATTGGCTAGCCACTCTGGGAATTGGACTTCCTTGATGGCACCATTCTGCAGTAATTTTTTAACTTCATCATCGATAATCTGATTCCTCTCCGGGGTGAACTTTCTCATCTTTTGTTTGACAGGAGGGTAGTCTGGATCCACATGGAGTTGATGGGTAATCAATTCAGGGTCGATCCCAGTCATATCCTTGTGTGACCATGCGAATTGGTCGTGTCATTTTAACAAAAAATCAATCAAGTCTGCTCGTAGCTTGGGATCCAGATTTGCACCTACTTGCGTCTTGTGATATGCATGCTCAGAATGAATTTGGACCTCATCAAGTTCTTCAATATTCGGTATTGTCGGCTCCAAACAATGAGGTCTGTTCTGTAGTCGCTATGCAGAATGAGTTTTGGCTTTCAATATCGTATGGTAACAGCCTCTTGAAGCTGCTCTATCTCCCCTTATTTCCTGAATTCCCCACTTTGTATGGAACTTCAGAACTTAGTGATAAGTGGATGACACTGCCCTCATCTCGTGAATCCATGGTCTACCAATGATAAGATTGTAGGCTGAAGGACAGTCTAAGACTAAGAAAGTAGTCATCTTGTTGATCCCCCTGCGTAGACTGGAAGAGTTATTTCTCCCATGGTAAATGTTTGTTCACCACTGAACCCAATTAACACCGTTGTTCGCCTGTTTACTTTTTCCAGTTCGGCTCCACTGTCTGTAAGGGCTGCAGTGAAAATGATGTTGGCTGAAGATCCTGCCACTAGTACTCGTTTGATCATAAAATTTGCCACTTGTAAAGAGATCACCAAAGCGTCATGATGTGGATTCATACTACCGGAGTCGTTGTCGTCTGGAAACTCTATTGTTAGGTTGGTAAACATCGTCTCCATGGACATTGTAGAGTGAGGAATGTTCATCATGACAGTCCTGGCATGCCGTTTGGCTGCTGAGTATGAAATCACACTGACTTCTGATCCTCCTGATATGAAATTCATTGTGTTGTCAATTGGTGGAGGTGGAATTGGAGCTTCTCATTGGCCATCTTTTTCGTTTCTTCGGGCTAAAGTAGATTTTCCTTTCTCCGTAAGTAAATCTCTCAAGAATCCTTTGTTCAGCAGCTCCAGGACCTCCAGCCTCAATGCTACGCATTCAGTTGCAGTATGACCGTAGTCTCTATGGAATTCGCACCATTTACTGATGTCCTTCTTTTTTGAACTTTCTCTGTTGTGTGGGGGCCATCTCACCTCACTTCCCATCTTTTTAAGGACCGAAACTAATTCTCCTGGGGAAATGGAAAAATTATAGTTTATGAGCCATGGTTTGTCAGCTGAAGTTCTTTCCTGGGCTCTGTATGGTAGCGGTCGTCGATCAAAATCTTTACGGAGGGGTTGATGCTCTTTTCTTTGAAGATTCCTCTTATCTGAAAGATAACGAGGCATCATATTTGCAAATTATTTATGTCGTTTGGGAGCTTGGTGCATTTTTTCATTTTGTAAGTTGGAGGAATTATCTTTCCTTTTATTCCTCTTGTCTTCTTCCCACCTGATTTCAATTTGGGCTCGTGCCATGACTTGATCCATTGTGTAGCATCGGAATTTGGTTAACTTTTTGTATAGTCCACTCTCATAGAGTAACCCATTTCTGAAAGCCTCCACAGATGTTGGCTGATGGAGATCTGGAATAATTATTCTTTCTTTGTTGAAGCGAGCGCCGTAGCTTCGCAAGGATTCCCCTATTCGTTGTTGGATGGCATTGAGGTCATCAGTACTTTTTTCAAGCTTGCAAGAGCTTGCGAAGTGCTCCATAAATTTATCTGCTAATTGTTTATACGACTCGATGGATCTGTATGGTAGGTTGATGAACCAGGTTAGGGCGGGGCCTGCTAAAGTTTCTCCAAATCCTATGCACATTCCAGCTTCCCATTGGTGAGGAGTCAGACCAATTGACATCATTTTATATTTGTAGTGGATAATATGGTCATCTAGGTCATTGGATCCATCATACAACTTCATATCCAGTGGGCTGAACTTTCATGGTAGCTCAATTGACGTGATGGTCTCCAAGAAGGGTGTGTCAGAAATAGTCCCTACTCTGCCTTTTTTTATCGGTAGTTTCACTTCTAGTAGGCTGGACATAACTGCTTCTTTAAACTCCATCATTTCCCTCCTCATAGTGGATGCGACCTGTTGTGCTTGGTCGACTGGGGAGATTGGTAGGTTCCTCTGGCCGTCATTTGATGGATTGTCATCTGCCACTTCGTTGAATGCTCCCAAGAGATCAGATGGAGTGGCATGATTGTTGGGTTGATCTGGGGTGTTATGACGTTGAGATGTGGATGAGATTAACTCCAACTATTTTTGAAGGTTTATGTTAGAATTTCGCATGGTTTGGTTTTCCTCTTCCAAAGCTTGCAATCTTTCATGGAGTATGGCTAGTTGTGATGCTACTGGATCGTGTGTTTGTTAAGCAATGCCATGAGTGACTGTGTTTTGAGTATTTTAGAATGTGAGGTCTTCGTTTGCTATGAATCGCTAAGGCCCCACGGTGGGCGCCAAATTATGGATGCTGGATTTCGGCCGAGGTCCACAATCGAGAATTTATAGGTTGGGGCACTAGCGATCCTGCAAAACAAAGTAGAGTGAGCGGGAGTATACTGCCCACCTGTGTGGTGGGTGTCG
Source organism: Zanthoxylum bungeanum (assembly GCA_019454045.1). Taxonomy (NCBI): domain Eukaryota; kingdom Viridiplantae; phylum Streptophyta; class Magnoliopsida; order Sapindales; family Rutaceae; genus Zanthoxylum; species Zanthoxylum bungeanum. Next base: position 163,953 of record SKCR01025821.1, on the reverse strand, counting down.
GTGGCACTCCGACGCTCAAGTCAGTAGTGTGTAAAGAGTAGTGAATAAGTAAAAATGTGAAAGTAAGGTTTGCTATTACCTTAACCTTCTTTGGGTGGCTGTGAGGGCGGAGGAAAGTATTTAGGAAATATGAAGCTTTGAGAGTTTATATCAGAGAAGGGGATAAGCTTAGAAAGCTCAAGTATGAGAGCTCAGACCCCCGATGCCTTGTTTTCTGAATTACGTTGCTATTTATAGGTGAAAATGATCATCTTTAGCAGCTGGTATAAGTCCCACAACGTGCCTGGACACTTGATAAAAAGTTTGAGCATGTGAGAATATGCCTTGTGTTAGGCAAAGTGGGGAAAAATGGTTGAAATAATAATAAGATTTTGTCTTTAAGCTTCTGACTTAATTGTAATCCAATAATACTGAATTCTTTGGGCCTAGTCTTTACTTTCAGGCCTTGCATACTGTTGGGTTTGAGGTGAAAAGATGATTTTGCCCTCAGCCCAATTTTGGCCCATACAGTTACTAAGTAAAAACTTTATTATAATTAACTCATGCTTTTCCGTTTGACGCGAACAATCACTGCTTACTGAGGCAAGATGTTCGATTATTAGGTAAAAGCATGGTTAATTATTTATATACAATTTTTTTTAATTCATCGTTTTTAGGTGCTATTTCCAATATTACTAGAGCACTGAATATTACAAGCTTTTCACTTACGACCCATGTCCGTATGTTACCATGCATATTGATAATATCTGTTAAATGAGCATATGAAGATCCAATTTAGTCAATATTATGGAGAATTCATGAATTTAAATAATTCAAAAGGGAAAAAACAAAAACTAACTAGTTACGAAATATGTTGAGATACGTCTCAGGAGTGGAAATTCCTTACACAGCTATCTCAAACACAATTCCACCCGATTAGTCAAATTTAAAACATAAAAACATAAATTTTTTTATTTTTTTAAATTTTTAACTAAAAATAACACAAGAAAAAATAAAAATAAGATACTTGTCAACTATTTCCCACCCCCAAACCTAATTGAGACATTGTCCCAATGTCTTAAAAAGAAAAAGGAAAGTTTAGGAGACAGTACCTGGTTAGCGTGAAATTCTACATCTAAAAAGAAAAGTAAATGTTAAGATCCAGATTTATCCGACGTCTCTTACCACGATCATTATCGGACCAGTTTATCTTGGAAAGGATATGGTCAATTTGCGGTTCAAAAGGCTAAGAGTTGATCAATTAAATCATTGGTTGTTTTGGGAGTGAAGAGAAAATATTTTACGGGTTTTGAAAGGAACCCATTTCTCTGGGCATCTTCAAGAAACACAAAAAGGAAGTCATAAAATCCATCAACATTAAATAGTCCAATTGGTTTCTAGTGTATGTTCAAGTTCGCCCAAGATAGCACTGTAAAAATTTCCTCCATCGTGCCCAAGCCACCTGGTAAAGCAATAAAAGCATCAGCATAGTTAACATTTCAACAAGTCGTTCGGACATACCTGGCACGATGCATTCATTTTCGTTTGTGTTGGAAAAATGCTTATGAGTAAGCATTTTGAGGCTCAATTTTAAGCATGGTCAACTTCGTGTTAGTGGTTGTTATTGAATGATTCGGATACTCCTCCGTGAGTATTTCGAAATGGTATATTCATATGCTTAAAATTGTGCTTGGGTGAATGAGAAATTGTTGCTCAAAGTTCACCCATTGGTGTTGGAAAATAAAGAGAAGTTAGCTTGTCCTATATGGGAAAGCTATAGAGGGAAAATTGTGCTTATATATGATTGCTCATAAGTAGATGGGTAAGAGTTATAAGGATAAATGCTCTCTCTACGTGCACGCAGGGGAGTGCAAATCAAAATCCAAACAGGCTTGGCTCGTGTGCACCCGCGTGTCCTGCGTACACGAATGTCGGACCAAATTATGCGGGCCCGGCCCGGCCGAATTTTTACTAATCTCTTCAATTTTTCAAGCCTTTTGAATTTTCATAACAGCTAATTTAATTAGCTTGATAGTTACAAAAGTTGAATTTCCATAACAGCTAATTTAATTAGCTTGGTGGTTACAACAAATGAAAGGCCTCCCATTTATGAGATATAATTGGCATGTTAATTTCCTTTAAATGAGCTGTGTTTTTCATTTTCCTATATAAAAAATACTTAGATTTTGTTTACAACACAGAGAATAAAACATCACACACAACAGCTCGTTTTTCTTTGTTTTGTTAAGAGATAGTTCAAACACTTTTGTGGTTCGTTGGATACGAGTTCGGTGGTGCCCTTACTCATACGTTTTCTGTTGCATCCTGGGAAACAATCGTCTCATGTTCTACTGCACCTACGGTAGGGGCGAATTCATTTTAAGGATATTGTTGACATCAACAAGCCTCGGGAAAGTGAATAACTTCATCAATTTTAGGGTCTATTTCTTTCTGTCAGCCTCCGCTCGTGAGGGTCCGCTCATCAGCATCTGCCTCTGCTCATCAGCCTCTGCCTCTGCTCATCAGCCTCTGTCTCTGCTCATCAGCCTCTGTCTCTGCTCATCAGCCTCTGCCTCTTCTCATCAGCCTCTGCCTTTGCTCATCAGTCTCTGCCTCCGCTCGCCAGCCTCTGCCTCTGCTCACCAGCCTCTGCTCTCAGCCTCCGCTCTCAGCCTCTGCCGTGAGGGTCTGCTCTCAGGGTCCGCCGTGAGGGTCTGCTCTGTGGGTCTGATTTCAGGGTCTGCCGAGAAGGTCTGATTATAGGGTCTACCGATAGGGTCTGCTGGGCTAAATTTACGTCTAATTCGGATTTCCTTGTAACTACCGTAATATTTGTAATATTTAGATTTCCCAATTACCGTGAAATAATTGTAATAATTGTAAATACAGTCTTAAAACAAAATTCGACTCTGTGGATATGGAAATCAGTCCTAACACAGTAGATCCGAATATGGCAGCCTTTTCGGCTGGCCAGAATGTTGTGGCAGCCCCCGTGGCTGACCAAAGTGCAGTGGCAGCCTCTTCGGCTGGCCAACTTGCTGCAGCCTCTGGGCTTAATATGGCAGCCGATGTGGCTGGCCAAGGTGTTGCTGCTTATTTGGCTAGATAACATGTTGGACATGTGAGCCATGTCAATCCTGCTGCGGAAAAACCTGAAAAAATCAGTGGTCAGAATTTCAAAAGGTGGCAATAGAAAATGTTTTTCTACTTGACCACGTTGAACCTTGCGAGGTTTCTAAAGGAAAATGATCATGTACCTGCAGAGGGTGAGATTGATATCCAAGTGATCAGTGCGATCGATGCTTGGAAACATTCTGAATTCCCTTGTCGGAATTATGTACTGAATGGGCTAAGTGATTCCTTGTACAGTGTGTACGCTGGAATGAAAACAGCTAAAGGGCTTTGGGAATCTTTAGATCGAAAATATAAAACTGAGGATGCCGGCACTAAGAAATTTATCGTAGGCCGTTTCCTAGATTTTAAGATGATTGATTCCAAAACTGTGTTAAGCCAAGTACAATAACTACAGATTATACTAGCAGAAATTCATGCTGAAGGGATGAGTTTAAGTGAAACCTTCTAAGTAGCCTCGATAATTGAGAAACTACCACCGGGTTGGAAAGATTTTAATAATTATCTAAAGCATAAGCGAAAAGAAATGAGCATTGAAGACTTGGTTCTTAAGCTGAGAATTGAGGAAGATAACCGAGTATCGGACAAGAGATGAATGACTAATGAGGCCAAAGCAAATGTTGTCGAACATGGCTATAAGAACAAGAACCTCAAGAACAAAGGGTCAAAGATGGGCCATAAAGGAGGAGTTTCCAAGAAATCCAAATTTCAATGAAGATGTTTCAATTGTGACAAAATGGGTCACAAGTCTTCTGAGTGCAGACTGCCGAAGAAGAAAAAGAAACAAGAGGCCAATGTGCTGGAAAACATGACTCAATATATTTCAGACATTAACCTTTCTGCTGTGGTTTCTGAGGTGAATCTGGTGGGTTCTAACCCAAGAGAGTGGTGGATTGACACTGGTGCCACTCGACATGTGTGTTCGGATAAGAGCATGTTTTCTTCATTTGAGCCTGCTGGTAATGGGAAAATATATACATGGGAAATTCAGCAACATCTGAGATTGAAGGTCAAGGAAATGTGATTCTGAAGATGACCTCGGGGAAAGAGTTGAATTTGAACAATGTTCTGTATGTACCTGAAATACGGAAGAATCTTGTGAACAAGCATGGATTCTGGATGGTGTTCGAGTCTGATAAAGTAGTTTTGACTAAAAATGGGATGTATGTGGAAAAATGGTATGTAACTGATGGGCTTTTTAAGCTCAATGTAATGATTGTTAAACCCAAAATATCAATAAAGCTAGTTCTTCTGCTTATATTGTTGAGTACTCTAATCTTTGGCATGGTAGATTAGGACATGTTAATTTTAATTCATTGCGAAAATTAATTAACATGAATCACATTCCCAATTTTAAAATTGATAACAGACATAAGTGTGATACTTGTGTTGAGGCAAAACTAACTATATCATCTTTTCATAGTATTGAAAGAAACTCTGAACCACTTGATCTAATTCATACCGATGTATGTGATTTTAATTCAATACAATCGAGAGGTGGTAATAAATATTTTATTACCTTTATTGATGACTGCACAAGATTTTGCTATGTGTATTTGATGAAAAGCAAGGACGAAGCTATAGAGAAATTTGTTCTCTATAAGAATGAAGCTGAGAACCAACTGAATAAAAGAATTAATGAGTTAAGAAGTGATCGTGGTGGTGAGTATATTTTTCCTTTTTGAATTACTTTGTGAATAAAATGGAATCATACATCAAACCACAGCTCCGTATTCACCTTAATCCAATGGGATTGCAGAACGAAAGAATCGTACCTTGAAAGAGATGATGAACGCTATGTTAATCAGCTCTGGCTTACCTCAGAATATGTGGGGAGAAACTGTCTTATCAGCTAATTACCTTTTAAATAAGGTACCACGGAAAGAAGTATGGAAAACTCCTTATGAAATATGGAAAGGAAGAGTACCTTCCTATAAATTCCTACGAGTGTGGGGGTGTCTTGCCAAGGTAGTCATTCCTCCACCTAAGAAGGTGAAGATAGGACCAAAAACTGTTGACTGCATTTTCATAGGATATGCACATAACAGTAATGCTTATCGATTTCTTGTGCATGAGTCTAATATACCAGATATTCATAAGAATACGATAATGGAGTCGAGGAATGCATCATTCTTCAAATATATTTTCCGTGTAAAATTAATTCGAATTCTAATGTGCACAAACGGGCACCTGAGACTATCCTTGAAGATAGTCAGGACCAAGAACACATAAATGTTCCAGGGGATCAACAAGTTGTTGAACTTGAACTAAGACGTAGCAAAAGAGCTAGAATGGAAAAATCATTTGGTCCAGATTTTCTGACATTTTTGCTAGAGAATGATCCTCAAAGCTATAACGAAGCTGTAAGGTCAGCTGATGGTGCTTTGTGGAAAGATGCCATCAATAGTGAAATTGAATCCATCTTACAAAACCACACCTGAGAGTTAGTGAATCTTCCTCCAGGATGTAAACCTTTAGGGTCCAAGTGGATTTTCAAAAAGAAAATAAAGACAGATGGATCAATTGACAAGTACAAAACAAGACTTGTAATTAAAGGTTACAGACAACGTGAAGGTCTTGATTACTTTGATACTTATTCTCCTGTAACGAGAATAAATTCCATAAGGATGATACTAGCGATTGCAGCTTTGCGCAATCTTGAGGTACATCAGATGGATGTGAAAACAGTCTTTCTGAATGGAGATTTAGATGAAGAAATCTACATGGAACAACCTGAAGGCTTTATAGCTCCAGGACAAGAAAAGAAAGTCTGTAAGTTAGTTAAATCCTTCTATAGATTAAAACAAGCCCTGAAACAGTGGCATAAAAATTTTGATGACACCATGTTGGAAAATGGTTTCAAAATCAATGAATGTGATAAATGTATTTATGTCAGAGAGACAGAAGTTGGCTATGTCGTTTTATGTCTCTACGTTGATGACATACTGATTGTCAGGAGTAATGTTAAAATGGTGAAATCCACCAAGAATATGTTGAAATCCAAGTTTGACATGAAAGACATAGGTCTAGCAAATGTCATTCTGGGAATAAAGATCTCGAGAAGTTCAGAGAGACTTATTCTTGATCAGTCGCACTATGTGGACAAGATTCTTGGTAAATTCAACAATTATGATTTTGTTGTGGCAAGAACTCCTTTAGATGTGAGTCTACACCTATCAAAGAATAGGGGAGATGGTATATCTCAAATAGAATACTCTAAAGTGATCGGGAGTTTGATGTATCTATCGAGTTGTACAAGGCCTGATATAGCCTGTATAGTAAACAAGCTCATCAGATATACGAGTAATCCAGGGGTTGATCACTGGAAAGCAATAGTGAGAGTACTTAGGTACTTACGTTTTACTCGTAATTATGGGTTGCACTATCATAGATATCCAGCTGTAGTCGAAGGAAACAGTGATGCTAATTGGATATCTGACATGAAAGACTCAAAGTCTACCAGTGGCTATGTGTTTACACTAGCAGGTGCAGCTATATCATGGAAATCCTCCAAACAGACTGTGATAGCCAGATCTACAATGAAATCAGAATTCATTGCATTAGACAAGTGTGCTGAAGAAGCATAATGGCTTCGAAATTTTCTAGAGGATATTCCAAGTTGGCCTAAGCCAGTGCCAACAATTTGCATTCATTGCGATAGTCAATCTGCAATTGGAAGGGCACATAATAATATGTATAATGGTAAGTCTAGAAATATTCGTCATAGACACAATACTGTTAGACAATTACTCTCTACTGGAGTTATTTCGATTGACTATGTAAAGTCAAATGATAACATTGCGGATCCGCTAACCAAAGGGTTAAATAGAGAGTTGGTTGTGTAATCATCGAGGGGAATGAGACTAAAGCTCATTAGATAAATGTTTATTACGAATGAAAACCCAACCTTGTTGACTGGAGATCCCAAGATCTAGGTTCAATGGGGAAACCTACTCGTAAAGGACATAATTGGTTCACTGTGGGGGTTACCCTCTAGTCCATTCCTATGGTGAAATGAAACAGTGATGCTCGTATGGATGGAGGTTAAGCAAAAGCTTTTGATGATTCTTATGCGTCGGGAATCCGAGCAGAGTATTACGAGATACTCTTAAATAATATATCACCTATGTGAGAGAGAAATGAGGCCGCTTCAAAGGGAATTGTACGGGGCACAATTCTTAGAAACTCTTGCAGAACCAGGTTAATGTTCATGGCCAAAATGAACATAACAATGAGAACTCAGATGTGTTAGGTAAAATATCTGTGTGATATATGTTCTCTATTTACATGAACGGCAGTACAGTTCAATGACATCGTGTCCACTGTTAGCTAGTAAATGAGATATATTTTCACAAGGGAAGGTTCAAAGGCTGAGGTCTACCTATCCTATACAGGTGTTGAACCGTTGAACTCTTCTAGGTCAAAATAAAATGTTTTATAAAATAATTTTATTTGACGTTTTCGCCAATTTCATTCATGTGGGGGATTGTTGGAAAAATACTTATGAGTAAGCATTTTGAGGCTCAATTTTAAGCATGGTCCACTTCGTGTTAGTGGTTGTTATTGAATGATTCGGATACTCCTCCGTGAGTACTTCAAAATGATATATTCATATACTTAAAATGGTGTTTGGGTGAATGAGAAATTGTTGCTCAAAGTTCACCCATTGGTGTTGGAAAATAAAGAGAAGTTAGCCTGTCCCATATAGGAAAGCTATAGAGGGAAAATTGTGCTTATATATGATTGCTCATAAGTAGATGGGTAAGAGTTATAAGGATAAAAGCTCTCTCTACGTGCGCGCAGGGGGGTGCAAATCAAAATCCAAACAGGTTTGGCTCGTGTGCACCCGCGTGTCCTGCGTACACGAATGCCGGACCAAATTATGCGGGCCCGGCCCAGCCGAATTTTTACTAACCTCTTCAATTTTCCAAGCCTTTTGAATTTCCATAACAGCTAATTTAATTAGCTTGGTGGTTACAAAAGTTGAATTTCCATAACAGTTAATTTAATTAGCTTGGTGGTTACAACAAGTGAAAGGCCTACCATTTATGAGATATAATTGGCATGTTAATTTCCTTCGTTTTCCTATATAAACAATACTCAGATTTTGTTTACAACACAGAGAATAAAACATCACACACAACAGCTCATTTTTCTTTGTTTTGTTAAGGGAGAGTTCGAACACTTTTGTGGTTCGTTGGATACGAGTTTGGTGGTGCCCTTACTCGTACGTTTTCCGTTGTATCCTGGGAAACAATCGTCTCACGTTCTACAGCACCTACGGTAGGGGGCGAATTCGTTTTAAGGATATTGTTGACATCAACAAGCCTCGGGAAAGTGAAGAACTTCATCAATTTCAGGGTCTAACTCTTTCTGTCAGCCTCCGCTCGTGAGGGTCCGCTCATCAGCCTCGGCCTCTGCTCATCAGCCTCTGCCTCTGCTCGCCAGCCTCTGCCTCTGCTCGCCAGCCTCTGCTCTCAGCCTCCGCTCTCAGCCTCTGCCGTCAGGGTCTGCTCTCAGGGTCCGCCGTGAGGGTCTGCTCTGTGGGTCTGATTTCAGGGTCTGCCGAGAAGGTCTGATTTCAGGGTCTACCGATAGGGTCTGCATGGCTAAATTTAAGTCTAATTCGGATTTCCTTGTAACTACCGTAATATTTGTAATATTTGGATTTCCCCATTACCGTGAAATAATTGTAATAATTGTATATACAGTTTGATTGTCCGATAAAATTCGCCTCCACCAAAGATTTTGGGATGATTCCCAAAACTTAACTACCTCCTTCATTAACAGCCCTTGAAACGTACCCCATTAGTCCAAGATTGACACCGCCGTATACTAAGTGCATATTTCTTTCAGCTATGACTTATTCCTTTCAGTTATGACTCTACCCAATTCCTGTGCTGCTTCTACGAATTCTGGTTTAGCACCAGCGCTAGTATCGCAAAACACACAGATGTTAACAACTAATCTTCTTGAAGTTGCTTCCATTTTTTTAAATATTTCTTTCTCAGAATTGGATGTTTACAAGAGTGCAATGACAAGTTTAATTTATAGATCCTGAAAAATGGTGAGTAATAATAGCACTAGTACCTGCCAAATGATAATTATTAGCAAATATATGTAAAATTAATTATCAAATTAGACTTGTAAATTAATTTGCTGTTTAGGCATATTATTTAAATAATTAACTTTCAATTGTCTTCTATTTACTGCATAATAATTTAAAATATTTAAAACGCGTGGGTTAATGTCCGGTCAAAGTTGATCAACAATCGACCAATGGCCGATCATAGCTGCTCAACGTCGTCAATGTTTGTCAATGGCCCTAGTTAGAGTCAATCAATATCGGTCAAAGTTTGGTCAACACCAGTAATTGGTCAGTAGTGGTTAACAAATATCAATTATATAAATATTGTTACGGGTATCTATGTAAGAATGTTGTTAAGATGAAGAAAAATTTAATATTTCTCATTACAAAAATTAATTCTCAAAAAATCTGTCTTTCAAAAGTTACCCAAACTAGCTTTTAACACAATACACAAATTGATTAATTGAGAATCTCACTTTTAAAATATGTTTATCAAACACATTTTGGTTACTAAATGATCAAATAAGTGATTGTTTCACAATAAAGTAATCCCAAACATGCTTTAAGAGAGTAGAATCATTGCGTGCGTTTCTTGTAAAGTAATTTCAAGAGGCGTGGTTTGGTGGTGTAGAGTTCATGATTTCACCTTGAGGATCTTAGTTCGAATCTAGAGAGTGCGTTTCTTGTAAGAGCTTGGGACAGTCAGGAGTTTTACCTGATTCGCTTAAGTCCGGAATGAATGATTTGACGGCGAGATTTTCAAAGTTTCAAAAAAAAAAAAAAAAAAAGAGTAGCATCATTGTATACATATGGCTCCACTCTAGCTATTTTTGCAGAAGTGATTATTTTAAGTTGCATTGCACAAAGCTAGAAATGAGATCAACAGCAGTCACTAAATGGAAACGTGCTTGTGGTAAATACACAACATGAAAAGATTAAATGCTCCAATTTGGACTCACATGCAACTATAATATCATATTGCAAAATTATTGAAATTTTAAAGACCAAAACCTACTTAGATTTATATGATCTCTGGCGCAGAAAATCGAGAGAGAGTGAGAGTGAGAGTGATAAGGCTTTAGCATTTTATTTTATTTTCTGTGGCATCCATCGGCTGTGTGTAATATGCATTTCAAGATTTTGAAAACCCTATCAAAATGAATTGGGATAATATAATTGAGTAATGTTGGGAAACACATAGTTCCATTGGTCTGTTTCACAGAACATCATCATATATGTGGGATGGCCCAAATAATTTTTAATATAGTTCATATTAGTAGGAGAAAAATCTTATAAACTAATAAATAACTAGAAGAAAAATCCTAAATTATAGGTTGGTTTTGGCAATTTTTTTTAAAAATGATCTCATGATGGTAAAGTATCACAAAAAAATCTTGCATTTCAATTATGTTTGGCATTCAAGATCTTTCTAAATCATATGCTAAAAGCACTATCCAAAGAATGTTAATAATAAAAATAAATAAGAGTTTAGTACAAGAAATGAGAACTAACAGTAGAAGAGGAGTAAATTATATCGGCCTTGTTAAAATTTTAACCAGTAAAACCAGTAGGAAAACTTGAATAAGACAAGAGTACGAACCTCTAATTGAACCCAAGTAGCAAAAAGGAGAAATCATAGCAAAATATAAGAAGTTGAAAGATATGAATGTTTACAATCAAGTTTCACTCTTATATTTTTTGTGTTTTTTACAATCAAGTTTTAAAATAAATTTCCTTTTACAATTCAGTTCCAATATGTTAAGCCACATCAGCAGTTTCCGTTAGAGTTAACGGAATAAGACTAATGAAATGATACTTACTCACTTATAATACCAAATAATTTTTTTTTTTAAAAATTCTTTTAAATGTAAAATGTAAAAATTACATAACTTATAAGGCTCCTAAAGTCATTATCCCTAAAAACTTATAATCACTTATTATAATGTATATGTTTTTTCAATATAAATGTATAATTAATTGTATAATTTTCAAAAAATATTAAAAAGCAAAAACAATGACAATTAAAAAAAAAAAAAAAAAGGAGGAGGAGGAGGAGGAGGGAGGAGGAAAGATAAGAAGAAAAAGGAATAAATTCAAAGCACGTGTGGTTTAGTCGTCGGTCAATTATGAGTTTTTATGACTCTCTTTCTCTATGAGGAGGGTTGATGGAACTTTCTCTTCTTTCTTCGTCTTCTTTTACTTGTGTTGGGTTTCTTGTAATTCCACGTTGTTGACAAAGTCAAAGATGTTGATTTGTTTGGCCCAGAAATTGGATGATATCTGACGACTCTGATGAGCTCAACATCTATACAGAGTTGCACTAGATTCCAAACTCTTTACGTCGCTGATCTGGAAAGATCCTATACTAGGCCATCGTGATGACGTCAACCAATCCAGGAAACCTGCTGGAATGTGTGGCTTTTATCTTCTGCCCCTCTGAAGCAAGAAAATTACATTATTGCCACCAGTGGTGCAGGAGTAACACAATCCAAAAATGTATTAAAATAAATATTTTATAAATTAATGAAAAATATAATTTATTAATAATATAATTTTATTTTGGTAATGTCAAACTAAATAATATCTACTATTATTTATGAAAATTAAATTTTATTATCATGAATCGGTTATCGATACACGACCGATCGCATCATATTAAATAAAATTTTCACTATGTTTTTTAAATAGGAAGTAGCAATGAGGGCCTACTTTTAAACCCCTCACTGCTAAGTGCTACCCTCTGTCCCTCTTGTATAATTCATGTTTGGCAGCCAAGAAGAAAATTGAAAGAGATTATTAAAATAAAATGGCTTTTTCATTGTACAAGCCATAAGGCTATGAAAGGTCTTGACTCTTGATGGAAGTATTATTTTTCCATGTAAAGGATAAAAAGTTTTTTTTTTTTTTTTTTTCCATCAAATGTACCAATAATTGAAATTATTGTTGGAAAATAAGCTTTAAACAATAGCATTTTTATCTATTTTGAGGTATAATTTTAAGTTGGATCCATTTATGAAAATGATGAGTTCATGAGTTATTCAGATTCTCTCCCGTGAATACTTCGAAATGGTATATAGATACGCTCAAAATGATACTCGAGTAAATGCGAATTTATCTCACAAATTACATCCATTAAGAAGGGAAAAAAAAAGGTAATCTCACATCTAAAATCTAACTAATCTTATAAGAGCTTATATATGTGTGTGTGAGATTATGAGTTCGTAAGAACCTATGGATAGCTCTCTACATGCGTGCTTGTTGGGGGTGCAAATCATAGCCTGATACGAGGTTGAAATTGTCTACAAGCACATAGCAAGCACAACTTTATATACTCAAGATGAGGGTGAATTGGGTGATGGCCTAAATATGCGGAAATAAAAATTCTTGTTGATTTTATGGTATTAAGCTTGTAGTTTTACCGATTAAGCTTATTAATCAATTTCTCAATTACAATATATCACCTAATGCAGGTTTCTAAACAATAATCATATATGAAATAAAGTTGCAATAAGTAAAGAGTTTAGGGATAGAGAAATTAACACCGGTGATTTATAGTGGTTCGGCCAATAATGCCTAAGTCCACTCCCTCAAGCCGCGCTTGAAGATTTCCACTTAATTGATTAACAACTTACATCGAGTTTTCTGTGACTCACCCGCAACCAAGAGTTTTGTTCACTAGGTTCACTTCAAACCTCTTATAATGATTTTTCTCAATAAGCCCACTCACAAACCTTTACAAATCATCTTTTTGAATATACCCACTCACAAAAGGATTTCACAACCTTAAGTGTTTGAAAATGAAAGTTTTACAATTCACTTGGGCACTCACAAAAGATAAAAAGATGTGAGATGTGAGTTTCTCACTCAAATATATCAAAGTTCACTAATATGAAGATGAAGATGAAGTATGAGGTTTTTCAAATATAGGGAGTGTAAGATATAGAAGATTTGAAAAACTCTATTTGAAAGTGTTTGAAGCTTGTTTTTGTAATCAAAAGATGTATGAAATTGATTTTTGCTTTGAATATATTTTTCCCAAAATGTTCCTTTTTGCAAAAATGAAACTAAGCTTTAAATTATAAGCTTAAAACTGAATATGATCGTTTTTTTCTATTCTGAGGCCGGTATGTCAATCTACAATACCAGTATGCCGAACTGACATCAAGAAACAGGTCTGCAGAAAACACACATTTGAACATATTGTAGTAATATGGCTCTAACAAAAATTATATATATCGAAATTGTGTTCTGTTTAAACTGTAGCAAACTAGAGACACATATCTATCTAACGGTATATCATTTGAAATTTAATTCAACCATTTTCTAATTTTACAAAACCATTTTCCGATGCATTTGTGCATTGAAATTCATTTTGATGCAAATAAAATACAAATGATTCTTTAATCATTCTAAGCCATTTTAAATGCAAGTGATGCAAAATGTATGATTCCTTAGAGCTTTAAAATATTTGAATAAACTCACTTACAATTAGTTTTAGCTCTTAATCATCATCTTAATCTTCATCTTGCTTTACTCTTGCTTTGGTTTTTTCATCCTCTTTTTAGCTATTTATCATATTTTCTCTCTTGATCATCTTGTAGCTCATTTTAGCTCTTCATCAATAATTACTTCGACATCTTTTTGTAATGTCCCACTAATATGCGTCAAAGACTTCTAGTGTTGCATCATCAAAATTTATCTTGAGAATATGTCGCTAACAGAGGTTGGTCCACCTTAAATCAATGTACGCCCGCACAACCTGCGTACACGAATGTAGCCCAAATCGAGATAGACTTGCGTTAGTTTGGGTTTTTCTATTTTTTCCTTTATTTTTGGTGGCTTTTCATGTTCTATAACAACTTTAGCCATGATATTCTTATTGAATGTGATATTCAATACATAAATTAATGGTAAATTTAATTCCCAATGGTTATAGAATTTGTAGCCGAGCACCAACCGAGTGCTCCAAGAGCAGATTTCATTTTATTTTGATCAAGTTCATGCACAAATCTATTCGCTCTGTGTGTTATTTGGAAGTGCTCTAAAATTACCACGATTCTGTTTCATCCTATGAAATAGTTTCCTGTAATATCCTAAGCACCACCGTTAAAAGGCAAAATTATTTTAAGGAGACTTGGTTGCACATGACTCGAAATCCCTTCTATTGTTGTCCACTGTTATTGGTTGTATCTTTTACTTGTTGCGTATTTAAATTTCATTTCGCTGTACTTGTAATTTACTGTTGTTCAGTTATATTTTGTAAGAACAAACAGTCATATATGTTGTTAGTAATGTATTATTAAATCAAATTAAACATCCATTATTTCGTCAAAAATGGGCCTTGGGCCTTGGGGCTTTTGGGATTCATTAATTGTCTTTCTTAAAAATATTTTTTTATTAAGTTTAAATCAGAAGATTGTGTCTGATCAATACAAATCTTCTGATAAACTAACGTTTGCAACACTTGATCATCAACTGCATTTCCTTTTTTCGAGATTGGTGTCTTTATATAAAATAATATTGCAGAGTTCCATAGATATAAAAATACCAAAAATCCTTAAGATCATAGAAAACAAAAACATCAAGTAAATTCGTCCGGGGTCGAATTATTTAGTGTAGAGTTTCGACTTACGGATTGTTGAATCCTGATGGCAGACGTCCAACGAACTATAAGCACAAGAGTAAGGGTGAATTTCTGCTATATGACATAACATGTGTGCTAGCCTCAATTTATACAAGTCAGTTTATTTATTATTTTGAATTACATATATTGTAATATTCAATTTCGATTTGTTAGTTGATATTTTATTTACTTGTGTTATAAGTTTCTATTTTATTTGTAAGTTTTTGTTTCAATAATATATCTTATTGCATTCGTTAATTGTTCTCTAACAATCTATAGTAGAAATTATGAAACAATCTGTGAATGTTGTGAAGTCTCATGTTGAGAAACCAGACAAGTACAAATGACTGGATTTTAAACGATGGCAACAAAAAATATTGTTTTATCTAACAACATTGAACCTTACACATGTCGTCAATGAAGAATGTCAAGCGGCATAGAGAGATGATATTCATGCGGAAAAACTCAATGCAATTGATGCATGGAAACACGGTGAGATTTTATGTAGGAATTATATTCTGAATAACCTTGATGATTCTTTGTATGATGTGTACAAATCTTATAAGACTGCCAAGGATCTATGGGAATATCTGGAGAATAAATATAAGATTGAAGATGTCAGTTCAAAGAAGTTCATTGATGAGCGGAAAATATATCACATATTACCGCTCATTTGACCTAATATTTTGTATAGTTTCTCGGGTTTTATGAACGTTTTGATGTGTTTTGTGTTGTTTTGCAGATAAATAAAATTTGGGAAACAATGGAATCAAATCTGGGTCAAAACAGTAAAAAATGGACAAAATGGCAAAATGGTAATTTGGGCGTCGCGACCACTATCATACGCCGAGTATTACTAAAATGCGCCAGACACGTGTCAAAATCAGAGAAGTCTGTTATCATGCACCTTTGCTAACGTGCGCCTACCACGTGTCGACATCACATCAGCCGCTAAAATATGTCGAGCCACGTGTCATCATCACATATTACCGACAATACGCGTGCCACGTGTCATCATCCAATTGGACCTTGTCAATCGCATGCCACGTGTCATCTACGTCAGCCGCATACCGAGTCAACTGCCACGTGTCAGCCATGTCACCGGTAGCCAATCACCTTCCGCCCCGTGTCAACATATCATTGGACCGAATAAACCGCGTGTCACGTGTCATCATGTCATTGAATTGAGGGATTACGCATGCCATGTCAGCAGTTAACAGAAGAAGTCGTGTTCAGCCGCGTTGCCACATCAGGCGTCGTGACACGCAGACCTTTGCGAGTCGCGATGCGCAGGCATAACATTTGTCTATAAATTCAGCCTTATTTCATATTTTGATTTTCATTCTTTCCTTAGGTTTCTAATAGGAATTTGAGGATTGCATCTTGTTTGTATTTATTTTTTAGCATTTTAATTATGTATTTTTATTTTTAATAATAATTTTATTGTTTTTATTTTCTTTTATGTTTTGTAATTAAAATTCCGCAGGGGGAAGGGTGAAACATTTAATATGATTAACTATGTCAATCTCACTTAATTATAATATATAAATTATAATATAATCGGACTAATTAATGGCAGACTATGTTATCACATATATGGTCGGTTTAAATATAAATTACATTACCGCATATATGGTTGGTTTTATATGTTTGACATTATTAATTCCTGAGAAATAAGAACATAAAATAATTTATATATTATAATAAGTGAGATTCCTAGGTTTGAAATATTAAATGTGGATCCCCTAACCCCAGCATTTTCTTTTTATTATAGGGAAGTGATGAAACACAATTTTAACAAGCTTAATAATTGATTTAATTATAAAATGGGTAATTCTTTAGTTTGTTTATTGAATCTTAAGTCTAATGCTTTTTGTTGCCTGATCACCAATAAGATTGATGTGGTAAACTTAAAATGAACTTGGAAAATGAATTTAAGTTTCAGCCTTAGATTCAATAGCTCACGATCTTCCTTGAGGATAGATAATCCTTTAATAGATTTCCTTACATGATAGAAATATACATGTCGGGCGTGTGTAGCCATAATTGGAACTTGAACTTAATGAATTCATATAACTTTGTTAACATATGAATATGATTAATTGGGTTATTTGGGTATTTGCATCTAACCATTGGAAGAGGCTTTTGCATAACTTCGTGTTCCAGGTTAACAAACTGATTAATTACACATATATAAAAGAATCAATTCATCATTAGAATATTATTGTGCGGAGTCACAACCCTAGATATTTGTGTCGTTTGTTATTTTCCTTAGTATTTTCTTTTGTGTTTTATTTATTTAGCAAATCCACATTCAACCAATCAAACAATCATTCCCTTCTCCCTTGAATTAGATACTTATAAATAAATAGCATCAATAATTAATAACAACAATAGGAATTAAGTCCCCATGGGATCGATATTTTTATACTGTTTGAACGATACGTGCGCTTGCGTTAAACTCGTGTGATTACGTCGGTCAAGTTTTTGGCACCGTTGCCGGTGACTTATTTTTCTTGAGTTATTAATTTTGAAGCTATCTAATTTACTTGTATATAATTTTATTTATTTATATCTGTAATTTTTATTTCCTTATTTTATTTTTCAGGTGGTTGAAAATGGATCTTAGTTGGGTAATAAAAGAATTCCGAGTTTTACGAGGTGAAGATACAGCACAAATCAGTGAGCAACAGTCCGATTTTCTGAGGCCTGTTGTCGAGCCCAACAACTATCACTGGATACCATAACCAAGCAATACTACATTTGCTCAACAAAACGCAATGGGAAGATGTGAAATATGTGATGGTAACCACCCGAACGATCAATGCATATACCTTTCAGGGTGGCAGAATTATCAGAATCATTCAAGGTATTAAGAACCGACATATTTCACAAAACCATATTTTCCATCTTATCCACCATCCACCTATGATCTTCATCAAGAACCAGAACCATCAGAGGAAGATCAGTTGATTTACATGCTCAAAGATTGGCTCGAGGAACATAAGGCTCAATTTGATGCACAATTTCAGAGTCAAGCAGCATCGATACAGAGGATGACAGATCAAATTAGACAATTAACAGACAACCTGAATTATATATCTCACGGAGCAAATTCAAATAATACTGAGGAAGATTTCGAGTATCCAGAGTTTCATCATGACACTTTAACAGAGGAAGAGGCTGAACTGTATCAGGAACCAGAGGTATCAGTTTAGGAGCCCGAACGAACAAAATCTCAATTTGATTTTTATTATTCGGACTCTGACGAGGATGAAGAAGCAGAGCTGTTTATACCAATAAAAATTGAGGATGAAATTCTGTATCCTCAAAATGAAGATCTTGGAGATTGCATTGCATAAATGTTTGAAGAAGAGCTACATGAGCCAATTATATCAACCATAGATGATGAAGACCTAAAATCAGACACATTTTTACATCCTCAGATTGACACTTATGGAGCATGCATTTCACAAATGACATATGAAGAGCTGAACGCAGAAATTCTAAAATACATCTATGAAGAAAAAGTGGAGCAAGAATCTGAACAAATGGAGGAGCAAATGTCTGACCAAATTGAAGATCTCATACATTTAGGAGAAACATCACTGTTTTAGGGAGTACAAATCAAAGACATCACCCAGAGGCTTGACAGAATGGAACTCTCATTCAAAGTCAAACACCATACGAGACCTCCTGATTTTCTTTCAGGAACCATTGGAGCGACAAAGATTAAAAAGGTGACACAAGCACTAAATGAGACAAAATTCTTTTTGTCACTTTACCGTTGGAAGATACCCTTCAAAAGCAACGCTCATGGGATCGTCTTTAATCGAACATCCAAAACGACGTTGAAACCTCCTTGATAGGTGGATTTCAGTCACGTCTGGCTGAAGACGAAAAATTTAGCGCTAGTAGGGAGGCAACCTATGCAAAATTTTTATTTTCATTTAAAGTTTTATTTTCATATTTTGTGTATACATGTTGTAGAGTTTTAAATTTTGTGTGTTATTTTTACAGGGAAAAATATAGACGGCGTATTTTAGGCAGAGCAAACTAGTGAAAATGGGATTATCACAGTATAAAATCTTAAAAATCGCGAGGATAAAAATTCAATCCAGTAAAAACACGCGTCCCAGTGGATTTATTCGTCGAAAGACTTGATTTTGCCAACAAAAACAAATCTCGCTTCGCGACACGAAAGACCCTGTGTGTAGCGACACCATGACCTAAAACACGGAACCCTCAACTTAGGGCGTCGCATCTCGACTCAGGAACAAACTGAGAGTCGCAACGCGCACGCGATAACAGGACTTAAACCAGCAGCCACCTCTTCTGCTCTTCATTTGCAAACTTCACTTTCTTCGGTTTTTCTCTCATTTCCCTTCACTTTTTTTCACCCAAAACTCGATTTCACCACTAAATCACTCAATCAAACACAATAAAACCCCAAATCCTCAATTTTCTCTCATTTTCCCTTGGTTTCCCTCACTTTCTTTTTCATTTTCTCTCTTAACCAAACAACCCAGATTCAGATTTGGAGCTCCATAAGTACGTGAATCACTCAGATTTGAGGTTCATCTTCACGATTTGGGTAAACACTTTCCTTAATCTTGAATTTTTTTAGTATTTATTTTAATTTCCGAAAAAAAAAAAGAAAAAAAATGTGATTGTGTGATTGTGGACTTTGATTAATTTCGTAGAATTAGGGGCGAAGTGTGAAGGCGGTGAATTTTTGAAGTGTTATATTAGGTGGAAATTTGGTTAATCTTGATATTTTAGGGGAGGTGCTGTCAAATTTGTTGTAAATATTTAAAATTGGAAATAGCCCCAAAAAGATCAAGAACCTCAGCGGCAGCCGGACCGAGTTTCGATGCAACAAAGTTTGTATCAGCAGCCACTGAGCGGCGATATGAGAAGGGAATGGAACAAAAAGTTCTAATAATAGAGAGAGGTTTTGAGATTAACCCAGGATAATTCCCTGAGATACATAGAGTTATCGTTACCAGACACTGGCATAAGCTTTGCCAGCAGCCCCACCCTGCCTGTGTACCAGTAGTGCGTGAGTTCTACGCCAATGCTTACGAGCATCAGGTGTATTAGGTGATAGTTCGAGATCAACATGTGACGTTCGATAGTACTACTATCAATAGGTTTTATGGGTTGCCTGATATAGAGGCTGATGAATATTCGACATCTAAGGATAATATAGATATGACTCATCTCACTAAGACATTTTGCATCCCCAATGCTGCATGGGAAATAAGTAGCAGCTGGGAATATATAAAGATGAGTTCTAGGTATCTTAAGCCTGATGTCAGGGTTTGGTTTCATTTCCTTACCCGAATACTGCTGCCAGGGACCCACATTACGAATGTTACTAAGGAACGAATGATCCGGTTATATTGTCTGTTGGAGGGATATACCATAGATATTGGTGGGCTGATATCAGCCAACATAGTTTGGGATGCGCGTTCAACACAGGTTGGCCTGCTATACTGCAACTTAATTGTATCATTATGCACGCGGGTCAGGGTACCTATAGACCTAAGGGAATATATGATGCAGCTCATCACTGCATTAACTGCACGTATCATCCAACAACTATGTGCAGAGAGACATGCTCCTTCCGGAACATCCTCATCAACACTTGCACCACCACATCAGCCTCAACCAGCAAGAAGACCATCTCGATCTCGCTCCATAACACAACGAGTTGAGTGGTTGGAATCTCGGGTCGATTACATGGTTCAACTGTTTCAACAAATGGCTCGTCATCAGGGAATGAGTGATGACCAGATTCTACCATATCCAGGCGACAACAGCGAGGAGGACGAGGAGGCCGAGGACTGAAAACTCACGGTAACATTGTTCCTTTATTTTTATTTTTGCTTTGTAACGCATTAGGGACAATGCTAAGTTTAGGTTTGGGGGTGTGGGTTGTTTGTGTTTAATGTTTTCGTCAAAATTTTTTCTTTCCTGCATGTTGTGTGTTCGTTTGCATGTTTTATTTTCGTCAATTTTTTTTCTTTCCTGCATGTTGTTGTTGGGGTCAAATCAGATAGGCGCAGCGGAAGGAGCGCTGTTCGGGCAAAATCGTAGTTTAAAATTTTTAAACTTACGATTAAATTATTTAATATCAAATATTAATAATTTATTCATATTTCACATAAATATATTTATTCGATATCATATAACAACATAAATAATATAGAAACATCGCGAAACTTTTGCGAAAATATTTTTCCGCAAAATAGCATAAAACACGTTTCCGGCCGAACCGACCGTCCAATGCTCATGGGGACTACCCAGGTCAGCCCCAAAATTATTTATACAGTTCGTGGGCTGCCCGACAGTGTCCAGTTCACTGTTTGGGCAGCTGTTACCCGGTAACGCCGTTTTTCGCTGTTTTCGCCTATTTTCACTCCGAAATAATTTTCGATAAATATTTTTCTTAGGCAATTAAAATAAACTAATTTATTATAATTACTCAATAAATAAAAACTGAATTTTTATCTGAAAAATCAGATTTATCATTAATTGCTTTGAGACCCCAATACTTTGTAAATTAATCATTTTGGTCCTTATATATTCAAATACATATTCAATTGATACCAAATCAATCCCAAAATAATTTAAACAATTTGCAACATAATCCAGAAACTTTTCCAGAAATTCGAAACTGCCCAGTAATTTTCCAGAATTAAGAAACAGCCCAGAATTTCTATTAATTGTAATTTGGCCCAATTTGCTCAAAACACATCAAGATCAAATCCAATCAATCCCAAATTTGACATACATCAAATTATAACATATATATGAAAAGCCCCAAAATTTGAGTGGGTTAAGAACCCTAATTTCACAAATTACTCAAATTGGGCAATTTACATTAAATTGATAAAATTCAATACTTTAATCTTCAAATTACCACACCAATTAAATCTCACCATCATGAAATTAATCAAAAACAATTCTAGGCTAATTATGAATGGCTAATTAACTCTAGAATGACAACTTTAATTTTCTAATTAATCAATTAAGCATAATTACACCTAATTAGCTTAATTAATTAAACATACATGCTAATTATATCCAACAAGTTTCCAACAAATTTAATTACAAACTAAAGAGTAGAGAAATTAATCTTAGCAACACAATTGAATATAAGATAAATAGAAACAATTTCTTTCTTGAAGGAAATTGAGAATTACTTACAAAATTTCTAAAATCCTTAAGCTTTTGACTGATAGTAAAGATTGATGGATGGATACTAGAGCAACGAGACATATTTATGGAAATAAGAATATGTTTCTCACATACACTCATAACAATGGTGATGAAAAATTATATATGGGCAATGTCTTTGCTGCAACTGTTGCTGGAAAAGGGAAATTGGTTCTCAAATTCACTTCTGGGAAAGAACTTGTCCTTATGGATGTACTACATGTCCATGAAATTACTAAGAATCTTGTTTCTGGTTCTGTTTTAAGTAAGAAGGGTTTTAAAATTGTATCTGAATATGAAAAATTTGTTCTCGCTAAGGGGGGAACATTTGTAGGAAAGGGCTACTTCTCTGAAGGGCTCTTCAAACTCAATGTAATTGATGATGCTAATATTAATAAAATAAATAAGGCTTCTGTTTACTTGCTTGAATCTTCTACATTATGACATGCTAGACTAGGTCACATAAACTTTAAATGTATGCATAGAATGGTTAATCTTGGTTTGCCTCCTAATTGTACAAAAGATAATATGCATGAATGTGAAACATGTGTTGAATCAAAGTTTGCTAGCAAGTCCAATAAATCTGTGACTAAAAGATCTAATGAATTGTCAGAATTAAATCATACAGATTTGTTTGATTTTAAATCAATATCAAGTCGTGGTGGAAAAAATTACTACATCACTTTCATAGATGATAGTAGTAGATATTGTTATGTATATTTGATACATAGCAAAGACGAATCTTTGAATATTTTTAAGACATATAAAGCTGAGGTAGAAAATCAGTTAGACAAGAATATCAAAATATTGTGATCTAATAGAGGCGGAGAATATGAATCTAATGCTTTCGCAGAATTTTATACTTCTAATGGAATAATTCATCAAACAACATCACCCTCCACTCCTCAATAAAATGGGGAAGCTGATTGTAAAAATAGAACATTAAAAAATATGATGAATTCAATGTTTAACAGTTCTGGTTTACCACATAACATGTGGGGTGAAGTTTTATTTATAGCTAACACCATCTTGAACAAAATTCCGCCAAAAAAGAGTGATCAATCTCCATATGAAAAAATGGAAGAAAAGGCTATTGGCATACAAAAGCTTGAAAATGTGGGGTTGCCTAGCAAATGTTCAAGTTCTCTTGCCTAAAAGAGTTAAACTTGGACCTAAAATTATTGATTGTGTGTTTATTGGATATGCTA
Source organism: Zanthoxylum bungeanum (assembly GCA_019454045.1). Taxonomy (NCBI): domain Eukaryota; kingdom Viridiplantae; phylum Streptophyta; class Magnoliopsida; order Sapindales; family Rutaceae; genus Zanthoxylum; species Zanthoxylum bungeanum. Next base: position 140,699 of record SKCR01025821.1, on the reverse strand, counting down.
AAAATAGTACAGCATACCGATTTCTAGTAATTAAATATGAAATTTCGGATATCCAAGTAAATACAATTATTGAGTCTAATAATGTTGAATGGTTTGAGCATATATTTCCTTATAAAGATAGACTTGATAAAAATAAACGTAAAGTGCTTGAATTTAGTCAAGAAAACGGGGTTGATGTTGCCTCTTCATTTGGTGTTCAAGAGAAAATTTTGGAACCAAATAAATCAACATCAACTCTCCAAGAGAAAGATTTAGAACCTAGAAGAGGAAAAAGAATCAATGTAGCAAAAGATTATGGACCTGATTTTTTAACATTTCTCACTTAAGCTGAACCTCAAACATATCACGGGGCCATAACTTCGTCTGAATCTATTTATTGGAAAGAAGCAATAAATAGCGAAGTATAATCCATTATACAAAACCATACATGAGAGTTAGTAGACTTACCATATGGTTCCAAACCGATTGGTTACAAATGGATTTTCAAGAAGAAATTGAAGTTTGATGGTACAATTGATAAATACAAAGTTCGTTTGGTAGCTAAAAGATACCGTAAAAAATAAGGACTTGATTTCTTTGACACATACTCACCAGTAACTAGAATAACATCCATAAGGATGTTAATTGCGATTGCAACAATTTATAATTTGGAAATACATCAAATGGATATAAAAACTGCATTCTTAAATGGTGAGTTAGATGAAGAAATTTATATGGAACAACCTGAAGGGTTTGGCAAAAGAACAAGAGAAAAAAGTATGTAAATTTGTGAAGTCACTTTATGAACTTAAATAAGCACCCAAACAATAGCATGAGAAACTCGATCATACAATGTTATCACATGGATTTCGGATCAATGAATGTGATAAATGTGTTTACATCAAGAAAATGAATAATGATTCATATGTCATTGTATATTTATATGTTGATGATATGCTCATCATGGGACCAAATCTAAATGTCATAAACTCCACAAATAAAATATTGAATTCGACATTTGATATGAAAGACATAGGAAAAGCTGATGTTATCTTAGGAATTCGAATTCAAAGAAGTAGTGATGGTTATATTCTCAGCCAATCACACTATGTGGAAGCAATTCTTCGAAAATTTAGACATTTTGATAGTAGTCCGTCTAAAACTTATTTTGATCATAAGAGTACATTAAAGGAAAATATTGGGGATAATGTGTCACAACTAGAATATTCTCGTATAATTGACACATTACAATACATCACGAATTGTACTAGACCGGACATTGCCTATTCTGTGAACAGATTGGCAAGATATACTAATAATCATTCAAATGATCATTGAGATGCTTTAATCAGAGTATTAAGATACTTAAAATACTCAATGAAGAATGGATTAAATTATACTAAATATCCATTAGTTTTGGAAGGATATAGTTATGCCAATTGGATTTCGAATGATACAGAAAAAGCAACAAGTGGATATGTATTTACACTTGGAGGGGCTGCAATATCTTGAAAATCACAAAAACAAACGTGTATAACACGTTCAACAATGGAATCAGAATTCATAGCATTGGATAAAGCCGCTGAAGAAGCGGAATGACTAAAGAATTTTTTGGAAGATATTCCAATGTGGCCTCAACCTGTGACGGTCATATGTGTGCATTGTGACTGCATGGCTTCTATTGGGAGAGCAAAGAGCCATATGTATAATGGGAAGTCAAGGCACATAAGACGTAGACATAACACAATAAAACACATGCTCTCGACTGACATTATTTCCATTGATTTTGCAAAATCAAAAGAGAATATTGCAGATCAATTAACAAATGGTATACTAAAGGAGCAAGTGATATATTTATCGAGGGGAATGGGCTTAAAGCCAACACAATGAGAAGTAACTTAGCGGAAACCCCACCTAGCAATTTAGTAATTCAAGTCTAGGTTCAATGTGGAAAACTAGTTGGGTAAAACTCAAGCGATAGAGCATAACAAGTTGCCCATTCCTATGATAATGAAAGTTATGATACTATGACGATAAGGATGAATGACTAATCATTCTTAATGACACTAACAATGTTTGTGTCACCTATATAGGAGTAATGTGGGGTCGCATTTATGAGAATGAAATGGCTAGATTCTCTAAAGCTCATATAAATCCAGGATTGTTCAGGACCAACATGAACACAACCGTATAAATCGAAAGGTGTTAAAATTCGATATGTGTGATACTTATTATCTTGATTTACAAAATATGATGAACAGATCAATGTCTCCTATACACATTAACTCATCGGTAAATCCAAAAAGTACTTATTAAGGAAGGTTCAAGTCCAAAAGACACATCTCCTAATGCATATCGTTTTTAAATTTTCTCTCGATCATGCTATGTACAATATCGCCACTATTTGCTATACAAATGTGGGGAATTGTAAGAGTTTATATAGCAAATAGAGGAAGTAGTCCCAAATCTAAAAAAAAATGGGAAATAAAAGGTTTATAAGTGTTCTCTATACACTTATATTAAATTGGAAAAAGCAAGGCTTGGGCTTGGGCTTGGATGAGTGTGGTTGGTTAGCTTGGTATTAGATTTAATTAATATATTTAATTAAATCAAAGATGCCCCTTGGGCCTTGGGCTCTTGGGATTCATTAATTGGCTTGCTTAAAAAAAATTTAATTAAGTTTAAATCAGAAGGTTGTGTCTGATCAACACAACTCTTCTGATAAACTAACGTTTGCAACACTTGATCATCAACTGCATTTCCTTTTTTCGAGATTGGTATCTTTATATAGAACAATATTTCAGAGTTCCATAGATATAAAAATACCAAAAATCCTTTTGATCCTAGAAAATAAATACATCAAGTAAATTTGCCAGAGGTCGAATTATTCAGTGTAGAATTTCGACTTGCAGATTGTTGAATCCTAGTGGCAGACGTCCAACAAACTACAAGCACAAAAGTATGAGCGAATTTATGCTATAGGACATAGCCTGTGTGCTAGCCTCAATCTATACAAGTCAGTTTATTTATTGTTTTGAATTACATATATTGTAATATTCAATTTCGATTTGTTAGTTTATATTTTATTTACTTGCGTTATAAGTTTCTGTTTTATGCGTAAGTTTTTGTTTCAAGAATATATCTTATTGCATTCGTTAATTGTTCTCTAACACTCTTTTCTCCAAGAACTTGAATAAGGACAAATGGTAGAAACTCTCTCTTAACTCTCTCTTTAAATGACTCCCTAGACAATGAAATACTTATGAAATTTTTGGATGATTAGAATTTTGAACCCATGGTCTCCTTTTTATAGGCATGAAATGATACATTTGTGGGCACCATTTGGTTTATGGTGTAACCCTCCTAAGAATTATAACTCTTCATTATGTCATTTGAAGCCTCAAGACACATTCCTTTACTTAGAGGATATGTCCCTTCATCTTTATGCATTTTCCCATAAGACATTTCTTAATAGACATGTCTCTCCAATATTTTTCATATATATATATTTTAGAGAATTTCCAACAATATATTGTTGATGAGAATTTCTGCAACTAAGTTATTTGAACAGTTCGGCGATGGCAGATATGGAATTTCTCCTTTTATGAGGGTAAGATGTTCGGAGGTACTAGTCAGTTCTCGACAAGTAAGAGAGTCCGAACAATGTTTCCCGGATCTGACCGACCAGAGGACACAACGTGGTGCAAAATTCAAAAGCCGACAACCTCAGAACCGAGGCCGACCACTTTAGTCTGGTAATTCGATTTGGTGTTATCTTTCCACATGGGATAGGTCGATGAGCTCAGATGTTATGGGTCGGGGCAGGAGCGGTCGGAGGGTTCGATAAGTCATTTGTCCGACCTCTCGGTGACCGGCGTATAATCAGGATAGTTTGGACTTTTCCTTCCGAAATCTACTTTCGTACTGGAGATCTTACATGATGTCATCATTAATAATAAAATGTGACAATGTACTCTTACGGCGTGATGTGACAGAAAGTCAGAGGGTAGGCTTTACTTTCGGCGAGGCAGTTGGGGGAGGGAGCATGTCAAATCGCCGGAAATCTGCAGCTTTGACGTCATAAAGATACGAGAACAGTGTCATGTATTCATTAGTATATAAGGGAATATTGATCTCATTTGTAAGGGTTGAAAAAATTTTCATTTGAGCGCTACTTGTAAGAACACCACAAATAAACAGCTCGATTTTCTTCAATTCCGTCCATAAACAGGTCGACCGAGCTCGTTTTGGTAATAAAAAGCAAACCCCCACTTTGTGCCCGTGGACGTAGGCTGGACTTGCTCCGCCGAACCACGTAAAATACTCTTTGTCGATCTTTGTATTTTTCTTGCCTTTTTGCTATATTTGCTTTTGGTCTCTCATAACCAAACAAATTCAAGATTGAATGATGATTGTATCGGGAGAGTTATCTCGAAACTACCCATTAGACGAGAATCACCCGTCAACGTATATAATCAACAATTATATCTTCAGATAATAATAAAAAAATTATTTGTTTCAATTTCAACTTTACAATGTATTTGTACATGCTTGTTAATTATACTTCGTTTTCCATGTGAAACTTGTACTAGTGAGAATCCCTTGACTTCACGTGATAGCTTCACTTTCACATGGTAGCATCTTATCATTTACTGTAGACAGCTATGGCGTGTTACACCTTTTTCACACCAAAATGTTTAAATTAAATTTTAGACATATAAAAATAATTATACTAATATATCTTCTTCTTTTTTACAAAAAAAAAGAAAAAAAAGAAAAAAAAAAGCTTTACATCGAATGAGCAGAGGGAACAAAAGTTACAAGCAAAGCCACAACACAAATACCCTCTACATAATTTCCCATGACCTTGAATATGAATAGGTTACACAAGTAAATATTTATTCTCATTCATCTTTTGAAAGTCTCTTCGTATCAATCTTGGAATATTTCATAAATAAATGAACACATGTCTTAACTTAATCATCCCCAAGAGACGTAATTTTACTTGCTCTGCTTAAATCCGGAAAAGATGATTTGGCCGCGAGATTTCCAACGATTTCAAAAAAAAAATGTGTTAACTTAATCAATTCTCTCTCTATTGTATTCTGCAATTAATTGAAATTCCATTTCAAAGCGGTTTCAAATTAAGTTTTATATTTAGATCCAACCAAATTGTGTTGTGACCTACTGATAGTCGAAAAGAGCTACTACTAAATTAGCATCTCCATCGGTAGGTGGGATATTTTGTACAGTCAAAATCCGGGGAGCCATTATTCGAACCAACAGAAGTGGCAGCATTAGTATCTTTGATTCTTCTTACTGTTTTGAGTAATATTTTAATAATGGTGTTTAATTATGCTATAATTATATTATTATTATCTATACTAAAGGATTTGATATTATAGCCTACAAGATTAGTAGTTGGAATTTCTTGTCTTAGCTTTTCTATAGATTCTACCCATAAGTCTTTACTCATTCACTAATTATAGATTTAATTATTTATGGCTGTTCTTGAAGGCTGTTTTGTGTTTGGGCTTCGGCCAATTCTTTAAAGGGTCTGTTTGGTTCAACGAATGAGAGTGGGGGAATGGGATTTTAATGGAATGAAGGGGAGAGATTTTAATTAAATATATGTTTGGTTCAAAGGATGAGAGGGGAGGGGAGGGGAGGGGAGAGTTTTTAATTAAATATATGTTTGGTTCAAGAATGGAGGGGAGAGATTTTAAAACTAATTTACTATTTTATCCTTATAACTTGTTATAAATAAAATTAAAATAATATAGGCTTATATTATCTTTGAATTAAACAAATAATAAAATTAAAATTAAAAACTCTACATATATAAAACATGTTATTAAAAATAAAATTAAAACAAGCATCAAACCAGTAGCTATGTTTTGACATAGATGAATAGATAAAAAAAACACTGCAAAATATCCAAGTTTATAACATAAATTACTAAAATGATTAAGTTCAGATAATACGCAAAATGTTAATAAGGTTTCAGCAAAATAGTTAGGAGGAGAGTTAAAATTGGCTTATGAGGGATTTTGTAATTAGGAAAATTTATGATTTTTAATAACTTATAATTTAGTCATTGCATTTAAAATTTTAATTCTTCACTTTCTCTCCCCTCCAAAACCCCCCACTTTTAGAGGGGAGCTAAAATTGGCTTAGGAGGGATTTTGCTCCCCTCCCCTCCTCTCTCATCCCCTTAAAAAAATTGAACCAAACAAACATAATTTAAAATAATCTCTCTCCTCCCTTCCCATCCCCTCCAAAACCCCCCAACCAAACACAGCCTAAGAAAGGGAGCAAGCTCAATTGTAAGATTAAGAGAGAGGAAACCTTCACCGAGTTGGAAATGGGTCAGGACGAGACGGAATTTGTCAATTTCAATCTCGTTATGTTTACGAAATCAAGACGAAAAATCATCTCGATCTCGTCTTGTTATATTTGTCAGGATAACAAATCTCTCAATCTCATCCCGCATCCCGTTAAATCTCATCTCATCCCATTAAATTTTGTCGCGTCCCGCTAAATCTCGTCTTATTCCGTTGGCTAATCTCGTCACTCTTGAGTTTTCGAGATACATTCTCGTCCTTTTTAAAAAATGAGACATAAATACATATCTCAAATCTAGTCTCAACGGGATATGACAGAAAATTGAGACAGAATTTTTGGTATCCTCTTGAACATAAACAACATCTCGCTTCTTGTTGTCTTCACCAACCAGTGAAGGTACCTTCAACCGGTCATAAATTTTAGGAGTTAAATGTATTTAATATTTATCGAAAATAAAGTAAAATCGATGTTGTTTTCTCCACAAATAAAAATTGGTGGAGTGTATTCCTGTAATATTATGAGAAACAAAGTGATAAAAGTTATTGCCACCCACCCACCAATCTAAAAGTAAAAAAAGAAAACATATATTAATAATATACGTCCCTTCATCTGCCCAATTCCTCTCACCTTGATGGCTACATGTTGCCTAAAAATAAAATTCCAAAAAGGCAAATGGCAGAGACCCCACTTGTGCCTATAATATTCCAAAGTTAAATTGAACTCTGGATCCATTTAACTCAAACTTCAGCCACCCAAACCAAAACCTTACAGAATCAAAAGCAGCTAGCCATGTTTCCTTCCTCCCAAATTGAGCTACCATTCAATGAAAATGATTCACAAGACATGGTCATATACCAAGTCATTAATGAATCCGTGTCCCAAAATATTTCATTAATGCCCCCAGTAAGAAGCCAAGCTAATAACAACACATCATCAAACAGATTGCTTGAACCAAACCGGACCATAAGCAAGAAGAAGCACTATAGAGGAGTGAGGCGTCGACCGTGGGGCAAATACGCTGCGGAGATTCGGGACTCAGCGAAACAAGGTCAACGGAAATGGCTAGGCACTTTTCAAACTGCTGAAGAGGCTGCTTTGGCTTATGATAAAGCAGCTTTTAGGATGCGTGGTGCTAAGGCTTTGCTTAATTTCCCATCTGAAGTTGCTGCTGCTGCTGCTGCTGCTGCCGCCTCGTCGGTCGAAAATTCAAAACCGAATTTTAGCTTATTGGAGAACAATTCAGATGTGAGTGGCAGTAGCTCTTGAACGGTTTCAATTGGGACACAGAGATCAGAATCGAAGAGTAGCACAAGTGATGAGTCACAGTACAAGGGGCAAGATTTTTTTCCTTTTTTATATTATAATCTATAGATACTAATATCTAAAGTCTAGTGGGATTCTAAACGCATACATCTATAACATATTCCTAGAAATCCATCGAAATAAAATTTGGAAATCTACTCCCATAAATAATCTGGAGAAATCCACATCTAATTTCAAGATTATAGTGCGAATTTGAACTCATTATCCTCACCATTTGAGGGGCATGAATTACCATTGAGCTACTAGCAAAGGGGCGAGATTGCTTAGACAAGTTTTTGAAATAATTTTGAGATTTGTGATGTATGTATGAATTGTGTGAATGTTTTATTACTTTGCTTTTTAATTTTATGCTTTTTTCTTTTAGGTGTTTGTGCAAGGAGATACACCAGATTGCAAGAACTATACACAAGCACAAATTTGTCAACTAGGAGATGATTATAGTTTTGAGGGTAAATTTGTGCTTGTGTATACTTCTTGCAATTTGCTATATCTCCTTGCACAAAATGCTATATTTCCTTTTAGTTCCTATAATTTGTGAGGTTGAGATCGAGGTAAGGTGGCGCGTGAGGTTGACGGGCCAATAATAATCGTGATCTTTCATGCGTTGATGAGAACCTTAGAGATTGAAACTATAAAAATCATAATTTTCCTCCGATACCATATTAGATATGGAAAGAAAATTTTGAATTCACTCTATATTATATTTACAATGGTACGAGCCTTTATATAAGCTATATAGAGAACCAAAATAAGAAATGAATCCTTGTACAATAATAATGAATATAAATAAATATATAAAATTATAAATCTTAAGGATATTAGAAATTCCATAATAATATTCATTAACATTATGGAAACAATAATCCTTAACAAAAACATAATGATTTGGTCCAATCCAACTCAATTAAAAGTTCTTAATTTTCTTCCATATAACATTTTCCTGGTCCAAGAAAATTTGGTTGTTGTACCCCATCCATACTTTGTATTTGGCACTTAATTTTATTGTAACCAAAATTTGACCAAAATTGTTTGGGATGAACAAATCAAATTAACTTGATGTGGTCTAAATGTCTAATCAGTCTTCAAGGCGGCGGTCCTAGTCCCTCGTTCTCACTCTGTCAAATTTAATAGAAAATGCAAATTTAGCGACGACCCACAAGCAAATAAGAGTCAAAATGAAAGTTGGTGCTTTCAGGCATGATACAGATTAATCTCATTGGGAAAAGATTAAGGAATGTGTCTGTCGGTTGGTGTTGCTCGTTCTCCACGTGACATGCATGCGCCAAAAGTATTGAGGTCCGATTATTTGTAAGTTTGTAGGGATTTTTTTTTTTTTTTTTTTTTTTTTTTTTTTGCAGGTGATTAAAATGTGGGTGAATTGAGAAAAGACGTCCCCAATGGGTGTAGCTTTGTGGTGTAGGGTCCAGGATCTCACCTTGAGGTTCTGGGTTCGAATCCAGGGGTGCACTTCTTGTAAGAGTCTGGGACAGCCGGTGGTTTTACTTGCGCCGCGGCTCAGAATGGGTGATTTGGTGGCGGGGTTTCCATCGTTTCCAAAAAAAAAAAAAAAAAAGAGAAAAGACATAAAAGTGTATCCACTAGTGGATACATGTGGACAGCAAATCTAAGATTGATTCGGATGCTTCATGTTCATGATGATGATTATTACTTAGTATAGCCATGTTACCATAGCAGATCTATCAGTATTCTAAATGTCTCAGATTAATTTAGATTCTTGAAATTGGGAAATATTTATAAAGCTTATTTAGACGACGCGTAATTTAAACAACTGAGCTGGTTACATTGTATTCATTCAGTGATTGGGAATTCAGTTGGAAACTTGTGCTTTAATTCATTAACCAGCTAAATAAATGAAGGATAAATGGATATTCAACAAGCTTTAGCGTTTAAAATTTTAGTGTCATAACATCAGTCATCGTAAAATATATTTTTATCATCGTCAAAATAAAACGACATTAAAAGTAATAATATATTGTGTCGCAACGTTCAATGATATTAAAAATACAATATTTAGCGTCATCAAATAATACATCGAGACATAAAAAAAAATTCAACATTTAGTGTCATTACAAAAATTTCGATATTAAATATCAACATTTAGCGTCGAATATAGGTAGTGACGCTAAATATCAATATTTAGCGTTGCTAGATCTATGCGACGCATAATTATCACATTTATGGGTCGTCTAATACCGATTTAAGCGACGAAAAACGACGACACAAATATTTTTAGCATCGCTTATTCTACAACGACGCTAAAATATTTCATCCATCACCTTTAGTATCCACTTCATGTATCGCCTTTTTCGCGCCAAAACTTTTAGGGTTGACATTGACCTTTTTTAACATTGAATTTTGACGACGCTAAAAACTCATTTAGTAAACATTAAGAAAGAGGTGGGATTTCGGTATTTTAAAGGCAATTCCTTGGCTGACTAGTGTGGCTAATTTGCATGAATATGCCATAATATTGATAACCCTTCCTTAAGTCATGATCAATTACATAAGAAACAAAGAATTAAGCTCATGTACAGCTGGCAGCCTGGCTAGAGTAGGAATGACAATGGACCGGGCTGGACCTTATTGGGCCGGGCCAGGTTTATTTTAAAAAAGATTTTATTTTAACTGTATTGGATTTTAAAATTTTAGTTATAAATCTATGTATTTAAAATTAAAAATTAATATATAATAAAAAAATATTTTTATTAATAAATATCGGGCCGAGCCGGACTTGAAATTTTTTAGTTATGCCCGATCTGACCAGTTTGCCTCAATCTGAGGATTCAGAGAATTCATTGTCGCATTTTGCATACTTGAATTTGTATTCGGAAATTTGTGTTCCAATTTATCTCTATTAAGTACGATCAATCACAATTGGTTGAAAAACACATGACAAAGAGCAAAGGGAAGAGAAGCAACGATCCAGGAGCACCAAAAACTTGTTATGAACTAGAAAAAAAAAATACAAGCGGAAAGATATTATTTAGCCAAAAGAAAAATAATTATTGTTGATAGTGATTTTTGGGCTTCTGGTCCTCAGCAATTTTAGAAGGGCATGAAGGGAATTTCCAGTCGGGCTTGGTAATCGAAGGCATCTGGCTCAGTAGAGTGGTCGGGCTCGGTAATCATTTCCTCATCGACCCGAGGAATAAAAGTATTTGGAAAAACAAGGCGATCAGGGATCTCAAGTTCGACCCGACCAGGTGGCTCGACACAACATGATGGATGTTGTTACGACCACCCGACCTGGTGGGGCAGGTCGGTGTGGATTAGGGCGGGTCGTGGTGACATTGATCGGGACCAAGTATCGAGGTGTAAACCCGGCTTGGGGACTTGCACCATCCATAAAGTCTTGATATGATAGGCGTAGCTTGTAAGGCTACCTTCTGACACACGCCGTGTGAACGGGTGGGTACAAGCTGGCATCATAAATATGGCTAGAGTGTAATGAAGTGTCATATGACATGTCTACTTTCGGCAGTGGCAGATTCACGTGGCTGACGTCACGGGGACGGTGGAATAGTGCTATTTTCTTTAGTATATAAAGGGGTTGAGTGCAATTTTGTAAGGGTTAGTAATTTTCATTCAAAAAACTTGTAAGAGAGATAAAAAAAAATGGTATTTCTTTGGGAGAGTACAAGAAAGAGGTCGACCACATCTGTAATAGTCATTTTAGCATTGGTCGGTCAAACCCGACCACTTTATAAAAACTCTCTTTCTTTGTGTCCGTGGAAGTAGGCCGGATCCACTCTATCGAACCACGTTAAATCTCATGTTCTTATCTGTGTGTTTTCGATTTTTCCGCTAAGTTTATTTTTGGTTCCTAAGAAACCAAACAAATTCACAGTTGGGGGAAGATTTATTCGAGGAACGAGTTTCCGGATTTGTCCCTGGAACGAAAATCAGCCATCAATAATTATGATGTAGCGTTTGATACATAATTATTTGGCTAGTTCATAAGCTAACTTAAACTCTAACTGTAATACTTATAAGTTGGTTTATATTTTCAATCAATATATATTCTTTACTAAACGATGAGTAAAATTGTTAATTTGCATATTCTTGTCACTTAAATTTATTGTTAAATTGGTGGAAAAGAAAATTAAGATTCAGGGTGTCAAGTTGTAAAAATCAAGATAAATATAGGGTTAAGCAGTAATTACATAAAATATAAGAGCAGTTATGTGCATTTTGAAGGATAAAATTTGTGTGCTAGATATAATATTGGTGGCGCGATATCATCAATTAATAAATAAATATATAATATGTGTAGTTATATTAAATATAATTATAATTTATTTAATAATTTTTAACATGTTAACATATGTATCAATATATTATTAAATTATTATATGAATGATATAACACCATCATTATATATTTTAAAAATTTTGTGAGTGGGGGAGGTTTTAATATGAGTGTTTTGGGAACTTTCGGAAGTATCGGACGTGCACGGGAGCACAGAACGCAAGGTGCAGCACCAGTGAAGAACTTATCACTGGCGCCAGAGTCCAGGCTGTAGGGGTTATTTAGGGGGTGAGTCGGTAACGCAGCGGAAGCGGTGAAAATCCGATTTTCAGATTTCAAAACTTTTTCTCGGATAAATTAAATAAACATATTTATTTAATATTCCAATAATCAAATTATGAAAATAAATTCAATAAAACAATTTTAAGTGAATTTACCGAAATACCCTTGCTTGTATTTTTGTCCGTTTTAGTCCGAATTGATCCAATCAATTTTGAATGATTCTAAATCATTTCTAAGATGAACTTATGATGTTCAAAACATCAAAATACCAAAGCAACCAAAATCCCCAATTTTCTTTATCTTGCCGAATGCACCATTGGTGCCCAAGTTGACCATTTGGTCATTTCATGCTTCAAAACTCATCCAAATGAAATCCAATCAACATGAAACTTTGCATGCATCATATACACACCCAAATGCTCAACATATATGAAAACCCCCAAATTTGGAATTAGTTTAAAATCCTAATTTTTCAATTTCCTCAAATTGGACAAATTAGACCAAATACATTAAATCAATTACTTCAATCATCATTCTTCCATCCAATCCAAGTCTCAACACAATGAAACAACTCAAGATCAAATCTAGGTCATTTAAGAGTGGGTCAATAACTCTAGATTAGCAACATGGTTTCATAAACCTTAAAAGAATGTTTATAACTACAATAGTTACAACCTTTCTTCATTACACATGCTCAACACTTTCAACCAAATTTCCATCATCAAAAACACAAGAAATAATGAAAAGAATAACTTAAGAACATCACAAGATGTTGCCTAGATCCTAAGGAACAAATTCCTTTCTAATAGTAAGTTGAAAAACTTACAAAATCCAAGCTTTTCTTTAAGTTTTTCCTTTTCTCCTTCACTTGCTTTCTTTGTTTTCTTAATGGTGTTTCTTGTAAAGTGTATTAGGTTAACTTAATGAAATGAAAATGAAAACAATTTATATTAAGGCAAAAATATGCCTTGGCCGAAATTGCATATACCAAATGCAAGAAATTGTAATTTCAATTTCATTTCAATTATCATTATATCAACTTGCACAAATATCTTATAAACTACTTTATTAGATATTTATTTTGGTCAACAAATGCAACTAATGTCATTTACTTTAAATATCATAATGTAAGATATTTATATTTTAATTAATTTAATCATTTAACAATTAAATAATTAATTAATTAATCAAATACAAATATATTAAATATATGTATAATATTTACATTAAATATTAAAAACATATATTCATTTAGGAAATAAGTCAAATAACTCATTTTGACTATTAATTAATGTGTATTTAAATTAATCAAGTATTAAATGTAAATACACAATAATCAAGGAAATGACTATCTAGTCTCTTTAGCATGTATCTTGTGTTTAACCATTAAACGACTTTATAAATAATCAATATTATTTATTTATGTTGCTCTAGTGCTCAACGAGTATGTTTCATTATTGAGACTATCTAGGTTCAGGTATATCCGTCACAAAATCTAATTTCGTGTCCATAATCTATCCACCCGTAGATTATGACGATCACAGATAATCTCGCTGAACCATACAGGTCGAGGTCATCGCAAATGTATAATTCCTCCGTCACAGGTATCCGGATAAATCCCAGAGATATAGATGTAAACGTCAAATCTCTATCGGGATTATCCAGTCGACTATTCTATTAGAAATCTCAAAAGAATGTTTAGAACTAGCTTCTAAACTTTACCACGGGCCCATGGTTTTATCTGATTGCTAATCACATGGACTACCTATGCTCTGATACACAGAACTGACGGATCCTATCTTGATACACATAGGACACCCTGAGGATCTATCTACACCCAACGAACAGGCGGAGGTCTGATCTAAATAGATCGGTGACGTGACTGCCGTCTAAGTGTAGAAGATGTCTCATGTGCCCACAATGGCATCTCAAGTCTAAGAATCACAAGTGCTACTCAACCCAAGAAGATTCTTATTGACGCTGGTGTACCATCCATTAAGAATCTTCGGTGAGTCGTTCAGTGTTTATCCGCTATAAACACCTACACGTCTATACTAGTCTCAAAGACTAATGGTTCATTGAGAAACCATTGGAATCATATATTCCAGTATACGACATGTACCGGTCTCAACGGGTTTACTAAACTGACCAAGTAGTGTAAACCTTGACCAGGAACAGTCTGAGAATGACAACGTCATGATACTACTCAATGTCCGTTGCGACGCTTTTGCAACTGTATCATGACTAATCATTCTCGGGTCATTACGTCTTTACCATATAGAAATATAGATTATATTATAGAAACTGCATATATTATTCATAATAATAATGTTTTACAGAAGTATTTAACAGAAATACAACCGGGAATTGGCGCTCTGAGCACCAACCCCAACACAGGCGTCGCGGTGCCTGCAAGCAAATCACGATCCCCATACAAAAAGCCGAGAGATGGGCGCCGCAGTGCCCAAGTCTTAGCGCTGCGGCGCCCTCGGCAGAACCATTCATATATTAATTCCCGAGAGAAGGGCGCAACGGCGCCAATTGATCAGCGCCGCGACGCTGCGGGTTAAGGGCCCGTACGTACCTAAACGTGGAATTTAAGATTTTTAAGATACCCAATGACACCAAAGTTCCATTATAAATACATTAGTTCATCTAATACTCAAGATGAGGCTAATACATAGCAAAAAACACCAAAATACATATTTTAGAGAGATCCAAGGAGAATGATTGAAGAGCGACAAGAGGAGACGAAGGCGGTGACGTCCGAAGAGGAAGAGATTCAATTCATGTTTTATCTTCTTATTTCTTTCTTAGAACTCTAATGATTTCCATTAGATTCATGACATGTTTTCATTGTTCTTATCTTTAGTCATGAACTAAACTCCTTAATTCTGGAGAATGATGTAACTGATGCTTGAACCTTTGTTTTAATTGTCGATTTTGTTATGAAGTTTTATTAAGTTTATTTATATTCTTCTGAGTTTAATGCTTCTTGATTGCTGGCCACAATTTAAGATGATGCATGTTTAGAATCTATCACTCGAGAAAGTGGATTTTGAATAGATCTAGAGAATATAACCTAGGATTTTATAGAGTTCGAGAGAATATATAAGTTCATTTGAAGTCGTTAACATAGAATCACAAAGCATAAATAGTTGTTAACTACTAGATTTTAATAGATATATCGAAGTCTGTAGTTTATGATATTTTCACTGATGCTCGAGAGAGGGAGTGGATAATTTCAGAGTATTGACTTATAAACAATATAACTGAATAAAGATTAATTGACATGACAAATACATTGTCGCATATGTATTTGTGATTATCTGTCTGCTTGTTAAATTTGCTTTGATTACATACTAACCAAACAAATTCACTGCTGAGGTTGGTTTGTTTGAGAGACCGATTTTCCAAATTACTCTTAGAACGAAAAACAACATGTCAACAGGTTAAAATGTAGGTTATTAACTTATTACAATAAAAGGGTGTGAACAATAAAAACCACCATGACTAAGGGGAGATTCACACGATTTAAATCAAAGCAAGATGGAGTTTTTTTTGTTTTCAAATAACTTGATTATGATCTGGATTCAATGCACTGAAATGTAGAGATGCTATAAAACTCGTACGATAAATTGTCATCAGCGAATTAAAACGCTTGATTTATCCACACTCAAGAATTTCTTAATGGCTAAAAGTTTTGACTTTATTCACTTTTGCTCATGTGCTGAGTGCCTTTATGGCCATGTTTACTCGATTTTGATCTTTACATGAAAAAACCCACTTCCTTGTTTTGATCACATTCCCACGCCAAGGATTTTTGCTATCCATCAACCATGTGATTCAATACCACGGTCTATTTTGAATTCCAACTGTCGCATTATTTACATGTGCAGGTCAAATACTGACATTTTTTTATCTGTCAGAAACATGGTGTTAGTGAATGTTAATTAATTTTTTTTTTTAGTAGTGTCTTAGATAAAGTAATCTTTCTCTCCTGCTAATATCATTTTCCTTCATTTGTCTAAAATTATCTCATGGAGAGAATAGAAGATTCTTGTAACACTTGCAATGAGAATAATCAAGAAATACTTTCTACACTTGCTAGAGTCAGGAGTCCCAACACATACATGCCTCATTGCCACGTTCAATTGTGACTTCCAATTGTCGATTTGTTTACAAATGTACGAACAATTTGGATCAACTCATTTATCCTCGTTTTTTTTACCACGAACTTCGAGACAAAATCGAGTTGTCTCTATTGTCAGAGCCTAAGAGATAGACAGCTTAAGCCATGGCTTAGGGCCCTAGTTTATGGGAAAAATTTATGATTGGGGCCCCTAGATCTTTTCAGATATTGTTACTAATTAATTAATTTGATTTAACTTAAGGTTCCTTCTTCAGCGGCTCGCCTCAGAACCGAACTTGTCTGCTGTATGATATGAAGCTTTTGAGATGGCTTGCAATGGAGTCTAAAGCTTTGGTCCCATGTGGGGACATTTTTTATGGTATTGGAAAGCAGGCTTGGAGCAGGAACCACATAATATATTGTTCTTGAGATATGAAGACTTGAAAGATTGGAAGTTTTTCAATCTAAGATAGCTTGCATGTATTTGAATTGATATGAAAAAGTTAAACAGGGAGGCAGTAGCTAAACATAGGATTTAATTTTTTTCTTCCACATTTCAAGTGCTTAAAAAGTTCAATAAGAACTACTTTGTCATTAGATTAACGTATTGACATTGAGTGATTTCAAACCCTCTCGGGCAATAATTTGATACATTTTTTGTGTTGGGTGAACAGCATCCCAAAATATAAATTTCCCAGCATCATCACAAGTACTCAAACCTCTACATGTATCACCATATTCCACAGTTCCTGTCCCACAACACCCTTTTGAAGTTTCACTCAAACCTGCCATTTTTTGGGCACCAATATCAGTGTTATTGCTCACTCATAACTTGTTTCAAAAGCTGTAAATAACTTGCAAATCAAAATAATACTAACCATATTTGTTGGGTTTGTTAATGGCATCTAGGATGACACCATAACAATCAAGATAAGCAGATTTAATCCCTATTGTTGTTCTGAGAATGGCCAATTTCTCTTGAATCTTGGAGTTCAGTGAGGATGCTAACTTGTTATAACTCTCTACACATGTTGTTTGGTCCTGTAGAGTCTTGACTATTGGCATGCAGCCCAAAGGGGGTACCCCAACAACCACCAATCTTGTGGCTCCTAGACTTTTCATCACCTGCAATCAGACAACGACACGCCGAAAGAAGATTAGACCCATAATTGAAGAGGGGTAGTAAATACAAAGTTATTGAGTTATTGTGGTTGGTGACCTATATAACTCTGATGTTCTTTAATATGGAAGGTAAATGTGATTGTACAGTTGTGAAACCCAACCTCTGTTAAAAGATATTTTATATAAATATTCACACTAGCTAATATCACACATGGAGCTGATTGCCTCAAATCTCTTCCTCTCCCTAATTCTGGAGGCTACACCTGTGACTGTGAGACTATGGTAGTTTGATGGTACTAAGTATATACTCTAATCTTTATATGGCTCAAAATATTTAGGTTCGAATAGTTCAAATGAGGCAATGCCATTAGTGATTGGCTCACGGAACAGAGCTATGGGGAAATTGGGCTTAGGCCCACATTGATGCCCAAAGCGGACAATACGACCTCGATTTTGGGTGTCAAAGAAAGAGAATTTCTTTTTAGAAGGTAAATGTGATTTTACAATCATGAAACCTAACCTCTTTTAGAAGACATCTTAGACAAATATTAAGTATTAAATTTCAAAATTGACAAAGAGAGAGAGAGAGAGAGCACCTTAATGTCCTTAAACATGGATGTGATTAAGTAATTTTCATACTGTTCCACAGTAAATTGCTTGGAGCGAAAGGGTTCCAAATAATAATTTTGGAGGAAATCATTTGTGCCCATACTTAGTAAAAAAATAGCATTGCTAATGATTTCTTCTGCCTTCTTCACACCCACCAAATTTTCCAGGTGCATCTTGTAATGCTTAAAGTACACCAGTTGCCTTGACACAGTTAACACACCCTGTTTCACCAAAACCAAAACTAACTCAAACATTACTTCTATTTCAAATATAGGCCAAGCAATTTTGTACAAGAAGATTTAAAGGACTTACTGAGATATTGGCAGTGAGGTCATCATAACCTGAACCAGCAGAAGCAAAACTAACCCCATGTAACAAATCTATCTTCTTGATAGTGGGATCAAGAAAGGCTGGAATCGCCTTAGTAAAGCCAAATGATTCAGCTGTAAAAGGAATAAAGAAGAGATCAAGAGAGTAAAAAAAAAAAAAAAACAAATGAAGTCTGGGGAAAAATAAAACCCTTAAAAATAAACATGCATTAAGCATAAAGATAAGTGAAAATAAGTTACCAATGAAGTCAGTGGCAAGCCTTCCATCAGTGAACCTTCCAGTGGGGCGGCCGTTAAAGAAATTCTTCCCGTAAGGGAGAAAATTACCCTTCATGGTAGTTGCAAGACGGTTGTTGTTTCCAGGATCAACACTGGAATCACCAAAAACCAACATGGAAGTCACATTGTTTTTAGCAGCTATTTCTTTCAATCGAACAATGTCTAAAGCTTGTGAGAGTTGCTGCATTTGCATTAAGGCCAGCACCAAAACCATCACCCTCATTATCATTAGAGCCATTCTTGTGGAAGAGAGCTACGGGAATGTGCAAGTGTTTTTATGTCTTGATTCGATTGATGTGAATGTGATCAAACACCAAAGTGATACCTTCTTAAATAGGCATGAGGATAGCTGGTTGTGTTGGTTGAATAACATTTAACACGTCCCAAAATGCTGAGGGATTTTACAGTACTGTGCAATAAGATTGGTTTGGACTGTGGAACAGGCCAAGCAACTTTTCACCGCTGCTCTATCTGTTTAAACATGTCTTCATACATAATTGCACGACCCTAATTTTAAAGCAAGTGGGAGCAGCCGTCTTCAATGTGTTACTACAGTGTATAGCCCCAAGTCCAATGCCCAGTCAAAAATATAGATGGTAAATTGTTACTTTTTGTATAACAATTATGTATCTAGAGCTTGTCAAATAGCTAGATTGTGCCCAATTGTGCTATGCAGGGATTAGGGACATAATCAAAATTATTAGGATTGGTGCTCGAAGCGCCAATCCGGATCGTATTTATGTCCGGTTCATGAATACGAACAATTATTTTTTTTTCATAATTTTACGTATTTATGATAGCACATTATGTCTTATATATATATATATATTAGATAAAGACCTGAGGATTTACAACGTAATGCGCAGTTACAACGTAAGTTGTAATTGACATTGGGAAGTGTCACTATAAGTTGTATATTCTGAAATAAAGTTCATGGTCAAGATTTACTGACACAGGTCGGTAAGTAAAGTTCGTTGAGATCAGTACATATCGTATATCGAGACTTGGTTCGATGATTTATCCCAGTGAGCCATGAGTCTTCGGAGGCTCGTATAGACATGTATGTGTTTATTCGATAAACACCGAACGACTCACCGAAGATTTCCTAATAGATGGTACACCAACGTCAATAGGAATTTTCTCTAGTCAAGTAGCATAGTGGTACTTAGACTTGAGATACCACGGTGAATATATTGATAATAGTCACATCAACGACCTATTTATATCAGACCTCGGCATGTTCGTTATGTGTGGACTGATGCCCATGATATCTGGTGTGTATCAAGATAGAATCTGTCAGTCTTGTATACAAGGCATATGTATCATGTACGTGTTTACGATCTGTTAAATCCATGGTTGTGGTACACTGTGAAAGCGAGTTCTTAGTGTTATTTATAGACGTAAATTTATAAGTCGACTATATTATACCTTAGAGATTTGACATTCTCATCTATATCTCCGATAAAATATGGATAACTTGTGACGGATGGATTATACTTATGCGATGATCTCGACTTGCATAGTTCAACGAGATAATCCGTAGTCGTCATAATTTACGAGTAGGTGAATTATGGACATGAAATTGGATTTCGTGACAAATGTATCTGAACTTAGAGAGTCTTACAATATGAAGTGTACCCGTTGAGTACTTGGGCAACGCGTTATGAATAATACTGATTATTCATAATATTTGATCGAATTAAATGAGTTAATTCGGATCGTTTAATTGGTAAATAAAATTTACACGAGCGGGGATATTTTTGGTCGTTCTAATGTGTATTTGTATTTGATACATAATTAGATTAGATACACATTAATTGATAAATTATTTAATAACACATGTAAAGTAAATAGTAATAATCATTATTAGTGTAATGTTTGACTTTTATTATTTTACCTACATGTATAAAGTGATTTTAATTATTTAAAGTATATATTAATGTAATATATGTTAAATGAAATGTCATACGTCATTGTCGTTTACCAAATATTTTAATTAATTAAAATTATTTTTGTGAATGACCAAAATATCTCCCCACCTACTGCCACTATCAAAATATAAAGTCAAATTATTATCTTTCTTCTTTAAGGGTGGTGGCTGAAACTTGCTCCTTTTTTTAGAGCTTCCAAAATTCCTTTTGCGAGAGACGAGAAAGAAAATGATTAAATCAAGAAAAAACTTAAGGATTTTTGAAGATTTGTGAGGTAATTTTTATTTCATTTAGCTAGAAAATATGTTTTCTTATTCTTGATTTTCTAGATTTGTTATAGGGTTTCTTTTAGTCTCTAAATTTGGGGCTTTTTCATTTGGATGATGGATTGAGTGGTTTTGAGCATGTGTAAATATACTTTGAACTAAATTAATGTAATTTGTGTTCAATTTATTGCTGGACAACTTAGTTTTCATTCTAGAGTATAATGACCACTTGTGTTATGCCTATAATTGTTTTAGAGTTCTTCATTAGTGGTGACTTCGATTTGGTGTAAGATTATTTTGATTAATCTTGAGAAAATTAAATCTAAAGTATGAAAAATGATAATTTCGCTCACTGTTTTTAGCCTTGAAAATTCTGGAAATTTTGTGATAAAAAATATGTCATTTGGATGTGTTGGATGTGTATTGGGAGGTAGGATAATTTCTGGAAATTGTTTCGGAGTGAAAATAAGCGAAAAACGGCGTTACCGGGTGAAATTCGGATTAACCAGGTAAAGATTGTCCAAACAGTGGGCAGCCCATGGACTGACTGAATATTATCGGGGGTGACCTAGGCAATCTCGTGTGTTTTCGGTTAGTCCATTTAGCCGAAAATGCGTTTTATGTCATTTTACGGAAAATCATTTTCGTAAAAATTTCGAAGTGTTTTCATAATTAATTATGTCATTATATGATATCGAATAATATGTTTAAGTGAAATATGAATAAATTATAAATTTATTATATCAAATAATTTATTCGTTAACTTTAAAAATTTTAAAATTATAATTTCGTCCGAATCATATTTCTGCCGCATATAACCCCTTCAAAAAAAAATCCTAATATGGTATTGGCTGGATGCCGCGACCAAATTTTGAGTGTCCAGCGGCTGCATTATTATTGTGATGAAAATTAATTTCTGACATTATTGTTGGAAGATGAAGATGTACGAACTGAAATGAAGCATTAAAACTTCACTGTTATGTATGAACACATTTCACTGAGACGAGTGCAAAAGCAAAAAAAAAGGCCTAATACATAAATATTCTTTGTAATTATAACAAAAAGCTTAATAGTCTCTCATTATTAGGGTATACTTATGTATTAGGTTTTTTTTTTAAGAATAGAAGACGAAAGTAGTAAGTTTATCATACATGTGTTCCTAAGAGGTGTGATTTGGTGGTAAAAGTTTTAAAATTTAATTGTCTAAGTCCTAAATTTGAGTTTATGAGGTACCCTTCTCGTAAGAATTTGAGACAGTCGGAGATTTTATTACCTACTTCCCTTAAATCTGAATTAAGTGGTTTGATGTCATAAAAAAGTTTATCATACAGGCATTATCTATCTGCCTCATTAATTGGACCAGCAGCTGTGTTGTGTCGTGTTATTGCAGTCAAGGTGTTTGATTAATGTCGACAAAAAATGATTCATATATCAACAGATGCTATGAATGCCCGGAAAATTTGAATACGCAAAGGCTCTGGGAAATATTTTTAATATTTCGCTGATTTTAATTGCTAAAAGTTCAGCCAGCAACTTTAGCTGTGGTTGAGAAAAAATTATATTATATTTCGGGTATAAAGGCTCACCAGTCACCGTACATAGCTCAGGTGGATACTATACAGCAAGTCCAATTGGTTGAGAGCATTAATGAACCTTACTTACCAACAGATATTGTTTCCAAAAGTTAGATTGTAGTTGATGATGGGCTGTATTATGGGTATGAGAGAGAATTGGGTTGGTATTATGTTAAATTATCATTAAAAAAAATTACATATATTGGTTTGATTTAGAGTTGGAAATCATTTACGTCAGTACCATTACATTTTTCGGCATTAAAAAAAAAAAACATTTTGCATCTCGTTAAATTTTATTGTGTCCTATTAAATATCGTCTCACTTATTCATGTCTTGTCTTTATTTTAAAACGAGACATAAAAATGTATCTTAAATTTCATTCTGAATGGGACGAGATCGCATTAGAACGGGACGGGATCAGACCAGATGAGAAAAATTATCAACCATAATTTGATTAATGATATTTATTTTAGTTTTACTTTAAATAGCTTTCATAACTTTGAAACATCATTAGAAGCTAGAACATATGAAATAAATAGTAACATATTAAAGCATATTAACCTAAGGTATTAAATATATGGGTTATTTTATGTTCTTAATTTGGAATAATAATGTCACTCAAACTACAATATAGAATTAGTCTGGATTAGGTCTTGTATGTTGTTGCAGTTATAGAAGATGAACATTAAAAGTAAATAACATATCATAAGATGATACGTGAGTATACCACAAAAGATATGAGATGAATAATTTGTAAATAATCAGAAGAAATATAAAATGAAGAGTAGAAAAAAATTTATTTGTTTTATTCCAAAATGAAAAGTGTTTACATATATTCATATTGGTAACAAATTCAACTCAAATCATTAATTGCATTAGCAAATTTATTCAACTAAAAATGACAAATACATTCATTAAATCAAGCTTATTTACCTACAAATACATTTATTAGATCAAGTTAATTTACCTCTTAAAAATGACAAATATATTCATTAAATCAAGTTCATTCACCTTTAGAAATGACAAATATATATTCATTAGATTAAAGTTCATTCACCTACTAATGTACCAAGTATTTCAAAGTTTCAAAGTATTATCACAATCTCTACACAACACCATATATACTGAATTACATATAGTAAAGACAGAGAAACAAAAATCACATTAAGGTCCCATCATTTGCCAATATTTCCATTTGGAAACAACTTCATGTTCAAAACTTCAAGGCGGCTGCATAATTTCATTCGTGAGCTACTGGACTATTGTTAGTCCCATAATCTGGTTGCTCGAAGAAATTGGGGAATGAAAATTAGCTGGGTGACAACTATCACTCACATGTTTATAATTAAGAAATAAAATATCTTATTGATTACAAGCTTCTGTTTAATTTTTTTTTAATGCTCCATTTTATATAATCTTTTGTCACGTTTACATATATAATAATAGAAGAGTAAAATTCAATTATATCTAATTTTTTATCAAATAATTATGGAAATTTAACAAAATTAGTCAAAAAAACTTTATCATTTGTCAAAATGAGCCACAACATTTAAGTTTTGAAAAAATAGCCACATTCTTTGAAGTGGACTTCGAAGAATACACATTCTCCGAAGTCCACACATAACTTTTTTTTTAATTTTTATTTGAAACTTCGAAGATCTGAAGTTTTTACTTCAAATCTTTGAAATTGTTATTTCGGATCTCTGAAGTTCTAAAAAATCTGAATTATCCATCAAACTTAGGAAATCCAAACTTTTTTCCGAAGTTTCTTAGGAAATCCGAAGTTGTCTCTGAACTTGGTTAAAAATCCGAACTTGTTTCTGAAGTTATGGTTAGTGTTGTTCCTTATTATTGCCCAAATAATGAGACATTTGCTTGATACAAAAATATCTAGATTGCACACCGTATTGTTGGGGCATTTGTAGTAGATATAGAAGATATTATTGGATATGGACAGATCGATCTACTGCCAAGATGGGATGAGATAGCCTTTATACTTTAGACGACCCAGTGTATGCTCGATTATGTCGGATGTTCATCACTAACATCGATCCGGAAACGATTCAGAAATACCATTTTCAGTTTTCTACTTAGTTGTTCAGGAGGAGGTTGAATATTACATCGGACTTGATATGTGAGGTATTGAGATGTTAGGTTGTGGAGGATATGCAGTTTGGGCCCTATGATGGCTGACGGTACAAAACATATCTTGATAAGAGAATTGCCATGGGTAGGGTACTAGGACCGAGACTTACGGCGAGTGAGCGCACCTCGGATTATGATGGTCGATTGCATGCTCTGAGGCGGAGGTGTTGGACAATTATGACCCATAACATCACTATTTGTAAAAGACATGGTGTTCTTTGTACAAATTAACTATGTGACAAAGGAAATTGCTCCTTTATCATTTGTAATTGGATTACTTGGATATATAAATGATAAAAGTCCATATGATTAATACCATATTAATAAAATATGAGACAATATTAATCCACGAAAAGTTTAATAATTAAATATCCATAGTCGTAGTATTATCGAGACTAGACATCGATAATGCAGAATAGGCTAGTATTGCACTTGTGTGCGTTATGGAAGCTTAACGACATAGTTCTCATATATTTAAGTATATGATACTTATGCAAATGTGATAGGAGGTTCTGTTAGCCGTTGGATCGGGAATAGTTTCGCTCTGGATAGACCCATCAGAATCTCATTGGTAGTATGACTATGTGTCTATGAGAATCTGAATCAAGGTAGGTGTATTTGGTCTTAACCTAAGACTAGCATCGCTAATACTTGCGACAATCAGTACACTTTGGTTTTGGTCTTCCGGAGCTTTAACAGGTTTTGTGTACGCCTCTTCTGGGTATACTGAGAATCGTAGTGTATTGGGTGTGATGTCAAGATGGAAGTATCACTTCAGTCATATGGAGATGATGATCACGCAAGGATACATAACTGGTACTCTTAAATGCAGCTATCGGGATAGTATGACTAGGTCATGATTATCCGATTACAGAGACTAGTTGCTAGTGATCTGATATATGCTTCGTACGGGGCAGACACAATTCCAGCCCTAGGCCTAGCATGTGGCATCCGATATTGGATCGCAATACGTAATACAATGTATACTACGCATGATACAGATTATTTATATATATATATATATATATATATATATATATATATATATATATTCCATGTTGAATATTTTTTGAGAATTGGGTAGGCACGGTGCTTTGCTAGAAGCCAACCATGTCTTGTAAATCGGTAAGAACATGGTACCGGGTACGCAGTGTCGGATAGTCCGACAACCGCATTTACTGCCAACATATCCAGGAATCTCTTGGGTCGCTTCCCAAAGATTCACCGATGATATTTGACTCGAACAGAATTAATCTGAGATTAAATATGAGAGATAAAATAATCTGGGATTAATTACGGTAAGAATTAATCTGAGATTAATTATGAGACATAAAATTAATCTGAGATTAATTACGTCAAGAATTTATCTGTGATTAAATTCGTATAGAAGAGAGAACGCGATTAATTTGGAGTTAATCGGTAAAATAAATTTAATAGTTAAAATTAGATTTTTCTATTTAATTTATTTATTTAGGCTAAAATAATATATTGGATATATTAATTCAAATTGTATTTTAATACAGAATTAAAATTGGATTTTAATTCAAGCGAATAAATTAATTTGGAATAATTCGTAAGCGATTTCCGTAATAATTTTATTGGATATTATTATTTAATTAAATTAGATTTAATTACGTAGCGACGAAAAACTCGTTTAGTCGGATTAAACGAACCGGACCCAAAATGTGTTGTGTAAGCCAACTAGAATTTGGAATTCAAAATTGGGTGGGACCCACAACTCACATCACTAGTCACTTTGTGACTGTAGGACACAGGACCTGGGCGACGCCGTTCCTAGGCTCGCGGCCTAGTTGGGAAGGATTACATAACATGGAGTCGCCACCCGGTGTGAACCGGGACAAAGATTTAAGGCCGCACTTACCCCTCGCAAGGGAAGACCTCAAACCGTTGGGTTCGGAATGGTCCCTTACTTATGTCACTTGTAATGAAAGGGTTCATGTAATAATTTAACTAAGCTTAAGTAAACCTTATTTCCAATAGTACCATGCTTCTAAATTCTCATATGCAAAATAAAACTTATGTGTACGTTTTTACATATATCTCATATTTAAAGTTGAATGCTTAACATATATCAAGATAGCATCGAACATACAACTTAATTTACATATCACATTCAGGAAAACACAAGCACACATATAGACCATACAAGCACACATATGGGCACTTTTCCAAGCGGTACGTGGAATTGTAGCCCAAGTACAGACTGCACTACCGTCCATTCGGAATCGGCTACGGAATTTACGTCTGGGTTTCCATCCGATATACCGCGAGAAATAATACTCAAGTGTTATCATGACATAAGCATACAAATTGTAATATATTGACACATTTGCATAAGAAAGATCAACCAATAGGCAATTATGCATGAATATAATAAGACAGACTCAGTTCAGTGTGTGCACGTTCGTGTAGCGTTCGTAAACGCGTTCGAACGGAAATGAAACAGAATGCTCACGTTCGAGTAGCGTTCGTAAACGCGTTCGAACGGAATGAAACAGAATGCTCACGTTCGAGTAGCGTTCGTAAACGCGTTTGAACGGAAATGAACAGAATGCTCACGTTCGTATGGCGTTTGTTAACGCGTTCGAACGGAAATGAAACAGAATGCTCACGTTCGTGGGCGTTTGTTAACGCGTTCGAACGGAAATGAGACCTGATGCATGTAAGGCAAAATGTATGCGCGTTCGAGTTGTGTTCGTGAACGCGTTCGAACGGACACGGACCTGATGCATGAAATAGGATGCAATACATAAACAAAAAATAAAAGGGCGCGGCGAAGCACTGCCGTAAAGGTGACCTTTTGGGGCTCTTGATCTCTCAAAGAGAGGACCTTTAGACCAACATACTAAGCCCATGCGCGTCACATCACACATACAAGAATAGAACCAATCATATCAACCAAGTATGCCCGATTGAACACATCTTACATCCAATCTGAACACGCATCAACCGGCGCGGCAAACATCGTGGTAAAGGGCTTTTAGCCCATCCCCATAGGGGATCTCACAACACACTTACTAAGCCCATGCGCTCGATTGACTTATACATACGAAAATAAAGATAATAATATCAAACTAAGTATGCCCGATTGAACGTATCTCGCGTCCCACCGAACATACATCAACCGGCGCGGCGAAGTAGTGTCACGAAGGTGGCCTTTTCGGCTCTTTGTCTCCTAAATGGAGGACCTTTGGACTAACTCACTAAGCCCATGCGCTTGGTTGAATCATGCATAACTAACGACATATTGAATTCAAGTAAGCAAACTAAATAAACAAGAGCAACACAACAAAGGAAAGATAGTGTCGTTTACCCAAGCGGTACGTGGAGTTGTGGCCCGAGTACAGATCATATTACCGTCCATTCGGAATCGGCTATGAAATTTATGTCCGGGTTTCCATCCGATATACCGCGAGAGTTGACACATCTCTCATTCATCCAATACCCACAACATACATCATACACACAACAGATACCACAAATACAGAAAATATAATCAAAATAAATGACCAGAAAGTAAAATGAGAATAAGTGTGAAAGATACCCTCAGGTCTAACCTTTTAAGCCGTCTCTCGGACTCACGTTCCACGAAGATCGAAGGGGGGTAAAGCTCCGCAACTTTTTCTGGTCCGATGGTTCAACGTCCTAGCTCACTGTTTCGCTGCTTTGCTTACGATTCGAACTCCGTTCTGCTCCTATTCGGCTCCTGTTTTGCTGCTCACTGCACGGGCTACCTGTTTCAACAACGTTTTCAAAGAACTATTCCAAGTTTGTGTGGGTTCTTAGTGCAATTAAATGTGATTATTCTTAAGGTTATCAATGCAGTTTTTTATGTTACTGTTTTTTAAGGATTTGGGCTACTGTTTTAAGGGTAATCTAGGAGGTTGTTTAGGCGTTTTTTATGGTGTGGTTTTGTGGTGATTTTCGGTGGTGGAGGGCTGCTGTATAGGTGGCTGTTTCGGCTATGGAGGGTGGTGGCTTGTGGTGGTTTCTTCTTTGTTTTCTTTGTGTGTGTGTATGAAGTTGTTCTCTTTTTGTCTGTTTGTTTAGTCTTGGGTGTGTAGAAAGAGTCTAGAGAGATTTCGAGAGAGCTTGGGTGTGAATTCTGTTGTCCAGCTTGGGCGTGATTTGTGTTGTGTGAAGGAGAGGAATGGCCTTGGTTAGGGGTTGTTTATATAGAGAAGGGTTAGGGTTGACAAGGGAAGGGATTTTGTTTCCAAATTAGGAGAGATGAGAAAGGCATACACAAGATTGAGGGGGGACAAGATATTTTAAATTAAGAAGTTGTAATATTTAATTGGTGTTGGTTTAGGAATACAAATATTTTACATTGGTAAATATCTTATTAGATTAGGAAGTCAAATATATGATTGGCTTTAATTGGTTAGGATTGATTTTAATTTGGTATGATTATATTTTGATTTAGTATGTGATTTGTTTAAATTTAGGCATGATTTTAGTTTAAGTTGGTAATTGTTTATTTTTTGGTAAATGGTTTAAATGTTTTATTTAATGTTTAATATTTAATTTAACATTTATTTATTTAATTTGGGATGTGTTTTATTATGGGCTTTGGGGAGCTAAATGGGCTGGGCGTGAGGCTAGCAGCAAAACCAGAATTACCGACACCGTTCGAACGCTTCCTCGAACGCGACACGAACGCCCGCAATCTGTTTCCCGTTCGAACGAAGTAGCGAACGCAGCACTAACGAAGACAGTGAGCTTGTTTGTTCTGAATTTCCCCTTCCGATATCCGTTTCCCGCGGCTTCCGTGACTCAAAAGGTAGTGCCTCCAAATGAGGCTCATCATCGGGTTTCACATGCGAAAATGCAATGCCTACAGTGATGGAAGTAGTTGGAATAGTAATTGGATTACTTATTACACACACCTACCAACTTTTGAAGTCAACTATTGGTATTAGTTTTGCTTTTTGGAAAAAAACATAACACTTACTTGATTTTTGGAAAATCAACACAACCAAAAGTCAAGACCATTGTTCATCGCGGATGTGTTTAAACCAAGAAAGCTTTGTTTCATATCGCATGTCTTGGGCGGTTGTGACTTGTTGGCCAAATTCAAGGTCACTTCTAGTTCATTGACGTCGATTACGAAGCTTTCACACTGTCAATGGGTCGTGTTTAACTGGAATCATTAAGTTTGTTGAGCCAAATCCAAAGCTTAGTTGATTAAGAGGAAAATGTTATGAAATATATTGGATATATGTTTCGGACTTGGAGGTCCACCTACCGGATCTAGTAATTGGATGTGATCCAATTGATCTTAGAGATCTACCTAGTTAAGTTTCATACAGCTTGTTGGCCAAAGTCAAGGTTGTGTGTTATTTAACGGGATCCTAGCCCACTAGGAAACTAGTTTTCCCGAGTACACCACAGAGGGTTAGAGGCTCGCCGAAAAATAGTGGGTGGCTAATATTAAATTTGCAATTTCGTTTAAATACTTGCCAATACGCGCTCTTTATTTTATTTATCGCTGTTATAAATATATTGTTGGACTAATATTTAATATTGCTTTCTTTGAACAGTTAGACTGTACAAGACAGTACTCCACTTGTAGTTGGTCATATAGTTGGACTATAGTAACCATTACATTTTGAGTGTACCCAAAATCGTTGATTGGATAGTTGGACTATTGCAATCGAGATGGCTGGAAAGATTAGCGTCAAATGACATAATCCTGGGTGAAAATGTCTTTAACGGCGTAAATTTTCCAGATTGGGAAATGAATCTTAGGATAGTCCTGGGAGTTGAGAAGTTACTCTATTGGATAGAGAATCCTCTCGGGCCCTGAGCCCGGAGTTGAGCAAATAGTAGAGCATGAGCTTAAGAAGACTCATCGTGATGATAACTTTAGTGCTTAATCTGTTATGCTTACCGCAATGACTCCTTAATTTTGTCGTAAGAACTAAATATTAGATCTTTATACCATGATGTTGAAATTAAAGGATCTAACCTTAGATCTTAGAAGTACGGATTTTAAAAGAAGCTCTTTCGCTCGCGTATTTCAGAGGGTACATCTATCGAGCACTAGGTGTCGCAGATGATTGCTGACATCGAACAACTAGGTTAGCTGGGCATTACCTACGAGGCCAAGACTTCCATAGATTTGATCTTATAGTCTCTGCCTGAATGCTGGGGCGGGTTCATCATGAACCAAGAGAAAACTCTTGGAGAGTTAATGACTATGCTCAAGGAGGCAGAGCCAGAGCTTCCAAAAGGGCAAGAAGTGCAATGTGTATCTTACTTCGACATCCCAGAAAGCCAAGGCTTGGCCGAAGGCTTCTGGGGTGTGAAGAAAAAAAGGCAAAGGCAAAATTGTCACAGTCTTCTGGGAAGACAAATGACATATCCCAACATGTCTGCCTAAACTGTGGCAAATGGGGTCACTGGAAGCGTGACTGCCGTATGGACAAGGCATACATGAAGGATGTGAAGACGGGCAAGGCTCCGACTTCAGGAATGTTTGCTATAAACATGTCCACTACTAGTTTTAAAAATTGGATTTTTGATACTGGTGTTGGATAATTATGACCCATAGTGTCACTATTTGTAAAAGACATTGTGGTTTTTGAGCAAATTAACTATGTGATAATGGAAATTGCTATTTTATCATTTTGTAATTAGATTACTTGAATTTATAAATTATAAAAGTCATTATGATTAGTTCCGGATTAATAAGATATGAGACGATATCAATCCACTAAGGTTTAATCATTAAATATCCATAGTTGTAGTATTATTGAGACTGGACATCGATAATGCGGAATAGACTAGTATTGCACTTGTGCTCGTTGTGGGAGCATAACAGCATAGTTCTCATATATTTAAGTATTGGATACTTATGCAAATGTGATAGGAGGTTGTGTTTACCGATGGTACGGAAACAGCTTCGCTCTGGATAGACCCCGCAGAATCCCATTGGTAGTATGACTATGTGTCTATGGGAATCCGCATCAGGGTAGGTGTATTTGGTCTTAATCTG
Organism: Zanthoxylum bungeanum; assembly: GCA_019454045.1. Lineage (NCBI taxonomy): Eukaryota > Viridiplantae > Streptophyta > Magnoliopsida > Sapindales > Rutaceae > Zanthoxylum > Zanthoxylum bungeanum. Next base: position 109,093 of record SKCR01025821.1, on the reverse strand, counting down.
AGACTTGCATCGCTAATACTTGTGAAAATCAATCCGCTTTGGTTTTGGTCGTCCGAGACTTTAAAAGGTTCTGTGTACGCCTCTTGTGGGTTTATTGAGAATCATAGTGTATTGGGTGTGATGTCAAGACGGAAGTATCACTTCAGTCATATGGAGATGATGATCACGCATGGATACATAACTGGTTCTCTATTATGTTGCAACTATCGGGATAATATGACAAGGTCATGATTATCCGATTATAGAGACTAGTTGCTTGTGATCCGATATATGCTTCGTACGGGGCAGACACTATTCCAGCCTCAGGCCTTGCATGTGACATCTGATACTGGATCACAATACGCAATACTACGTATACTACGTCTGACAAAGATTATATATTCCTTAAAGAATATTTCTGGAGAATTGAGTAGGCACGACGCTTTGCTAGAAGCCAACCATGTCTTGTAAATCGGTAGGAACGTGGTATCGGGTACGCACGTGTTCGGATAGTCCGACGAACGGATTTACTGCCAACATATCCAGGGATCTCATGGGTCGCTTCCCGAAGATTCACCGATGACGTATGACTCGAACAGAATTAATCTGGGATTAATTATGAGAAAGAGAAAATTAATCTAGGATTAATTACGGCAGGAATTTATCTGGGATAAAATTCAACTAGAAGAGATAGAACGATTAATTTTGAATTAATCGATTAAATAATATATTCGATATATTAAAATAAATTAGATTTCATAACGGAATTAAAATTAGATTTTAATTCGGGCGAACGAATTAATTTAGAATTAATTCACGAACGACTTTAATAATAATTTTGCTAGGCATAATTATTTAATTAAATTTGATTTAATTAAGTCGCAACAGAAAATTTGTTAATTCAGAATTAACGAACCCGGGCGCAGAATGTGTTTGCGGGCCCACTCGGATTTTGAATTAAAGTGGGGCCCACATCAAGTCACATCACATGTCATTCTCATCACTTTTTGTTGATGGAAGTTGGTAGTGGTTGATGACTTGATTTACACACTTTCTTATTTTATTTTGAAAAGGTGAGTGACATTTACCAACTTGAGATTTGGTATATGGTTTTATTTTTTGGAAATTCATAACACACTTAACACTTTTCACTTCTCTCGTTCACACACAAAAACCGTGACTCTCTCTCTATTTTTCTCTCAGTTGCTGAGAACTACAAGAACACCAAGGGAAGATTTTGTTGCAATTTCTTCCTAAGCTAGCACTTAAAGAGTCATTCAAATGTGATAGGGAAACATCCCTTGAGTTTGGAATCTCATTCACCAACCTTGGAGCTCAACACACAATCATCAAATGAGAGCTTGGAGCAACTTCAAATGAGGTAAATTTTTGTTGTCTACACATCCTACCTAGCCGATCAATGTAAGTTATTCCGCAAACTTCTTTGAGTATTCACACATCTTTTATGCTTATTGATCTTGGATTTGTTCTTAGAGAACCCAACAATGGTATCAGAGCCTATTTAAGCATGAAATGAACTTAGGGTTTATATACTTTATTTTGGGGATTTTGTGATTTGAGCATGATATCTTCAAATTGATGGTTTGGTTAAGCTTGGATGATGTTAAATTAGATTTAAGCATCTTAAAATTTGAGAAAATAAATTGGATTAATTTTTCCTAATTTTGCTTGCCATGGCCGAATGTAATGAACCCCAAGCTCATGGTGATTTTGATTTTTAAGATCATTGGATGTGTTTAAAAAGCATGAGATATATTGATTTGTGATTTAATTGGATTGAAATCAAAATTGGTTAATTTTATGCATGAAAACTGTGAGTTGAGGAGCATGTTAATGGCTTGATTTTGTTTCAATAATGTTGGACATGTATTGAAAATGATAAAACATGATTAATTATGTAAATTGGTATTTGGAAATGTTAATTTGAATAATTAATTATGGCTATACACTTTAATTAAATAAATTGTGATATTTGGAATATTAGAATTTAATTAATTAGGCTTAATTTGGAATTAAGCTAACAATGTTATATTTGGGCCTAATGGGCTTGGTTGGGCCAAGTTGGTTTAGGACAATTGGATTGGATCCAAATTGAGCCTAAAACCATTCCATTAAGTCCAAATATAATAAATGGGCCTTTTAAATTTAATTGGGCATAATGGGCCGAAATTAATTTTATGGCAAATAGGGTGATTCCTTAAATGGGCCTTGTCATTTGGGTTTGACCCATATTGGCCAAAGCCCATGCCTTATGAAATTAATTAAAAGCCTATTGGACTTTAATTAAATTGACATTGGATGTTAATTGGGCTTTGAGACCCATTAAGATTAGATTTAGAATCTAAGTCGTAAAGGCACATTAAAAGTGTAATTATTTAATTTGGAATTAAATAAGAATTAGTATTGAATACAAATTAAATCAGATTTAAAATTGTAGTTCGATATAATTCGAGAATACGCACTTTAAGTTCATATTCTCAAACGAGTTGGACTCGCGTAAATCAAATCGCTGTTTGAACATTGGATGATCACTTAATTCAAAGATTAATTAATTGGATTAGATTGATTGAATAACATGCTTTGTGTGAATACATGGATGTATTGTATGAATAATCTATATCGGATGGATATTAGATGGGTGAGGGTAATTTTGGAAATTATTGTAATAAATTTAGAATTTATTAAATTGGACCTATGTGTCCAGCCTTTATCTCTTGACTCTTTGTAATTCTCTTCTCACCAATTCCCTTCAATGTAATGATGTTTCTTTATTGTATTATGTAATTGGGTAGAAGTTATAATAGTGCTAGCCGGGGAGAGGAAATGAAGTGATTTGTTCTAGGAATAATTTGTGAGATATCCATCTGCATATCATTATTATTTTATTTATCGCGACTTATTATGCTTTTAGAATGCATGCTTAAGGGTGTATGATGAGACCTAATCAAAGATAATTAATTGGTTGCCAATTACGCGAAAAACCCTCAACAAAATATTAAGCGATTTCCTTCCATTGAGTGATTTATTCTCAAGATCCAAGATTGGCATTGGTTTGTTGGCCAAAGTCAAGACCTTTGTCCATCGCGGATGTGTTTGAATCATGAAAGCTTTGTTCTATATCGCATGTCTTGGGCAAGTTGTGCTTTGTTGGCCAAAGTCAAGGTCACTTCTTGTTCATCGACATGGATTACGAAGTTTTCCAAGGTCAATGGGTCCCGCTTAACTGGAATCATTAAGCTTGTTGAGCCAAAGCCAAGGCTTAGTTGATTCAGAGGAAAAGGTTAGGAAAATATATTGTATATATTGGCATATATATTGTATATATGTTTCGGATTTGGAGGTCCACCTACCGGATCTAGGAATTGGATGAGATCCAATTGATCTTAGAGATCCACCTAGTTAAATCTCATACAACTTGTTGGCCAAAGTCAAGGTTGTGTGTTATTTAACAGGATCCTAGCCCACTAGGAAACTACGTTTCCCGAGTACTCAACAGAGGGTTAGAGGCTCGCCGAAAAATAGTGGGAGGCCAGTATTGAATTTGCAATTTCGTTCAAATACTTGCCAATACGCTCTTTCAAATTATTTCATCATTTTAAATATTTATTAGTTGGACTAATATTCTATTATTTTTCTTGTAACAGTTGGACTGTACCTAAAAATCGTTAATTGAATAGTTAGACTATTGCAATTAAGATGACTGGAAAGATCGGGGTTAGAGACATTATCATGGGCGAAAATGTCTTTAATGGTGCCAACTTTCCTGACTGGGATATGAACCTCAGGATTGTCCTGGGGGCTAAGAGAATGCTCTATACGATAAAGAGACCTCTCGGGCCTAAGCCCGGAAATGAGCAGCCGTTTGAGCTTGAGCTTTGGAAGACTCATAGCGATGATAACTCAACTGCTCAATCTGTCATGCTCGCTGCAATGACCCCTCAATTTCGTCGCCAAAATAAGGGATTGGATCCATATACAATGATGGCAAAATTGAAGGACCTTCATCGATCTTACCTTAGATCGCAAATGTATGAATTACAGAAGAAGCTCTTTCGCTCTCGAATGTCAGAAGGTACATCTATCAAGCACCATATGTCGCAGATGATTGCTGACATCGAACAGCTGGGTCAGCTAGGCATAACCTTTAAGGCTGAGACTTCTATAGATTTGATCTTGCAGTCTCTTCCTGATAGCTGGAGCGGGTTCATCATGAACTACAATATGATGAACCAAGACCATACTCTTGGTGTTGGAGTTTAATCAAGTCCACAAGATCACAAACAATGCATAAAAATCAACATATGAACACATCAAAGGAGTAAGGCGGAATTCATACTCACATTGATGGGTTTTGATGAAATGAAGAACACAAGCCTTCAAGCTTCTCAAACTCGCGGTAATGGAGCTCCTTGTGCTGCTGGACTGCTCGGTTTTGGGGCTGTCTTCCTCTCCAAGATTCGGCCATGCATGGACTCCATTGAAGCTCCAAGCTTCAAGCTTTCCAAGCTCATGAAGATGCTTCCCTATCACCTATATATTACTCAAGGTGTGCTAGCACTTGTTCATCTTCCATTTTGCTTCTCAAAGATTTCGTGAAACCAGAAAAAAAATGAAGAAATCGGCACCATGCCGTGAGAAGAGGAAGAGAAGAAGAAGAGGGAAAAAGAAAACGTTTTGGCTCCAAGCCAAACGTGTACTGTTACCGAAAAGTGAGAGAGAGGAAAAGCCTTTTGTATATTTCATTTTTTATTTTCCAAGTAAATAAAAAATACATATACTCAACTTAAATTCAAAGTCAAAAAGGCAAGGAATAAAAAAAATGTTATATTCCATCTCAAGCCTTTTAACAGCTTTCAATCATTCCACATCACTATTCACATCACATGTCTTCACTTTATCAAAGTGACATATTGTCAAGTCATATCACTCAAAGTGACAATTGATTTGACGATTGACGCGACTAGCGATTTGACGCTTGATGTGACTCGCGTGCCGCGCTCGAATTCGAAATGCGAATGCGCTCGCAATCACTCTCGGGCTCGGGTTCGCTAATTCCAAATTAACGAATTTTCCGTCGCGTCGTAATTAAGTGATTACGCCTAGCGAATTCACTATTCACGTCGCTAACGAATTAATTCTAAATTAATTCGTTCGCCCGAATTAAAATCTAATTTTAATTCCGCGTCGAAATCCAATTTCGATTAATATATCGAATATATTAATTTTATCGATTAATTCCAAATTAATCGTTCTCTCTCTTTAATTAATATTTTATCCCAGATAAAATATCTCCGTAATTAATCCCAGATTAATTTTCTCTCTCATCGAATTAATCCCAGATTAATTTTATCTCTCTCTTCCAATTAATCCCAGATTAATCAAAGTGCGAGTCATACGTCATCGGTGAATCTTCAGGAAGCGACCCATGAGATCTCCGGATATGTTGGCAGTAAATACGATCGTCGGACTGTCCGAACACGTAAGTACCTCGTACTACGTTTATATCGATTAACAAGACAAGGTTGGCTTCTAGCAAAGCGCCATGCCTACCCAATTCTCCAGAAATATTCTTACAGGAATATATAGATCTGTATCAAGCGTAGTATACCGTAGTATTGTGTATATCGGTCCAGTATCTGATAATCACGTGCTAGGGCTGGGGCTGGATAAGTGTCTGCCCCGTCCGAAACACATGTCGGATGTCTGGTAACATAGTCTCTATAATCGGATATACATGACCTGGTCACAATATCCCGATTGGTTGCGCAACACTCAAGAGAACTAGTACCGTATCCTGCGTGACATCATCTCCAAATGACTGAAGTGACACTTCCATCTTGACATCACACCCAATACTCTACGACTCTCTGATAAACCCAGAAGTGGTGTACACAGAACCGGTTAAAGTCCCCTACCACCAAGACCAAAGTTTATCGATTATCGTAAGTATTAGCGATGCAAGTCTCAGGTTAAGACTATACACACCTACCTCGATTTCGGCCTCCCATAGACACATAGTCATAATACCAATGGGATTCCGAGGGGTCTATCCAGAGCGAAGCTGTTTCCCGTACCATCGGTGAAACACGACCTCCTATCGCACTTGCATAAGTATCCAATACTTATATATATGAGAACTATGCCGTTGTGCCCTCACAAACGCGCACAAGTGCAATACTAGCCTATTCCGCATTATCGATGTCCAGTCTCGATAATACTACGGCTAGGGATATTTAATGATTAAACCTTCGGGGACTGATACTGTCTCATATCATTCTCAGTCCAGGTACTAATCATAGGGACCTCTCTTCATTTATATATCTATGGTGATCTAATCACAAATGATGAGAGTGCAATTTCCTTGTCACATAGTTAATTTGCTACAACAACACAATGATCTGTGCAAATAGTGACGCTATGGGTCATAATGTCCAACACTTGGAAAGCTGATGGAAATGTTGTGTGAAGCAGAAAAAGAGCTTTTGAATTGCAAAAAACGCGAGGCGCACTTCTCTTCAACATATCAGTCTCCCAAAGCTTGGCCGAAGGCTACTGGAGGTGTAAAGAAGAAGAAGAAGAAGAAGAAGAAGAATGGCAAGGCCAAATCGTTAAAGTCTTCTGGGAAGGCAAATGACAAATCCCAAGATGTATGCCTGCAGTGTGGCAAACGGGGTCACTGGAAGCGTGACTGCCGTGAGTACAAGGCGCACATGAAGGAAATCAAAGCGGGCAAGGCACCGGCTTCAGGTATGTTTGTTATAGAAATAAACATGTTTACTTCTAGTTTTAAAAATTGGATTTTTGATTCTGGTTGTGGTACTCATATATGTACTGATGTGCAGGATCTGCAGATTAGCAGGAGACTGGCCTCAGGAGAGATAGACCTCCGAGTTGGAAATGGGACTAGAGTCGCCGTTTTGGCTGTTGGGACTTATATTTTGGAACTGCCATCGGGACATGTACTAAACTTATCATATTGTTATTATGTACCTAGTTTGACTACGAATATTATATCTGTATCTTTATTAGCTCAATGTGGGTATACTTTTTTTTAGAAACACTGGGTGTTTTATATATAAAAATGATATGGAGATATGCAGTGCTGATGTGAATAATGGTCTTTATATTTTGAATATAAATTAATCTCAAACATATAATGTAACAAAAAAAGGCTTAAACTAAGTAACAAATATGAAACTTATATGTGGCATTGTCGTATGTGACACATTAACAAAACTCGCATATCCATATTTTCGAAAAGTGGGTACTTAGACGGATTCGATCCAAATTCATATGACGTCTGCGAATCTTGTTTATTAGGCAAAATGCCTAAAACACCTTTTAGCGGTAAATATGCACGTGCCACCGAACTGTTAGCCCTCGTTCATATTGACGTATGTGGGCACATGTCTAGCCAGGCTAGAGGTGGATATGAATACTTCGTAACCTTTACAGATGATGCATCACGTTATGGTTATGTGTATCTTATGAGACACAAGTCGGAAACCTTTGAGAAATTCAAAGAGTTTCGACACGAAGTAGAAAAACAGACCGGTAAAAGTATTAAAACATTACGGTCGGACCGTGGTGGAGAATACTTGAGCAATGAGTTTCTTGATTACTTGAAAGAATATGGTATTTGTAGGCACTACATTTTTAGATATAAGTCCCTATGATGAGTCTCGCATGGAGACACTACCTCTTTGATTATGAAAGCCGCGGGTAACGAATGTCGGAAGGGAAAAGTCAAGAATTGACACATTGTTGGATTTAATTCGCTGGAGTAGCTGCGGGTTCGCTTGTTGGACCTCCGTTTTAAAACACATCCTTAGCCCAAACCCCCGCAAGACACACACCAAGCCACACGCCCAAGCCCATTAAATCACATCCAATAATAATTAAAACATTTAAAAAATACATGTCACAAATTAAATTAAATTAAATCAAATCCAATTAAATCAAATTAAATCACCTTCCTAATTTAAATAAATCACATGCCTAAATTAAATAAATCAAATTAAATCACCTTCCTAATTTAAATCAAATCATATCCCTAATCAAAAGAGAACAAATCAAATCAAATCAAATCACTTCCCTAATTAAAAGATTTTTCCTTATCCCACACTAATTAAAAATATCCCCCATAATTACACAAATCCCTTTCCTATTCAAATAAGGATAAACACAACCCTCTCCTATAAAAAGAACCACAAACCCAACCTTAGGATCCCTAGCTCACTCTCACGAAAAAAAACACAAAGAAATAAACCCCATAGCCGCATCAATAACCCAAGTCCATCCACGCACGAGTCACTCACATTGCCTCACCGCTTCAACAAACCATAGCCCTCAACGCATCAAGCACACTTACGTCTGCCTCACACCCCTCACGCCACAAATCAGCCTTCACGTTACACCACATGCCCCCCCCCAATAAGCCACTTACTTCACGCCAATAGCTTCAGATCAACGCCATCTGCCTCACGCCAAAATATGCCTCACGCCAAAATCTGCCGCACGCCATAAAGCCTTCACGCACGCACCTGATCCTTCCACGCATCTGGCCCATCACGTCCTCACTCAGTCCACAAGCCCACTCAACGCCACTGCCCTTCACACAGCCTTCAACACACCTCACAAATCAGCCAATAAACTGCCGAGCAACACAGCCAGCAAATCACTCCAAAACTGCCGCACAATCCCTACCCCTCACTGCCCAAAACTGCCGCAATACGACCCCCTTAACAGCCGCATAAAACCTTCCCTGCACTGCACCTAAACTGCTCACTGTCCAGCCCCTTTAACTGTCGCACACTGCCCAGTTTCACTGCCCAGTTTGCCACAGATTTAACCCTTGAAACCCCCCCAAAATAGTCCCTAAATTACCTTAAAACATAGACCAGAAAATATAGCGAAATGGAGTGAAAACAGCAGCTCAAACAGCGAAACAACAAGGAAAAATGTTGGATTAGTGAACCAGAAAAGTTGCGGAACATCAACCCTTCCGACGGCCGTGTAACGCGCTTTCGATAGACGACAAAAGAGGTTAGACCTGAGGGCACCCTTTTTACTTATTATCTTTCGTTTCTTTTATTTATTTTACTATATTATTGAATTAGAGTCATTTGTTGAGGCATGATGTGAATTCCGGATGAACGGAATGCGTGTTCTCTTTTGTGGTATATCGGATGGAAACCCAGACGTAAATTCCGTAGCCGAATCCGAATGGATGGTAGTGCGGTTTGCACTCGGGATACAACGCCACGTACTACTTGAGAGACACATGTATTTCGTTTCATCCAACCATGTATTTGAGCATGATTAGGTTGCTAGTACGTTATTTATTTTTGTAAGCATGATTTAGTCTAGTATGTTATTTATCTTTAAGCATGATTTAGTTGTTTATTCTTAAGCATGATTAGTTATTCGTTTTTCATTTGCATTAAGTTTATGTTGTTGTTTGCATTTCGCATTATATAATTGAAATATGTTCATGAGATTGTCGTGTGTTGTCGTGTGTTATGATGACTTACTTTCCAAGCATGCAAACTTAGACATATGATTTATCTTTATGAACATGAACTAGATATAGGTTGTTCTTGAGCATGTTGCGTAGATTCGGTTAAGATATTGCACAAATCATATCATTACAAGTGACATAAGTAAGGGACCATTCCGAACCCAACGGTTTGAGGCATTCCCTTACGAGGGGTGAGTGCGGCCTTAAATCTTTATCCCGGTTCACACCGGGTGGCGACTCCATGTTATTTCTCCGGTTTAATTCCCTCGCGGACTATTCTGTACTCCCAACTAGGTCGCGAGCCTAGAACAGCGTCGCCGATTTCTGTGTCCTACAGTATTCTTTCACAACGGACTCCTCCCGGAATACCTCAATTGAACGGTGTGTCCGAACGGAGAAACCGAACTTTGTTGGACATGGTAAGGTCGATGATGAGTCGCACAGAGCTACCTATTTCCTTATGGGGATATGCATTGAACAATGCAATACTTATTTTGAATAAGGTTCAGTCAAAGTCTGTTCAACAGACTCCGTATGAGATATGGACAGGAAAGAAACCGGGTTTCTCATTCCTGAAGATTTGGGGTTACTGGGCATACGTTAAACGTTTGGATGATACCAAACTTGAACCCAAATCGGATAAGTGTATATTTGTAGGTTATCCTAGGGAAACCAAAGGATATTACTTTTACAACCCACAAGAGAACAAAGTATTTGTTGCTCTAAATGCGGTTTTCCTCGAAAGGGAATTCCTAAATGCAGTGGTAAGTGGGAATAAAATAGAACTCGATGAAAATTGGAGTGATACTATTCCTGGCACCGATTCCTTAATGGAACACGAACAGTTCATCATGGATGAGACTGTACTATAATCTTCGAATACACAAGAACCGCATAGGTCGGAGAGAGTCAGAAAATAACCTGAGAGGTATGGGTTTCTGATCTCACCTCATGTGGATATTAATCTTATTGAGGAAGACGAACCGGCTACGTATGAGGAAGCGATACAAGGTATCAACTCCAGTTTATGGCAAAATGCCATGAAATCGAAAATGGATTCCATGTACTCCAACCAAGTTTGGACACTGGTTGATGCACCAGAAGGCGTAAAGCCTATTGGTTGCAAATGGGTCTTCAAGAAGAAGACCGACATGGATGGCAACATACAAACGTACAAAGCTAGGCTTGTAGCGAAAGGGTATCGTCAACGACATGGTGTCGATTACGATAAAACTTTTTCACCTGTTGCCATGATTAAATCCATTCGGATAATGCTTGTTATTGCTGCATATTTCGATTACGAAATATGGCAGATGGACGTCAAAACCGCTTTCCTTAACGGAAACCTTTTGGAGGATGTTTATATGCAACAGCCTGACGATTTTGTCATACCAAAACACGCAGACAAGGTTTGCAAGTTAAATCGATCCATTTATGGATTGAAGCAAACATCGCATTCTTGGAACCAACGTTTTGATGAGATCATAAAATAATTTGATTTCATTCAAAACGAGAATGATCCTTGTGTATATAAGAAGGTTAATGGGAGCGCACAGACATTCATTGTCCTTTACGTTGATGATGTATTGCTTATTGGCAATGACATTCCCATGCTACCATCAGTGAAAGCTTGGCTTTCATTAAAATTCTCCATGAAAGATCTGGGAGAAGCAGCCTTTATAGGAATAAAGATCTACTGAGATAGATCTAAAAAGCTGTTTGGACTCTCCCAGAGCACGTACATTGACAAAGTGTTGAAGAGATTCAACATGGAACAGTCCAAGAGGGGACTGTTGCCAGTGTCACATGGTGTCACTCTATCTAAGGACATGTGTCCTAAACCTCAAGATGAGAGAGACAATATGAGTCGGATCCCGTTCACTTCAGCAGTCGGATCAATCATGTATGCCATGATATGTATGCGACCTGATGTCTCATATGCTTTGAGCATGTGTAGTCGCTATCAGGCCGATCCAAGTGATGGTCACTGGATGGCGGTTAAGAACATCCTTAAGTATCTTAGACGAAATAAGGATGATTTCTTAATCTATGGAGATGAAGAACTTGAGGTAACTGGGTTTACCGTCGCAAGTTTACAAACCGATAAAGACGACTGTAAGTCACAATCTGGGTACATATTTTGTTTGAACAACGGAGCAGTAAGCTGGAAATCTTCCAAGCAATAGACTGTTGCCGATTCAACAACAGAAGCGAAATATATTGATGCAGCTGAGCCCGTTCCATTGTATTGTGACAATAACGGGGCTATAGCACGGGTTAAGGAACTGCAGTCTCATCAATGATCCAAGCATGTTCTTCGATGTTTCCATCTGATTCGTGAGATCATACATCGTGGCGATGTGAAGATCGAGAAGGTCGCATCAGATGACAACATTACAGATCCGCTGACGAAAGCTATTCCTCAGCAAAAGTTTAAGCGACATGTACATAGTTTAGGTGTTAGATACTTGAGTGACTGGCTATAGGCCAAGTGGGAGATTGTTGGACAATTATGACCCATAGAGTCACTATTTGTAAAAGACATTATGGTTTTTGTACAAATTAACTATGTGACAATGGAAATTGCTATTTTATCATTTTGTAATTAAACTACTTGAATATATAAATGATAAAAGTTCTTATGATTAGTTCCGGATTAATAAGATATGAGACGATATCAATCCACTAAGGTTTAATCATTAAATATCCCTAGTAGTAGTATTATTGAGAGTGGACATCGATAATGCGGAATATACTAGTATTGCACTTGTGCGCGTTGTGGTAGCATAACGACATAGTTCTCATATATTTAAGTATTGGATACTTATGCAAATGTGATAGGAGGTTGTGTTTACAGATGGTACGGAAACAGCTTCGCTCTGGATAGACCCCGCGGAATCTCATTGGTAGTATGACCATGTGTCTATGGGAATCTGCATCAGGGTAGGTGTATTTGGTCTTAACCTGAGACTTGCATCCCTAATACTTGCGAAAATCAATACGCTTTGGTTTTGGTCATCCGGGACTTTAACAGGTTCTGTGTACGCCTCTTCTGGGTTTATTGAGAATCGTTGTGTATTAGGTGTGATGTCAAGACGGAAGTATCACTTCAGTCATATGGAGATGATGATCATGCAGGGATACAGAACTGGTTCTCTATTATGTTGCAACTATCAGGATAATATGACAAAGTCATGATTATCCGATTATAGAGGCTAGTTGCTTGTGATCCGATATATGTTTCGTACGGGGCAGACACTATTCCAGCCCCAGGCCTTGCATGTGACATCTGATACTGGATCGCAATACGCAATACTACGTATATTACGTCTGACAAAGATTATATATTCCTTAAAGAATATTTCTAGAGAATTGGGTAGGCACGGCGCTTTGCTAGAAGCCAACCATGTCTTGTAAATCGGTAGGAACGTGGTACCGGGTACACACGTGTTCGGATAGTCTGACTACCAGATTTACTGCCAACATATCCAAGGATCTCATGAGTCGCTTCCTGAAGATTCACCGATGACATATGACTCGAACAGAATTAATCTGGGATTAATTATGAAAGAGAGAAAATTAATCTAGTATTAATTATGGCATGAATTTATCTGGGATAAAATTCAACTAGAAAAGAGAGACGATTAATTTGGAATTAATCTATTAAATAATATATTCGATATATTAAAAGAAATTAGATTTCATAACGGAATTAAAATTGGATTTTAATTCGAGTGAACGAATTAATTTAGAATTAATTCGCGAGCGACTTTAATAGTAATTTTGCTAGGCATAATTATTTAATTAAATTTGATTAATTAAGTAGCAACGAAAAATTCGTTAATTCGAAATTAACGAACCCGAGCCCGGAATGTTTTTGCGGGCCCACTCGGATTTTGAATTAAAGTGGGGCCCACATCAAGTCACATCACATGTCATTCTCATCACTTTTTGTTGATGGAAGTTGGTAGTGGTTGATGACTTGATTTACACACTTCCTTATTTTATTTTGAAAAGGTGAGTGACATTTCCCAACTTGAGATTTGGTATATGGTTTTGTTTTTTGGAAATTCATAACACACTTAACACTTTTCACTTCTCTCATTCAAACACAAAAACCGTGACTCTCCCTCTTTTTTTCTCTCAATTGCCGAGAACTACAAGAACACCAAGGGAAGATTTTGTTGCAATTTCTTCCTAAACTATCACTTAAAGAGTCATTCAAAGGTGATAGGGAAACGTCCCTTGAGTTTGGAATCTCATTCACCAAGCTTGAAGCTCAACACACAATCATCAAATGAGAGCTTGGAGCAACTTCAAAGGAGGTAAATTTTTTATTGTCTACACATCCTACCTCGCCGATCAATGTAAGTTATTCCGCAAACTTCGTTGAGTATTCACACATCTTTTATGCTTAATGATCTTGGATTTGTTCTTAGAGAACCCAACAACTGGATGTGGTACATACATATGTACTGATGTGCGGGATCTGCTGATTAGCAGGAGACTAGCTTCAGATGAGATCTACTTGCGAGTCAGAAACGGGACAAGAGTCGATGTTTTGGCTATGGGAACCTAAGTTTTGGAACTGCCATTTGGGCATGTACTTAAATAAGGAAACTGTTATAATGTACCTAGTTTGACTAGAAACATTATCTCTCTATATCTAGTTTAACCCGTTGCGGGTATACCTTTATGTTCCAGAACACTGGGTGTTTTGTTTATAAAGATGATATTGAGATATACACATTAGATGTAAATAACAGTATTTATATTTTGAATATAAAAGAATCTCAAACATATAATATGACAAACAAAAGGCTCAAGCTGAATAAATCAGATGAGACTTATTCGTGGCATTGTTGTTCTGGACACATTAATGAGATTCGTATATCCACACTTTTGAAGAGTGGATACTTAGACGGATTTGATCCTAATTCAAATGATGTCTACGAATCTTATTTATTAGGCAAATTGCCTAAAATACCTTTTAGCGGTAAGGGTGTACATGCCACCGAGCTGTTAGCCCTCGTTCATGGTGACGTATATGAGCCCATGTTTAGCTAGGCTAGAGGTGGTTATGAATACTTCGTAACCTTTACGGATGTTTCATTGCGTTAGGATTATGTGTATCTTATGAAACACAAATCGGAAACTTTTGATAAATTCAAAGAGTTTCGACACGAAGTAGAAAAACAGACCGGCAAAAGTTTTAAAAATATTACGGTTGGACCGTGGTGTAGAATACTTAAGCAATGAGTTTCAAGATTACTTGAAAGAGTATGGTATTCTTTCATAGTGGACTCCTCCCGGAACACCTCAATTGAGTGATGTATCCGAACGGATAAACCAAACTTTGTTGGACATAGTAAGGTTAATGATGAGTCGCATTGAGCTATCAATTTTCTTCAGGGGATACGCATATTTTGAATAAGGTTCAGTCAAAGTCTGTTGGACAGACTCCATATGAAATATGGACATGAAAGAAACCGAGTTTCTCATTCTTGAAGATTTGGGGATGCTGGGCATATATTAAACGTTTGGATGGTGCCAAACTAGAACCCAAATCAGATAAGTACCTATTTATAATTGGTTATCCTAGAGAAACCAACTTCCATAACCCACAAGAGAACACAATATGTGTTGTTCTCTATGCGGTTTTCCTTAGATGAATTCCTAAATGCAGTGGTAAGTAGGAGGAAAGTGGAACTCGATGAAAATCAGAGTGATAATGTTCCTGGCACAATCCCCGTACGGAACACGAACAGTTCATCAGGGATGGGACTGTTCTACAATCTTCTAATACACAAGAACCGCGTAGGTCGGAGAGAGTCAGAAAACAGCCTAAGAGGTATGAGTTCTGATCTCACCTCATGAAGATATTAATCTTATTGAGGAATACGAACCGGCTACGTATAAGTAAGTGATACAAGGTATCGACTCCATTTATGGCAAAGTGGCATGAAGTCCGAAATGTATTCCATGTATACAACCAAGTTTGGACACTGGTTGATGTACCAGAAGGCATTGTGCTTATTGGTAACAAATGAGTCTTCATGGTGAAGACAGACATGGATGGCAACAAACAAAAGTACAAAGCTAGGCTTGTTGCGAAAGGGTATCGTCATCAATATGGTGTTGATAACGACGAAACCTTTTACCCGTTGCCATGATTAAATCCATTCGGATAATGCTTGCTATTGCTGCATATTTCGATTATGAAATATGGCAGATGGACGTCAAAACTGCTTTCCTTAACAGAAACCTTTTGGAGGATGTTTTATATAACACCCTGACAGTTTTGTCTTACCAAAACATGCTAACAAGGTTTGCAAGTTAAATCGATCCATTTATGAATTGAAGCAAGCATTGCGTTCTTGGAACCAACGTTTTGATGAGATCATAATGGTATATGGTTTCATTCAAAACGATGATGATTCTTGTGTATATAATAAGGTTAGTGGGAGCGCACTAACAATGATTGTCCTATACATTGATGATGTATTGCTTCTTAGCAATGACATTCCCATATTTAAATCGGTGAAATCTTGGCTTTCATTAAAATTCTCCATATAAAAACTTGGGAGATGCAACCTTTATTCTAGGAATAAGGATCTACTGGGATAAATCTAAAAGTTGTTGGCACTCTCCGAGAACTCATACATTGACAAACATGTACGCGACCTGGTGTCTCATATGCTTTGAGCATGTGGAGTCACTATCAGGCCGATCCAAGTGATAGTCACTGGATTGATGTTGAGAACATCCTTGAGTATCTTATACGAACTAAGGATGCTTTCTTAATTTATGAAGATGGAGAACTTGAGGTGACTGAGATCACTGATGCAAGTTTCCAAACCGATAAAGACGATTATAAGTCGCAATAAGGGTACATATTTTGTTTGAACAACGGAACAGTGAGCTGGAAAACTTCTAAGCAAGATACTGTTGTCGATTCAACAATAAAAGCGGAATACATTGCTGCAGCTGAGGCAGCAAAAGAAGCATTTTGGATCTATAAAATTCCTAATTGGATTAAGAGTAGTTTTGCTAGCAGCTGAGCTGGGCTACAACACAGACTAAATAATTATGGTCTTTTCAATGATCCAAATATGTACTTCGATGGTTTCATCTAATTCGTCAGATCATACATCGTGGCGATGTCAAGATCGAAAAGATCGTTTCAGATGATAACCTTACAGATCTGCTGACGAAAGTAATATCTCAGCAAAAACATGAGTGACTCGTACATAGTTCAAGTTTTAGACACTTGAGTGATTGGATATAGGCCAAGTGGGAGATTGTTGGACAATTATGACCCATAGCATCACTATTTGTAAAAGACATGGTGTTCTTTATACAAATTAAATATGTGACAAAGGAAATTGCTCTTTTATCATTTGTAATTGGATTACTTGGATATATAAATGATAAAAGTCCATATGATTAATACCGGATTAATAAGATATGAGACAGTATTAATCCACGAAAGGCTTAATAATTAAATATCCCTAATCGTAGTATTATCGAGACTGGACATCGATAATGCGGAATAGGCTAGTATTGCACTTGTGCGCGTTATGGAAGCTTAACGATATAGTTCTCATATATTTAAGTATATGATACTTATGCAAGTGTGATAGGAGGTTCTGTTAGCCGTTGGATCGGGAACAGTTTCGCTCTGGATAGACCCATCGGAATCTCATTGGTAGTATGACTATGTGTCTATGGGAATCTGAATCAGGGTAGGTGTATTTGGTCTTAACCTGAGACTTGCATCGATAATACTTGCGACAATCAGTACGCTTTGGTTTTGGTCGTCCGGAGCTTTAACATGTTCTGTGTACGCCTCTTATGAGTATATTTAGAATCGTAGTGTAATGGGTGTGATGTCAAGATGGAAGTATCACTTTAGTCATATGGAGATGATGATCACGCATGGATACAGAACTGGTACTCTTAAATGCTGCAACTATCGGGATAGTATGACTAGGTCATGATTATCCGATTACAGAGACTAGTTTTTAGTGATCCGATATATGCTTCGTACGGGGCAGACACAATTCCAGCCCTAGGCCTAGCATGTGACATCCGATACTGGATCGCAATACGCAATACAATGTATACTATGCCTGATACAGATTATATATATATATATATATATATATATATATATATATTTATATTCCATGTTGAATATATTTCTGGAGAATTGGGTAGGCACGGTGATTTGCTAGAAGCCAACCATGTCTTGTAAATCGGTAAGAACGTGGTACCGAGTACGCACGTGTCAGATAGTCCGACAACCGCATTTACTGCCAACATATCCAGGAATCTCTTGGGTCGCTTCCCAAAGATTCACCGATGACATTTTACTCGAACAGAATTAATCTGGGATTAATTATGAGAGAGAAAATTAATCTGGGATTAATTACGGCAAGAATTAATCTGGGATTAATTATGAGACAGAAAATTAATTTGGGATTAATTGCGTCAAGAATTTATCTGGGATTAAATTCCTCTAGAAGAGAGAACGCGATTAATTTGGAGTTAATCGGTAAAATAAATTTAATAGTTAAAATTGGATTTTTCTATTTAATTTATTTATTTGGGCTAAAATAATATATTGGATATATTAATTGAAATTGGATTTCAATACGGAATTAAAATTGGATTTTAATTCAAGCGAACAAATTAATTTAGAATTAATTCGTAAGCGACTTCCGTAATAATTTTACTGGGGATTATTATTTAATTAAATTAGATTTAATTACGTAGCGACGGAAAACTCGTTTAGTCGGATTAAACGAACCGGGCCCAAAGTGTCTTGTGTAAGCCAACTAGAATTTGGAATTCAAAATTGGGTGGGACCCACAACTCACATCACTAGTCACTTTGTGATGGAAGTAGTTGGAATAGTAATTGGATTACTTATTACATACACCTACCAACTTTTGAAGTCAACTTTTGGTATTAGTTTTGCTTTTTGGAAAAACATAACACTTACTTGATTTTTGGAAAATCAACACAACCAAAACTTCTCTCTTTCTTCTCCCATGGCCGAAAGTTCTTCTTCTTGGAGGAGAAAATTTTCACTCAAATTTTGTTCAAGCTAGCACTTAAAGGAGTCCAAGAAATGTGACAGGGAAACTCATCATTGAGTTTGGGATTCAAATCAAAGCTTGGAGCTTCCATCTTCAAAGAAAAGTTTTGAACTTCATCCAAATCAACGTAAGTTTTTTCCGCAAACTTTCTTGATTAATTCACACTTAAATCACGCTTAGAGATCACGTGGCATGTCTAGGACACTAACATGAGGCATATCAAACTAGGCATTCGACCTATAAAAGATATCACTCAGATAATCATCGTGTCGCGTATCGATCACCAGGATAATGTCAATATTTTAGACATCGTTTTGTTGGATTGTATACTACAGGTCATATTTTTTATTGTACATATTAATTTATTTTTATATTTTATATTATAAATAAATCCTAAAAATATATTTTTCTTTGCAAGGTCGTAGGGTGGACATAGAAGCCCTTGTTATAGGGCATTGATTTCAGGTTCATGCCCATAGTAGGTGGGTATTCCCCATGTCATGGTCATCACCCGGCTCATGCATTATTTCTAACTGAATTTGGATGACGAGGTGGTCTTCTTTGAGCATCCGACTATCATTAACCAGTGATTTCTGCAACAAATGAGCCTCTATTGTACATACGCATGCAATGTTTTCATGACAGGTACCGAAAATGATATATATATATATATATATATAATATGATAAAAATTGATAATGATTCGATTATTTAATTTTTTTTTTGGTAGGTCACTGTGCTACGTAAGAACCAGCTATCACAGGATAATCCTGTTGCTGATGATCATTCAGTAGGCTCCAATGGCTCTGACCATCCTTTAGTAGGCTTCAATGACAGTGGCATATCTCGCACTGACCCAACTCAGGCTTCTCATCCTACAGGTGATCCATTAGTCATTTTGTTATGTGACCGCGTGATTGCGATAGATGAGGGTCAGAAAATGGATCGATGAGCGATATAAGAGAATGGAAATGGATGATCGATATAAATGAATGGAACGGTCATGACATGAGGCGTTAAAACTTCTGAGGAGTATATCAGCTGAGAGAGATATTAGGCTTGATGATGTATTGACTAGCATTAATTTTGATGATATGTAATTTTTTATATATTATATTATTTTCATTTTGATGTATAGTTAACTGTTTTGATGAATAGTTAACTGTTGATGCATGTAACTCCAAAAAGCAAAAAAAAAAAAAAGAATTTAGTAAAATTAGTTCAAAAAACAAATCATGAATAAAATTATATATATATATATATATATATATATATATATATATATATATATATATATTATTTAAAAAATATTCTTTAATACTATTTCGAATCTCCAAAGTTTCAAATATAAAAAAAGGAAGGAAGTTTGATGGATTCTCCAAAGTCCATTTCGGAGAATATGACTATTTTTACAAAACTCAAATGTTGTAACTCATTTTGACAAATAATAAATTTTTTTGACTAATTTTATTAAATTCCCAATTATTATTGATCACACTTCATAAAAATGCTTGTACAAAAATTAACTCAATACTGGATTTTTCTTTATAGAAAAAGCCTCGTTTGTTAGCGACACAGTCGTGTAATGGATTTTGATGATGCAACGAGAGTGAAGACTTCGACGTGCTTTAACGGACATTACAAAAAGATGATAATGAAGTCAAAATATTGATGAAGAGGTAAAATAAGTTATATGATGATCAAGAGAACAAAGATGATAAATAGCCAAAAATAAGATGGAAAAGCCAAAGCAAGTGCCAAGCAAGATGAAGATCAAGATAATGATTAAGAGCTAAATCCAATTGTAAGTGAGTTTATTCAAATGATATAAAGCTCTTAGGAATCATATATTTTACATCACTTGCATTTAAAATGGCTTAGAATACTTAAAGAATCATTTGCACTTTATTTACACCAAAATGAACTTCAATGCACAAGTGCATCGGTAAATGGTCTTCCGAAAACTAGAAAACGATTGAATTAAACATCAAATAATATACCGGTAGATAGATATATGTCTCTAGTTTATTACGGTTAAAACGAAATACAATTCCGATATATAGAACTTTTGCTAGAGCCATTTTACTACAACATGTTCAGATGTGCGTTTTATGCATACATGTCACATTAGAAAAATTCCATAAAATTCATCTTAATGTTTTTTTAAGCTGAACGTCTTACAGTAGATGTATCTATGTGTCTAGTTGACGTAGAAAATTACGGATCTTGATTTGGAATTTTCTAGAGAAAGTTATGGCCAAAATACCAAGTGCTGTTATGATTTACTAGTCATCAGAAACTTACTGAGACAGGAATACCGGTCACCATACCGGTCCCATACCGGGGCGGGTTCATCATGAACCAAGAGAAAACTCTTGGAGAGTTAATAACTATGCTCAAGGAGGCAGAGCCAGAGCTTCCAAAAGGGCAAGAAACGCAAGACGTATCTTACTTCGACATCCCAGAAGGCTAAGGCTTGTCCGAAGGCTTCTGGGGTGTGAAGAAAAAGGGACAAGGCAAAATCGTCACAGTCTGCTGGGAAGACAAATGACATATCCCAACATGTCTGCCTAAACTGTGGCAAACGGGGTCACTGGAAGCGTGACTGCCGTATGGACAAGGCGGACATGAAGGATGTGAAGACGGGCAAGGCTCCGACTTCAGGAATGTTTGTTATAAACATGTCCATTACTAGTTTTAAAAATTGGATTTTTGATACTGGATGAGGTACATACATATGTACTGATGTGCGGGATCTGCTGATTAGCAGGAGACTGGCTTCATATGAGATCTACTTGCGAGTCAGAAACGGGACGAGAGTCGTTGTTTTGGCTGTGGGAACCTAAGTTTTGGAACTGCCATTTGGGCATGTACTTAAATAAGGAAACTGTTATAATGTACCTAATTTGACTAGAAACATTATCTCTATATCTAGTTTAACTCGTTGCGGGTATACCTTTATGTTTTAGAACACTGAGTGTTTTGTTTATAAATATGATATTGAGATATACACATTAGATGTAAATAACAATATTTATATTTTGAATATAAAAGAATCTCAAACATATAATATGACAAATAAATGGCTCAAACTGAATAAATCAGATGAGACTTATTTGTGACATTGTTGTCTGTGACACATTAACGAGATTCGTATATCCACACTTTTGAAGAGTGGATACTTGGACGGATTTGATCCTAATTCAAATGATGTCTAAGAATCTTGTTTATTAGGCAAAGTGCCTAAAACACCTTTTAGCGGTAAGGGTGTACATGCCACCGAGCTGTTAGCCCTCGTTCATGGTACGTATGTGGGCCTATGTATAGCTAGGCTAGAGGTGGTTATGAATACTTCGTAACCTTTACGGATGCTGCATCGCGTTATGGTTATGTGTATCTTATGAAACACAAATCGGAAACTTTTGATAAATTCAAAGAGTTTCAACACGAAGTATAAAACAGACCGGAAAAGTATTAAAAATATTACGGTTGGACCGTGGTGTAGAATACTTAAGCAATGAGTTTCAAGATTACTTGAAAGAGTATGGTAATCTTTCATAGTGGACTCCTCCCGGAACACCTCAATTGAGTGATGTGTCCGAACGGAGCCGAACTTTGTTGGACATGGTAAGGTTAATGATGAGTCGCACTGAGCTATCAATTTCCTTAAGAGGATACGCATTGAACAGTGCAATATTTATTTTGAATAAGGTTCCGTCAAAGTCTGTTGGACAGACTCCATATGAAATATGGACAGGAAAGAAATCAGGTTTTTCATTCTTGAAGATTTGAGGATGTTGTGCATATATTAAACGTTTGGATGGTGCCAAACTAGAACCCAAATCGGATAAGTGTCTATTTATAATTGGTTATCCTAGGGAAACCAATTTCCACAACCCACAAGAGAACAAAATATTTGTTGTTCTCCATGCGATTTTCCTTAGATGAATTCCTAAATGCAGTGGTAAGTAGGAGGAAAGTGGAACTCGATGAAAATCAGAGTGATATTGTTCCTGGCACCGATCCCCGTACGGAACACGAACAGTTCATCAGGGATGAGACTGTTCCACAATCTTCTAATACATAAAAACCGCGTAGGTCGGAGAGAGTCAGAAAATAACCTAAGAGTTATGAGTTTCTGATCTCACCTCATGAAGTTATTAATCTTATTAAGGAATGAGAACCGGCTACATATAAGGAAGTGATACAAGGTATCGACTCCATTTATGGCAAAGTGGCATGAAGTCTGAAATGAATTCCATGTATACAACCAAGTTTGGACACTGATTGATGTACTAGAACGCATTGTGCCTATTGGTAGCAAATGAGTCTTCATGGTAAAGACAGACATGGATGGCAAAAAACAAAAGTACAAAGCTAGGCTTGTTGCGAAAGGGTATCGTCATCAACATGATGTTGATAACGATGAAACCTTTTACCCATTGCCATGATTAAATTCATTCGGATAATGCTTGTTATTGCTGCATATTTCGATTATGAAATATGGCAGATGGACGTCAAAACCGCTTTCCTTAATGGAAACCTTTTGGAGGATGTTTTATATAACACCCTGACGGTTTTGTCGTACCAAAACATGCAAACAAGGTTTGCAAGTTAAATCGATCCATTTATGGATTGAAGCAAGCATGGCGTTCTTGAAACCAATTTTTTGATGAGATCATAATGGTAAATGGTTTCATTCAAAACGATGATGATTCTTGTGTATATAAGAAGGTTAGTGGGAGCGCACTGACAATGATTGTCCTATACGTTGATGATGTATTTCTTCTTAGCAATGACATTCTCATATTTAAATCGGTGAAAGCTTGGCTTTCATTAAAATTCTCCATATAAAAACTTGGGAGAGACAACCTTTATTCTAGGAATAAGGATCTACTGGGATAGATCTAAAAGTTGTTGGCACTCTCTGAGAAATCGTACATTGACAAACATGTACGCGACCTGGTGTCTCATATGCTTTGAGCATGTGGAGTCACTATCAGGCCAATCCAGGTGATAGTCACTGGATTGATGTTGAGAACATCCTTGAGTATCTTAGACGAACTAAAGATGATTTCTTAATTTATAGAGATAGAGAACTTGAGGTGACTGGGATCACCGATGCAAGTTTCCAAACCGATAAAGACGACTATAAGTCGCAATAAGGGTACATATATTGTTTGAACAATGGAACAGTGTGCTGGAAATCTTCCAAGAAAGATATTGTTGCCGATTCAACAACAAAAGCGAAATACATTGTTGTAGACGCTGGTTTTCGCCCGAGGTCTACAATCGAGATTTTGTATAGGGGCACTGGCGATCCTGCAAAACAAAGATGTAGAATGAGCGGGAGCACTGCCCACCGGTGTGGTGGGTGCCGGGGGCTCTCCGACGCTCAAGTCAGTGAAGGTACTAAGGAATTAGAAGGTGGGAAGTCAAAGGTTGGATACTACCTTGAACTTTGTAGGGTGCCGTGAGGGCGGTCAGTCAAAGGTGTGGAGAGCTTGAGGATGTCCCAAAGCTGTGGGTAGGAGAGCTAGACGTCCCCCCTTCTTCTGGACCCTCTTCTCTTATATAGATGCCTCTGTGTGCATTTACTGCTCTTTGATTGTTTGTCCGTTGGGCGTCGATAACGGTTGACTTCATGAGGGGGGTTTATTATGTTTTGCCCGTTGTAGGCTGGCAACTGTTGAGTTTATGAACTTAGGCGCTACGTGGGCGGGCCTCTGGATGGTCCTTCGGTTACAGGTGTTGGTGCTCATCGGGCCTGGGCCGACATTATGTCTTTGGGGTTTGATTAGGAGGCTTCAGGGGTGCGTCCAGTATTGGGCCTGAAGCAAAATGACGAAACTACCCCTGGACCAAATTTGGCCCGTATAATTGTTGCAGCTTAGGCAGCAAAAGAAGCATTTTGGATCTATAAAATTCCTAATTGGATTAGGAGTAGTTCTGCTAGTAGCTAAGCTGGGCTACAACACAGACTAAAGAATTACGGTCTCATCAATGATCCAAGTATGTACTTTGATGGTTTCATCTGATTCATTAGATCATACATCGTGGCGATGTCAAGAGCGAAAAGATCGTTTCAGATGATAACCTTGCAGATCTGCTGACGAAAGCGATATCTCATCAAAAGCATTAGCGACCCGTACATAGTTCAAGTGTTAGACACTTGAGTGATTGACTATAGGCCAAGTGGGAGATTTTTGGACAATTATGACCCATATCATCACTATTTATAAAAGACATTGTGTCATTTGTACAATTTAACTATGAGACAAAGGAAATTACTATTTTATAATTTGTAATTGGATTACTTGGATATATAAATGATAAAAGTCCATATGATTAATACCAGATTAATAAGATATGAGACAGTATTAATCCACGAAAGGTTTAATAATTAAATATCCCTAGTCGTAGTATTATCGAGACTGGACATCGATAATGCGAAATAGACTAGTATTGCACTTGTGCGCGTTATGGAAGCTTAACAACATAGTTCTCATTTATTTAAGTATATGATATTTATGCAAGTGTGATAGGAGGTTCTGTTAGCCGTTGGATTGGAAACAGCTTCGCTCTGGATAAACCCCTCGGAATCCCATTGATAGTATGACTATGTGTCTATGGGAATCCGAATCAGGGTAGGTGTATTTGGTCTTAACTTGAGACTTGCATCGCTAATACTTGCGACAACCAATACGCTTTGGTTTTGGTCGTCTGAAGCTTTAACAGGTTCTGTGTACGCCTCTTCTGGGTATACTGAGAATCGTAGTGTATTGGGTGTGATGTTAAGATGGAAATATCACTTCAGTCATATAGAGATGATGATCACGCAGGGATACTGAACTGGTACTCTTAAATGATGCAGTTATCGAGATAGTATAACTAGGTCATGATTATCCGATTACAGAGACTAGTTGCTAGTGATCCGATATATGCTTCGTACGGGGCAGACACAATTCTAGCCCTAGACCTAGCATGTGACATCCGATACTGGATCGCAATACGTAATACAATGTATATAACGCCTGATACAGATTATATATATATATATATATTATATATATATATATATATATATATATATATATATATATATATATATATATATATATATATATATATTCCATGTTGAATATATTTCTGGAGAATTGGGTAGGCACAATGCTTTGCTAGAAGCCAATCATGTCTTGTAAATCGGTAAGAACGTGGTACCGGGTACGCACGTGTCGGATAGTCCGACAACCGCATTTACTGCCAACATATCCATGAATCTCTTGGGTCGCTTCCCAAAGATTCACCGATGACATTTGACTCGAACAGAATTAATCTGGGATTAATTATGAGAGATAAAATTAATATGTGATTAATTACGGAAATAATTAATTTGGGATTAATTATGAGACAGAAAATTAATCTGGGATTAATTGCGTCAAGAATTTATCTGGGATTAAATTCGTCTAGAAGAGAGAACGCGATTAATTTGGAGTTAATCGTTAAAATAAATTTAATAGTTAAAATTGGATTTTTCTATTTAATTTATTTATTTGGGCTAAAATAATATATTAGATATATTAATTGAAATTGGATTTCAATACGGAATTAAAATTTGATTTTAATTCAAGCGAACAAATTAATTTGGAATTAATTCGTAAGCGACTTCCGTAATAATTTTATTGGGTATTATTATTTAATTAAATTAGATTTAATTACGTAGCGACGAAAAACTCGTTTAGTCGGATTAAACGAATCGGACCCAAGGTGTGTTGTGTAAGCCAACTAGAATTTGGAATTCAAAATTGGGTGGGACCCACAACTCACATCACTAGTCACTTTGTGATAGAAGTAGTTGGAATAGTAATTGGATTACTTATTACCCACACCTACCAACTTTTGAAGTCAACTATTGGTATTAGTTTTGCTTTTTGGAAAAACATAACACTTACTTGATTTTTGGAAAATCAACGCAACCAAAACTTCTCTCTTTCTTCTCCCATGGCCGAAAGTTCTTCTTCTTGGAGGAGAAAATTTTCACTCAAATTTTGTTCAAGCTAGCACTTAAAGGAGTCAAAGAAAGGTGATAGAGAAACTCATCCTTGAGTTTGGGATTCAAATCAAAGCTTGGAGCTTCCATCTTCAAAGAAAAGTTTTGAACTTCATCCAAATCAACGTAAGTTTTTTCCGTAAACTTTCTTGATTAATTCACACTTAAATCACACTTAGAGATCACGTGGCATGTCTAGGACACTAACATGAGGCATATCAAACTAATCATTCGACCTATAAAAGATATCACTCAGATAATCATCGTGTCGCGTATCGATCACCAGGATAATGTCAATATTTTAGACATCGTTTTGCTGGATTGTATACTACAGGTCATATTTTTATTGTACATATTAATTTATTTTTATATATTATATTATAAATAAATCCTAAAAATATATTTTTCTTTGCAGGATCGTAGGGCGGACATAGAAGCCTTTGTTATAGGGCATTGATTTCAGGTTCATGCCCATAGTAGGTGGGTATTCCCCATGTCATGGTAATCACCCGGATCATGCAGTATTTCTAACTGGATTTGGATGACGAGGTGGTCTTCTTTGAGCATCCGACTATCATTAACCAGTGATTTCTGCAACAAATGAGCCTCTATTGTACATACGCATGTAATATTTTCATGACATGTACCGAAAAATGATATATATATATATAATATGATAAAAATTGATAGTGATTTGATTATTTAATTTTTTTATTTATCTATTTGGTAGGTCACCGTGCTACGTAGGAACCAGCTGTCACATGATAATCCTGTTGCTGATGATCCTTCAGTAGGCTCCAATGGCGCTGACCATCCTTCAGTAGGCTTCAATGACAATGGCCTATCTCGCAATGACCCAACTCACGCTTCTCATCCTACAGGTGATCCATTAGTCATTTTTTATGTGACCGCGTGATTGCGATAAAGGAGGGTCAGACAAGGATCAATGAGCGATATAAGAGAATGGAAGATCGATAGAAATGAATGGAACAGTCATGACATGAGGCGCTAAAACTTCTGAGGAGTATATCAGCTGAGAGAGATATTAGGCCTGATGATGTATTGACTAGCATTAATTTTGATGATATGTAATTTTTTTATATATTATATTATTTTCATTTTGATGTATAGTTAACTGTTTTGATGAATAGTTAACTATTGATGCATATAACTCCAAAAAGAAAAAAAAAAGAATTTAGTAAAATTAGTTCAAAAAAAAATCATGAATAAATATATATATATATATATATATATATATATATTATTTAAAAAATATTCTTTAATACTATTTCGGATCTCTAAAGTTTCAAATATAAAAAAGAAGGAAGTTCGATGGATTCTCCAAAGTCCATTTCGGAGAATATGACTATTTTTACAAAACTCAAATGTTGTAACTCATTTTGACAAATAATAAATTTTTTTGACTAATTTTATTAAATTCCCAATTATTATTGATCACACTTCATAAAAATGCTTGTACAAAATTCAACTCAATACTGGATTTTTCTTTATAGAAAAAGCCTCGTTTGTTAGCGACACAGTCGTGTAATGGATTTTGATGATGCAACGAGAGTGAAGACTTCGACGTGCTTTAACGGACATTACAAAAAGATGATAATGAAGTCAAAATATTGATGAAGAGGTAAAATAAGTTATATGATGATCAAGAGAACAAAGATGATAAATAGCCAAAAATAAGATGGAAAAGCCAAAGCAAGTGCCAAGCAAGATGAAATCAAGATAATGATTAAGAGCTAAATCCAATTGTAAGTGAGTTTATTCAAATGATATAAAGCTCTTAGGAATCATATATTTTACATCACTTGCATTTAAAATGGCTTAGAATACTTAAAGAATCATTTGCACTTTATTTACACCAAATGAACTTCAATGCACAAGTGCATCGGTAAATGTTGTAAATGTGAATTTAAATAAAAAATGGAGTTACATTTTTTTGTTAAATTAAGATTGTTGTAACATGTGAATTTCAATTAAAAATTGGAGTTATATGCTTTGAAATTTAAATTTTTGTTACAAAAATTTTAATTGGAGAAGTTACAAAAAAATTTAATTAGATGTATTTATATATATCTTTTTGGAGAAAATTTTATTTAAAAAAAAAAAGATATGTGTATATATATATATATATTTTTTGTGTAATATAATACATGTTGCATTAAAATAAAAACAGAAACAGCAAGCAAAATAAGTGGAGAGAAAGCAAATATTCTTACAAGCCGAGAGAAAATATTTTGTAAGCCGAGAGAGAAAAAAATTTTATTCAGCAAATTTTTTTTCTATTTCTAACAATTTCAAAGCCGATAACCTCACTGTTGTTTCTATAGTTTCCGAGCAAATTATTTTTTGTGTTGGGTGTGAGTGTACCAATCGGATTTTTGTGCATACCGATTGAGACAGAAATTTTTCTGGGCTGTTTTATCCTGGAGACGACGGGGCTGATTACTGCAAGCACAGTTTCCTGGGCAGAGCCGCGAATTCGTCTTAAAGAGAGCGAACTGATCTGCGACTCAACCCAATTGATTTCTTAATTTCCAGGTGTACGGTAACATCGTTCTGTAACTCATAATATATTTCATATTTTATGCAAAATTGTTCCAACAATTTTAAGACGAAATCAATCTGCCATGTTTACTTATGTTATGTTTGTTACTGTTCTTATGTTGCAATTATAAGTAAATTATGTATGAAATGAATTTTAAGGGAATTGATAGGCTTGTGAGATAATTGGCTTTAACATATTTTATATCCTGAGTTCCGACTAATATTCATACTTCATGAAATTAGAATATTCGATGTTTGCATCCTGCAGAGTGTTGTTTTGAATTAAGTTTTTACAGGAAAAAATATATACATGGTTATTTCTTTAGATGTTCGACCTTGTGAGATTGTATATTTTAATAGATTTTCTGTTGGTATGCTTATGATATTCCTTATATCTCAGCTCTTTTGCTGTAGTTTTATAAGCACATTCATGAAGTAACAATTTCATGTGGTAACAGTCATGCTGATGTTTTGGAATTGATTTTTTTTTAAAAAAAACATTTGGTGTATATGTTGCATGACTTATTTTATTTTGTCAATGTATCTATAGTATTTGAATATACATGTTTGAGTAAATAATTTTGATAATATCATTTATGCTAAAAATAAGTGCGGATGAGACTATAAGATTGATGAAGCTGTTGAACTTTTAGAATAGGCAATGATGAAATGAATGTTAATGTATATAGAGGATTATTTAAAATTGTCAACAATTTCAAGAAGCTGCAGGAAAATGTTTAAATACATTTATAATTTAATTAATGACTATTAACTGTTTATTGAAATTTTTCAATGCTGCTAAAATATGAGTGGATATATAGGTTATTGAGATTGATAGCCTGATGTCATATTCTGAAATTTTTATACTTATCCTGTGAGTTTTATTGAGAAATTATTTGGAATATATTGCCTATAATGAATTGGACATGTGTTTATCGATTTGAATGATTTTGGATTAAAATATGTTGTTATTGAAATCATGATTTTTATGGTTTCTTGGAAGCTGAACAGTCTCTGTATGTGGTTTATTTATATGGTTTAAATATGTAGAAAATGCAATGACTTCATTGACTAGGATTGGCTTGACCATGTTCCATGTTTGAACTTCTGTGCTGATCTTGTGGCCTTTATTTAACCCCAAGGATTATGCCAAAATTTGCTAGTGGACTAGGATATGAGACTCGTAGGGTAGTAGTGGGGATCATCATAAATGGTGATACATATATTTCAGTTTGATGAGAATCTGGTCATCTAATTTTCTAGCTATGGTTGATTGTTATAGTAATAAAGTTATATAATTTTATGGATGATGAGAAAATAGTATCAGCTCAAGATGATGTTGGAAAACCAAGAGCACGTGTGGTAAAAAAAAAATTTTAATATAAAAAATTTCTTGATTTTTTATACAATCATATAGTTCATTTTTCATAACATAAATGGTTTTCATCGATTCTAGTTCTATAAATAATTGAACACTTTTAACTTTATTGTTACTTGTTAGTTCAAAATGGTGTTTGGATATTTCATGTGTCAATGATTTAATCAGTTTAGATCTTTTTGTGCTTGATCTCAATTGAGACTTGAAGGTTGTTCCCATTTTGTTGTATATATAATAGATGAGCCAAATGCTGAAGCAGCAAAGATATTGCCACCTAAGGCAGAGAGAAGAAGAATTGTAAAGCTTGCTAATTATTTTTCTAACTCTTTTGCTGACAAGTATGATTATTCTCATTGTGTGTTTTTCTTCCTATACTGCGATTGCTTATTGAATGTACACTGGAGAGAGACAACATTTCAACGAATACTCTTCTTGTTCAACATGATGTTGGTGAGAAACATGGAGGTTGGCATTGCTAAGTATAGCAATGATTCCTGACATTGTTTTTCCTGGAGGCTTATATGCATATATTCTCACTGGCCTCACATACAAGAGCTGGGAATCATATGCAAATGCTGTCATATTGCTAAGCAGAAGGTAATGAAGATTAATCAATTGCTGAAACTAATAAAACAACGATGATGAAATATGTGGGAATCAAATACTCAACGGTATGTTTGATGCATTATTGATATTTATCATGATGAATTTACTGCAAAATAATAATAGAAGGTTAAAGCTGTCCTAAATACATGCATATATGGTCTTTGTTTCAATATGAATGATTATGACCTTAGGAATAACAAGAATCATAATCACCGAAAATGATGATAGTTAGTTCCAATGCTACAACTGTAGCAAATAAGGGCAGTTTGCCCGGAACTACCAGTTAAAGAGTTTTGCTCCAAAAGCGAACCTTACCGAAGACCAACTGGTTACTACGATATTTGAGATCAACATGTTTGGTAGATTCGATGGATGTTGGGTAGGCATTGTCATATCCCGTCATGTCTGTTATGATTATGCTCTGTTCGAGTTATATGTACAAGTTGTAAATATGATAATGTGATGAGTGGTTTTCCAAACCACTATGGCGGCTGGAATTTGTGATGTGAATTTGAATTTTATGAAATATGGAATATGAAATGTTTGAGAACCTAGAACTTTGAGTATAAGACTAACTGAAACATATAAATTTTATTATTTATATGAGAATAATGTTTCTATGAGAAAATTTTCTTTGATATTAAGAAATAGTGGGGGGCTAGACCTCCAATGATGAATTCGAAATAATGGGGGTTCTACCTCTAATGTTTTACTCATGGTTTTAAAGTGATTGAATGTGAAAAATACATGCATTAGTAAGGTTTGAAAACAACATTTGAAATGTTTATATTTTGATATGCTTATTTTATATGCATGTTGTTAATTGTGTTGAATTCTATGTTGTCTTCTAAATCTATAATTAAAAAAAAAAACTTAGGAAAACTAGTGTAATTCTTGGAATTAAATTACTAGGTAAAAAAAATGAAATCTAAAAATAAATTTACTTGTACTCCTTATGACTATAGTGTAAAGTTGTTCAGAACATTGGTGACAGTGTTAGATAATTTGAGTATGCGAACAACATTGGTAACTGATGTTATATTTATGTTTGCACTAGATCTGGAATTGCATATGTCGTATGATTACTATGTAGATTTATTAGTAGACCTGGTATGAGCATTGACATGTTATTGAGAAGGTATAAGGTACCTGAAAAATGACCATGAGCCTATAATTATGTTATCAGAGGTTTTCCGCTGTCCTTGAAGGATATATCGACGTTAATTGGAACACTCTTTCAGATGTTTCCAAGACTACCAGTGGATATACTTCATGGAGTCTGAGATGATACCACTAGCATCAGCTTGTGAAGAAACAGCTTGATTATGAAGCTTGCTATGAGATACTCCTCTATGGGAGAGACTGATACCAGTTGTCTTGATCCATTGTAATAGTACCGCGGCTATTACAAATATTCAGAACTGTTATTATAACAGTAAGAGATTGTAGATACACAGTACAGATAGAGAATATCTCTCTTCTGGTGCTGTAAGAATGGATCATGTATGGACTGATGATAATTTAGCTAATCCTTTGATAAAAGGACTAGCAAGAGAGAAGGTATACAATACCTAGAAAAGAATGAGACTATTGCCATTAGACAATCACTTATGATGGTAACCCGACCTAATGACTGGAGATCCCAAGAAATAGGTTCAATGGGTAATAACAAGTTATGAAGTGATGATGAATCATGTTATTATTTTTTTTGTGAGTTTCATTCTAAGAGCATGATATCCTGAAGCGATGTGAGGATGAGTTAAATAACTCTTAATGTGTTCTATACTCTATGTAGAGTGGAGTACCTAGCTACATGAGTACTCTTGATAGACACACATATGTGAATGTAGAAGTGTGGCCGCTTCTTATGAAATTTTAGGCAAAAATTTCTAGAGCATTCACTATACTGGGATATACGAGCACGGCCGTAATGCTCGGGCTTTTGACTACACCCTGAAAGGTTTGTGTGTGTAACGTTGTCAGAGATAGAGTTCAAAACTACGAGTTACTCTAGTATAATCTGAATCGTCAACACTATGTAAAGGTTCAAGTCGATAGACACCTTTATTTATGCACGACCTTATATTATATTGCTCGATGAAAATGTTTTATTAAAATTCAAGTGGGGGATTGTTGTAAATGTGAATTTAAATAAAAAATGAGAGTTACATTTTTTTTAAATTAAGATTGTTGTAACATGTGAATTTCAATTAAAAATTGGAGTTATATGCTTTGAATTTAAATTGTTGTTACAAAAGTTTTAATTGGAGAAGTTACAAAAAAATTTAATTGGATGTATTTATATATATCTTTTTGAGAAAATTTTATTTAAAAAAAAGATATGTGTATATAATATATATTTTTTTTTGTGTAATATAATACATGTTGCATTAAAATAAAAACAGAAACAACAAGCAAAATAAGTGGAGAGAAAGCAAATATTCTTACAAGCCGAGAGAAAATATTTTGTAAGCCGAGAGAGAAAAAAATTTTATTCAGCAAATTTTTTTTCTATTTCCAACAATTTCAAAGCCGATAACCTCACTGTTGTTTCTATAGTTTCCGAGCAATATTATTTTTTGTGTTGGGTTGTGAGTGTACCAATCGGATTTTTGTGCATACGATTGAGACAGAAATTTTTCTGGGCTGTTTTATCCTGGAGACGACGGGATGCTGATTACTGCAAGCACAGTTTCCTGGGCAGAGCCGCGAATTCGCCTTAAAGAGAGCGAATGATCTGCGACTCAACCCAGTTGATTTCTTAATTTCCAGGTGTACGGTAACATTGTTCTTTGTAACTCATAATATATTGGTCTTCCGAAAACTAGCAAACGATTGAATTAAACATCAAATAATATACCGGTAGATAGATATATGTCTCTAGTTTATTACGGTTTAAACGGAATATAATTCTGATATATAGAACTTTTGCTAGAGTCATTTTACTACAACATGTTCAGATGTGCGTTTTATGCATACATGTCACATTAGAAAAATTCCATAAAATTCATCTTAATGTTTTTTTAAGCTGAACGTCTTACAGTAGATGGATCTATGTGTCTAGTTGACGTAGAAAATTACGGATCTTGATTTGGAATTTTCTAGAGAAAGTTATGGCCAAAATACCAAGTGCTGTTATGATTTACTAGTCATCAGAAACTTACTGAGACAGGCATACCGGTCACCATACCGGTCCCATACCGGTCTAGACAGGCATACCGGTTACATACCAGTCATCATACCGGTCAGAGCTGAATTTTTCATACATTCTGGAACCGGGCCAAACCATACCGGTGTTAATACCGGTTTGAATACCGGTCATAATACCGGTTACCATACCGGTCTAACGGCTAGTTCTTCAAACGGTAATAAATCCTTTGGAGACCGGCATACTGTGTCAGAGACTGACATACCGGTCTTAGAAAGAGTTGTTGGGGCTTGTCTTGTATTTTACTATAAATTGAAGCCTCAATTCGTTTTTGCCATATAAAGAACCTTCATATCATCTCATAAAGCAAAAACAAGAGTGTTATAAACATTCTCAATCATATACACTCCTTCATTAAGCTCACACACTATATCTCCATATTCATTAGTATTGAGCTTAGATCACTTGGGTAACCAACTCACACAATCTTCTTTATCATTGTGAGTGCCCAAGTGTGTTTTACAATTTCTTTATCAAAAACACTTGTGGTTGTGAAATCTCATTGTTTGGGTAAATTGTAAAGGTTCGTGAGTGCGCCTACATAGAAAACTCATTGTAAAGGTTTGGAGTGCACCTTTGCGTAAAATTCTTGGTTACGAGTGAGCCACGACAAAACTCGGTTATTAGTGAAAAGCTTCAAGCACGGCTTGAGGGAGTGGACGTAGGCATTGTTGGTCGAACCACTATAAATCTCGGTGTCGTTTTCTCTATCCCTTAACTTTTTACTTATTGCAAGTTTAATTTATTTATATGCTTATTACTTAGAAACTTGCATATATGTGATATATTGAAATATAGAAAATCAACCTAAGGCTTAATCGGCAAATATACTTAAAATCGGCAAAAGTTTTAATTCCGCATATTTTAACCGTAACTCAATTCACCCCCTCTTGAGTATAGTATTTGTTTGTAGCTATTGCTTATTGCTAATTTCATCGTTTACATCAAATTGCAACCGCATGTCCGCAACAGAAATCAAAGCAAAAATGAAAACAGAAATCTTTACAAGTGAATGCTACAATCTTTTCTTCTCTCTCCATGTTTTCTTCCTCTTTTAACACCAATTAAGCCCATTTTCTCCATAGCTACAGAAAAAGCTTGAAAGAATTTCTGCTTATCCTTGCCCAATTCTTGAACCAAAAACTTTGTTCTTGGGTCCAAAAACAAAGCTTGGTCTGAGGTCAACAATCCCAATTTCCCCTCCAAGTTTGCATAATAGGCATGGTCAAATAAAAATGGTGTGGCAACATCAAATGGTGCAACAATGTCACTGTTGCCACCAAAACGTGGGCATGACATTCTCAGAGCCTTTAGTAGCCTTGGATCAATGGAAGGGTCAGGTTGCTTGGTGCCATGATAATCATAGAGCCTGCTCACAAAGTGCTCACAATGAGCAAATCCAATTGTGTGTGCTCCAGAAAGAACCACCAGGTCCTCGATTGTTAGCCCTTTTGAGTTGAAGATTTTGATTAACTGATCAATGGTGGAATTTGCTCGAGGCAAATTGAAGGGTACCCTAGATGCCATTGATATTTTCCCATCCCATCTTCCCTTTTTAACTTGGTAATAAGGACCCCCTGCCTGTAACAAGTATTTGAATATTACAAACAAGGTTAAAGATGAGATCTGTGGTCTGTTTTTAATAATAATAAGATAATTTATCTTGGCATTTACAATGAAATGAATTGATAGTCAAGATCAGCCCATGACAAATTATATTATTAGCAGACAAATTGGGCATATGGAAATATTTATTTATCTGTTTTTGTCCTTTTGGAAACAGGGTGTCAAGTTTGGCTGTTTAGTAGAAAATGAGACATCAATTTTTCTATTAAATCTTTCTATTTTGGAGGCATCGTCAATATTAGACAATAGGTATAAGCTAATTCAGAGACGAGTGAGAATTAAGTTGAATGTCTGCATTATTTACCAAGAACCACAGGCATCGTAAATATCCGACATCAGGAATTTATGCCACCTCTAACCTTCGTTTTGAGAGGGATGTTGATGAAGTGTTTATAAGTAACGGATTTCCTTGACTAGTTAGTGTGAACTTGTAATTCACGTCAAAAATAAAACCGTGAGAGTAGATATATCTTAAAGAGGACAATATCTAACTAGGGGATGACTTTTTTAGAGAATCATTTGTTTTAACCTTTAAACAAAATATTAAAAGAAATAAAGCATTCAAAGTGTCTTTATCTAATAGCTTGGATTATGTGGTGGAAATAAATCAAATGAGTCTAAAATCCTATTTGTTATTTGTCTGCTACTTGAATGTTTTGTACTCAGAGATAATTAAGCATATGATATATGAGTGGAACAAATTTGATAGCATCAGCTAGAAGCAAGAATAAGAAGGTACTGACCAAATGAACATAATCTCTGGCTGAAATTGCAAGAATGTCTGCACAAGATACAACACCAGGGCACTTGCTTTCCACCAAGGCCTTGGCTTTCCTTATGCTTTCAAATCCCTCTATCCTCAAGTCCTTGTTATCTGGTGCATCCTTCTCTGCTAACTCTTTGCTTCCAGGCTTCGTCGCCATTAAAATAGACCCATCACATCCCTTCAATAATTAAAAAAGAAAAATTCAATGCCACAATGTTTATGCCAGGTTTGATGATGATGATGATGCTGCTAGCATTATATAATTACTAGTTGCTAAATGTGGATGCATGCAAAACCGAAAATGCATTACTTCTACAAAGCAATCATGGAAAAAGAGGCGAATGGTGGCTGGACTAGAAACTGGTGCTTCCTTGAACTGTTGACTGGTTACAGAACCTACAAGTTGCTCAAGTTGAGGGCAAGATTTTGCATAGTAATCAACTGAGAGTTGTCGTGGGGTGCTGCGAGTATTGTTGAGGGATTTGGTTGCTGAATTAGTTGGTGTATTGTTAAGAGTAAGCAAGAGAATGAACAAGCAAGTGAAAACAAAAGAAGATGAAGAACAAGGAGGAGGAGGAGGAGACAGGACAGACATGATTGTATAGGAGGCACAAGGCAGCTTAGGACAAAAGACTAATAGTAGCAGTGAGGAGAATATAAAAGTGAAGACACCAGGTGTATTAGTTTGTTGTGGGACAGATTGCCCTGTTGAAAAATGTAAAGAATCAATACCCGTGAAACCCCCAAAACCATAAATAAAAGCAAAAGACAGGCAGATAAAGAAGTGAAATGATATCAAATGAAAAAAAAAAAAGAAAAAAAGAAAGCCCTTTTGGAGCCAATGCATAGCTTAACTAATTGCTACTTGATCTTGCAATAATGGATAAAAATAACAGTTTATTTTGTTCTGTATGTAGGTTATCTAGTCTCAGAGAAAATCTTTGGTGCAACAGAGGTACCACATCATCCATACAATAAACCAATCATCAATTGCCACGTGTAACGCACCTACACTCTCCAAGCTTGTCCAGGGCCAATGACTTGCCCATGGCCGCTTGTGTGTGTGGTGCTAGTGTGCACTTTGTATTTATTCTTATTTTATTTTATTTTCTATTTTAGGGGGTGTGACAACTCAAACATCATGCGTGTTTCCTAGTGGCACTTGTGCAATGTCTTTAAAACCTCTTTAGGGGGGGTGACCCGGGCACCTTAGAAGGGCCTTGGCCACCAGCATACTAGGGGCTTCAGCTGTGTACTCCCTCGCCCTTAGTTGGCTTGCTTAATGAAACATGCTTCCTTTTGATTTCCAATTGCTATGTCCGAATGTGTTGCTTGAATGTGTTTCATTATCTTATGCCTTGTGGATGTATGCTTATGGATGTATGCTTTACTTCGTTGCCTAATAATGTTCCATTCTATAAATAGCTAACCATGGGTACGACCTTGCAGGGTCGATTCTAGGCTGACTTGTTAGGCGCAACGCTAACAAGTGCCGCACGGACCCAAACTTGGTGACACCAAAGTTTGGCCCGTGACAGTTGGTATCAGAGCGTGGTTCAAGGTTGTGTTGCAAAATGGCTACGAAGTCCTCCACAAAAGCGCGCTTGGATGCTGTTGAGAAAAAACTAGTGGATATTGATAGTCTCGTCTCAACACTCACGAACAAGACTTCAGATGTCGAAAACCTCAGGCAAACTATCAAGGTACTCGAGGCCCTTACAACCAGGGTAAGTGCCCTAGAAACTCAAGCAACAGGTGCTAGCACTAGTGCCCCACGAGAATGGGGAGATGCCAATAATTGGCAAGATGCCGTGAGCTCCTTGAAAGAACAGTTGGCAGAGTTGAGCGTGAGGGTGAATCTCACCGCCCTCGCTGTCTCAAACTTGCCCACGACTACTCAGAGCATAGAATAGAAGAGATCCAAAATCCCAGAGCCTAGAGTATACGATGGTGTCAGAGACGCACAAGCCCTCGAAAACTTCCTCTTTGACATGGAGCAGTACTTTAAAGCTTCACGGATAGAAGAAGAGGGGGACAAGGTCTCAATAACCTTGATGTATTTGTCTGGAGATGCGAAGTCTTGGTGGAGGGCAAAACACATTGAAATCCAGGAAGGACGATGCGCCGTTGACAATTGGGAGGATTTGAAGCGTGAGCTAAAAGCTCAATTCCTACCAGGAAATGTGGCTTACATAGCTCGACGACAACTAAGAGACCTAAAACATACAGGTTCCGTCCGGGAATATGTGAGGAAGTTCTCCGGATTGATGTTGGATATCCGAGACATGTCCGAACAAGATAAACTCTTCTATTTTATAGAGGGGTTGAAGCCTTGGGCTAGAACAGAATTACAGAGGCAACGAGTGAAAGACTTGCCTTCAGCACAAGCTGCGGCGGAACAATTAACGGACTATTCCCTCGAGGGACCTCCATCAAAGAGATCTACACCGGCTCCTACTAATAATGATAGTGGGAATAAGAGGCCTAGGAACTGGAACAACGATAGAAGTGGGGGAGCGGAGAAGAGAATTGAGTCAAGTTCCTCGAACTTCAAATGGCCGGCACCTCAGAACGGTCCTCCAAATGGGAAGAAGCCCTTAAGTTGTTTTATTTGTGATGGGCCACATCGAGCTATGGAATGCCCTAAGAAATCAAGAATGGCGGCCCTCCTAGCACAAGAAGAAGAGGAAGAACGACGACGCCCGGCTGAGAGGGGCCCAGAAAGGGAAGAATCTGGCCGAATGGTGGCCTTGAGAGAATGCTCAATGCCCTTAACAAACAACCAGAAACTCAGAAGGTCTCGGGGAAGGGCCTCATGTTTGTTGATGCATTGATTAATGGAGTTGCGGCAAAAAGCGTTATGGTGGACACGGGGGCCACCCATAACTTTATTTCTACCGCCGAAGCGAAGCGTCTGGGGCTCAATTTAGAGCGGGGGATGCGGGTCGCATGAAAGCGGTTAATTCACAAGCGCTACCCACGAGTGGGCTAGCGAAACAAGTAAGAGTGAAGATCGGCACGTGGGAAGGTCGAACTGACCTTGTGGCGGTCCAGATGGATGACTTCGATATTGTTCTAGGAATGGAATTCCTACTTGACAAGGGGGCCATCCCTGTCCCAGCTGCAGGGAGCTTGTTGATCATGGGGGAGAAACCTGCAGTAGTGCCAGCAAAGGTAAAACCTCTCACAGAAGGAAGACTAATATCCGCAATCCAGTTTAAGAAGGGGATCAAGAGGCGGGAGCCGACATTCATTGCTATCCCTACAGCAGTTGGAGAAGGGAGAGAGAAGAAACCCCGGTGCCTGAGATCAACAGGGTTTTAGAAGAGTTTGCTGAAGTGATGCCTGATCAGCTCCCCAAAGTCTTACCTCCGAGGAGGTCCGTTGATCACCAGATTGAGTTAGTTCATTCAACTAAACCGCCGGCAAGAGCACCTTATAGGATGGCTCCACCAGAATTAGCTGAACTTCGTAAGCAACTAGATGATCTGTTGGAGGCAGGCTTCATCAGGCCTTCAAAGGCCCCATATGGAGCCCCTGTCTTATTCCAAAAGAAACAAGATGGAAGTTTGAGATTGTGCATCGACTATAGGGCTTTGAACAAGTTGACAGTGCGAAACACCTACCCCATTCCCCTGATAGCAGATTTTTTCGACCAACTGAGTGGAGCAAGATACTTTTCGAAGCTGGACTTACGTTCAGGATATTATCAGATGAGAATTGCCGAAGGGGATGAACCGAAGACGACTTGTGTCACCCGATATGGAGCATTTGAGTTCTTGGTGATGCCGTTTGGACTAACTAATGCTCCCGCAACATTTTGCACCCTAATGAATGAAGTCTTCCATGAATACCTTGACAAATTTGTAGTGGTTTACCTAGATGACATTGTGGTTTATAGCACTACATTGGAGGAACACAAGAGACATCTTGCCATGGTATTCCAGAAGTTGAAAGATAATAGACTATTTGTGAAGAAAGAAAAATGCTCATTCGCCCAGGAACGCATCAAATTCCTCGGCCATATCATAGGGCAGGGTCATATACGGATGGACATGGAGAAAGTACGAGCAATACGCGAGTGGAGCGCCCCAGCTAATGTCAAAGAATTGCGGTCTTTCCTTGGACTTACCAACTACTACCGGAGATTCGTAAGAGGATACTCCAAGAAGGCGATACCCTTGACAGAACTATTAAAGAAGGAGGTGACATGGGAATGGACTGATGCGTGCAGAGAAGCCTTTGAAAGCTTAAAGGAAGCGATGATAGGGGACCCAGTTCTCATTCTCCCGGAGATGGCCAAACCATTTGAAGTTCAGACGGATGCTTCAGACTTTGCACTTGGAGGGGTGTTGCTTCAGGAAGGTCACCCTATTGCCTATGAGAGTCGTAAGCTTTCCGAAACAGAACAGCGATATACAGCACAAGAAAAGGAACTATTAGCAGTGATACATTGTCTGCGGGTGTGGAGACATTACCTTCTCGGGTCGAGATTTGTGGTGAAAACAGATAACTCCGCATTCAGTTATTTCCTCACTCAACCAAAGCTTACTTCGAAACAGGCTCGATGGCAGGAGTTCTTAGCAGAATTCGACTTTCACTTTGAGCATAAAGCAGGATGTTTGAATCAGGTGGCAGATGCTTTGAGTCGAAAGTCAGAACTTAGTCATTTGAAGGCGTTGGCTAACATGTCTTTCAGCACCATCCGTACACCTATCAGAGAACTCATCCGAAACAACTTGGAGAAGGACCATGTCTCTAAGGCAATTTTGAAGTTAGTAAAGGAAGGTAAGGCTCGTCGCTTCTGGTTGGAAGACGGACTTTTGTGGACTAAGGGAAACCGTCTGTATGTTCCCAAGTCAGAAAACCTCCGGAGGATTCTCATAAAGGAATGTCATGATACTTTATGGGCCGGCCATCCGGGTTGGCACAGAACTCATGCATTATTGAAACAAGGATACTATTGGCCTCAGATGCGGGATGATGTGACAGAGTACACCAAGACATGCCTCATTTGCCAGCAGGATAAAGTGGAGAAGTTGAAGACCCCTGGATTATTGGAACCGTTGAACGTCCCCAACAGGCCATGGGAGAGCATCTCCCTTGACTTCATAACCAACCTTCCAAAAATTGGCGAACTAACCAACATATTGGTAATTGTTGATAGGTTCTCCAAATATGCAACATTCATACCAGCACCTAAGTACTGCAAGGCGGAAGACACTGCTAAATTATTCTTCAAGCACGTGGTAAAGTATTGGGGCGTGCCTAGACAAATTGTGAGTGATCGAGATCAGAGATTTGCGGGAACTTTCTGGTCCGAACTCTTCAAACTACTAGGTTCTCAACTAAACATGTCAACAAGTTACCACCCCGAGACTGATGGATAGACAGAGAGATTCAATGGAATGCTGGAAGAGTACTTACGCCACTTCGTTAATGCCAACCAGAGAAATTGGGTACAACTTCTTGATGTTGCCCAATTTTGCTTCAACTCTCAAAAGAGCTCCGCCACCAACAAGACACCTTTTGAAATTGTGATGGGCCAGCAGCCTCTACTCCCACACACAGTGACAGAGTATTCCGGGAAGAGCCCACGAGCTTTCAACTTCACTAAGGAATGGAGAACCAATACAGAAATTGCTCGAGCTTATTTGGAGAAGGCTTCCGCGAGGATGAAGAAATGGGCAGATCAGCATAGAAGACCTTTAGAATTCCAACCTGGAGATTTGGTGTTGATCAAGTTAAATCCAGAACAAATACGATTCAGAGGGAAGAGAGACAAGAGAT
Organism: Zanthoxylum bungeanum; assembly: GCA_019454045.1. Taxonomy (NCBI): domain Eukaryota; kingdom Viridiplantae; phylum Streptophyta; class Magnoliopsida; order Sapindales; family Rutaceae; genus Zanthoxylum; species Zanthoxylum bungeanum. The sequence goes on along the minus strand of SKCR01025821.1, from coordinate 66,483 downwards.
TGGTGAGAAAATATGAAGGGCCAGTTCCCGTTCTTAAGAAGGTGGGAAAAGCTTCATACAAAGTCGAGACTCCAGCGTGGATGAAGATGCACCCAGTTTTCCATGTTAGCAGGTTGAGACCTTTTCACGCAGATAATAAGGATGCAACTCGCAACCAACTACGAAGACCAGAGATTGAAGAACCAACAAAGAAGAGGACAACGAAGGAAGTTGAGGAGATTTTGGCAGAAAGGGAGGCGACCGGAGATCAGCGACAGGGAAAGGAGTTCCTAGTGAGATGGAGAGACCTGGGAGATGAAAAGACAAGTTGGGAGAGAGTCGAAGACCTGCAGCAGTTTTCACAGAAGATTGAAGACTTTACAACCCTTCAGCGTCAAAACAAGAGAGCCGAAGACCTGCACCAACTGAAGCAGCAGAGTGAAGAGTTTCAAGCCTACCAGCACCGAGGTGAAGAGCAGAGGAGGAGCAGTTCAGATGTGTCAACGAGGACGTCGACAGATTAAGTGGGGGAGGATGTAACGCACCTACACTCTCCAAGCTTGTCCAGGGCCAATGACTTGCCCATGGCCGCTTGTGTGTGTGGTGCTAGTGTGCACTTTGTATTTATTCTTATTTTATTTTATTTTCTATTTTATGGGGTGTGACAACTCAAACATCATGTGTGTTTCCTAGTGGCACTTGTGCAATGTCTTTAAAACCTCTTTAGGGGGGGTGACCCGGGCACCTTAGAAGGGCCTTGGCCACCAGCATACTAGGGGCTTCAGCTGTGTACTCCCTCGCCCTTAGTTGGCTTGCTTAATGAAACATGCTTCCTTTTGATTTCCAATTGCTATGTCCGAATGTGTTGCTTGAATGTGTTTCATTATCTTATGCCTTGTGGATGTATGCTTATGGATGTATGCTTTACTTCGTTGCCTAATAATGTTCCATTCTATAAATAGCTAACCATGGGTACGACCTTGCAGGGTCGATTCTAGGCTGACTTGTTAGGCGCAACGCTAACAAGTGCCGCACGGACCCAAACTTAGTGACACCAAAGTTTGGCCCGTGACACCACGCATGCTAAAAAATTAAAAAACAACTAAAAAATAGGTATTAAATTATACATGTCATTTTCTAATTCGCCGGTGATACCACGTCACTCATACCTCCGTTGCACCAAAGATTTACTCCTAGTCTGAAGTCCCCAAGGGGTGGCTTGATAGTGTAGGATGCATATCTCACCTTGAGGTCCTGGGTTCGAATCTACGGGGTGCGTTTCTTGTAAGAGTTTGAGACAGTTTGGGGTTTTACCTGCTCCGCTTAAGCCCAGAATGAATGGTTTGACGATGGGGTTTCCAACGATTTTAAAAAAAATATATATTATCTAGTCTCAAAGTGACATTACAAAAACAATAAATAGCCATGTAGAATCCATTCACGGGCATTAGCAATGATTAATATCATTAATCATGATTGATTAATGATCAAGTTTTGTCAATTAGACATTCAATAAACTTTATTGTTTTTCTTTATTTCTGTTCAAGTAGCAATTAACTATGATTCAGTTGTACCAAAAGAATGGAGGATCTTAATATTGGAGCTAAATGTATTCATGCCAATGGCATTAAGGTAGTTGTACCAAGAGAATGAAAATGAAGCAAACAATGAATGAATATAAACATAGAATGCTGAGCAAAACAGATGGGGGATAGACTGAGCCTCATTTGCTAACCAAAAAAATAAGTTCTTAAATGCAGAGCATGTGCAACAATGAGGGACCTCACTCTATATAGTAAATTATGCATTGGCCTTTTCAGTACACCCTTGAGTGGAGGGTAAGCTTTTTCTTGTGATGCAGTAAAAGCTCTGAGGACCATCACACACACACACTCTCTCTTATTCCTAGCTTTGCTTTAATTGTACTTGTGAATTAACAAGAGAAGTAAAAAGAACCAGAAAGCTCATCACCAGAGCCAAAAAAGTTGGTAGTTTGCACTAGGAACCCACTAATATTTGTTTTTTTATTTTATTTTCATCTTTTGAAATTGATCTATTTTATGACATTCAGAGTTCTGAATCTTTTTTATCAAAGAAGTTGCCCCACTCAGATTTTGCCAAAACATATATTTTGGTCCCAAATCCCACCAGTCACTGTACTTCAGCTCCACCTTTTGCAGATTTATGGGGGCTGAAATTTAAATCTCCTGGCAAGCAACTTCTTATCCCTAACTAGATTGAAGATTATTAAAAATAAGAACAGGGTTGTTTTCATTTTTTATTTTTCTTGAAAGATCATCAAAGATGGAATTAAAAACAAAAGGGGCCGTTTGGTGGAGCGTTGACGCTAGCGTTAATGCTCACAAAATATAATCTCACAATATAAGATTATTTTTTGACGGTAACTTGTACTCTAATATTTGTTTCATAATTTATAAACTAACTTATCCTCTCTGTTAAACTCACCCAAAGTATAAAATTAAAAACATAATCCACTACCAAGAAATTAACTATGATTCAGTTCTCAATGGTGAGCTTTAAAGTCAAACTGAAAAGTGGTATGCTTACAGCTTACTTGGGAACATACATGGAGTTTGGCACAGCATACAAATTTCTTCACTTAGATAAAATATTACAATAAGAAATCCAGTGGACTGATTGAAGAAGACAATGGCAACTTATTCAAAACAGCTTTTCTCTGACCCTTTTTTTTTTTTTAACTCTTTGAGTACTGCTCTATTACATTGGAAATGGAAAGCTGTGTCACCACGACCTAAGGTCAGTTAATTAAAAACTCGATAAATCAGTAAGAAACCATCGTGGATACAACTTGGTTGCCATGTCTTGCATACCTGCAGCTGCATGCATGGATCAATACTTTTTCTTAAATAGTAAAAATAGTTTTTCACAAACACTTCCATGAGTCATGCGCCTAAGCCTGAAGAGGATCTTGGCGCCTTAACTAATTATGTCCATAACATGGAGTGGGAGCCATGGGTCATCCATAAATGGCTTTGGGTACTTGGTGCTAGGGTTGGCGAATGAGCCGCACTTCAAAAAATTCCATCATATTTTAAGTATTTTTTAATTAAGTTTTGGGTTTGAAAAAATATATTAAGAACATCAATTCAAAATTTAATTAATTGAGTTTTTCTAAGTTTTTTAAAAATATTAATAGTTAACAATTGAATTTAATGATGAATTTTTCAAAATCCGGTCTATTTGCCAACCTTATTCACGTTATGTGACACGATAAAGAAAAAAAATAAAGCTACAGTATCGTGGGCTATATGTTTGATAAAATTCCTCGCATAACATTGATAACTTCAATTAGGGGTGGCAATTTGGGTCAGAATTTGTTTATTTGTTCGATTCAATTCGCTTTAAAGCGAATACATGTTTAAAAAAATAGATTCGTTTAATAAATGGGTCAATTCGATTCGATTCATTTATTAAACGAATCGAATACGAATTTAAGCTCATTAATTCGTTTATTCGTTTAGAATTCGTTTCATTATTTTTATTTAATAGTTCTTATTAATTTTCAATTGAGATTCGAAAAATTATAGCTAATTACCATAGAAAAAGTAATATTTTCGATATTTGGTGTGGTATTTTTAATAAATTTATTAATTACATATTTCATATGTATATATTTATGAAGAATTAATGTAAATCAAGTGTGGTGAATTATTTTATTAAATAATATCATTAACTAAACGAATAAATGAATATTCGTATTCGATTCGTTTAATAAACAAATCGAATACGAATCATGATATTAGGATTCGTTTAATAAACGAATCGAATACGAATTCATCATATTTTGATTCGATTCGTTTAGGATTCGATACAAATTTGATTCGTTGATTCGTTTTGCCACCCCTAATTTTAATATTTTTAATTTTCAATTTTTGTACAATGTAACGCTTTGTCGTAAGAACCTTACGAACCAAAGTCTCTTCATTGATAAGTTTCTTCAACATGACATCTTCCTCACATACTTTCACCACCTTCGCTGCAAATCCAAATATCCAAAAACAGTCACAGAAAGCGAGTCCATGCAATTTCTTGATAAATCTCCCAAGGACCTTGCTTTGATTTGGGATGATGTAACATTTTGAACTCTTTTACTTTTGTTTTACTTGCAATTCTATTTAACAATAATGCATAATTGATATATTGCCAATCTATTATGATTTTATATGGCAAATCAACTACACATCAAGTAATATATTAAATATCGATCACACATAGACTCGTTTTAATGTCATGGAAACTTATCTAGATAAATGGTTGTAATTATGATAATGTGAATGCAAAAATTATAAATTACGAAGAATTGAGAACTTAAATTAAATTAAGCAAAAGTATTAAGCAAAAGTTACTTAAGGTTGTGATTTCTCTCAATCTAGTAATGTTACAATGTTAACATGATTGCCGGATTAGAAAAGGAATTTACAGACACGTACGTCTCTTCCGAGCATCATATATCATTGACCTAATCTAATCATTTGACCATATTCCTATTCCAATTGACTAAATTAGATTCAATAAATGTCCAATTCTTAAATTTAACCGCGCACACGATAATTAGCCATATTCCTATCTTAATTGGGAATTCAATTTCAGAACCTAAAATTATCTACCTATAGATTGAATTAAACATCTTATCTAAGTTAATCAAATTCATACTTCATTAATACACTTAGGTGACCAATCAATTAGGGTTCATATTAAGCATATGGTAAATAAATAATCAGCTCAACATATAAAAATCATAAGATCGATTAAATAGGTATTACTAACAAATGAGTTCCATCAAAACCTTAGATGATCAAATTAATTACTCATGATTTGAATAGACAAAGAAAAATCAACCCTATTTCAAGCACACTCATGAAAACAAGAAAAATACAAATAAAAGTTGAAGGATAGAAAAAACTAGAATGGAGAGCTTCTTTTCCAAGCGATGCTCAAGATTCCTCCTCCTCCTTCTCCTCTCATTTCCGCCTCAATTTAGCCCGTTAATGCAAATAAATATCTGTTCACGCGAAAACTATCGAACCAATATAAATTTTCATTGACTAACACCTCAATAGATAAATGGATGCTAAATACGTATATATTTACCACTCATCAGTAACCGATTATGATCGATTTTCATTTTTTGTTTCAACTTTCAAATAATTAATGAGTTGTATTATATTAGTATCACTTGGGAAGGGATCTCATTGGCGTCTCAATGAAAGCTAAACTGTATCGTTTGTTGGAGAGCAGAGCGGCTGATTAGTAATTATATGTTTCTACATTCTTTATGTTTTGTATTCTTATATTTCTATTAATCTTTGCAGTCGCTATTTTGTGATTCCTTTGTGGAAAGGAAGTGGTTGTCCCCGAGGGGCGTGACTCGGTGGTGTAGGATTCAGGATATGACTTTCAAGTTCTGGATTCGAATTTAATAGTGTATTTCTTGTAAGAATTTGGGACAGCTAAATATTTGACCTGCTCCACTTAAACCGGGAAGGGGTGGTTTAACCGCGGAATTTCCAACGATTTAAAAAAAAAAAAAGGAATTGGTTACTGGTTATACAACGATGCTTGCTCAAGGTTTGACTCCCTTATATCTTAAATGCTGCTGTTCAAGTAAGTTTGACTAGGTGACTTGACCTTCTTCGAATGGGATTTCTCTGCATATTTAGTGATTCGGCATGTAAGAGTTGATCTATTATTTTGTTATAAAAAAAAAAAAAAAAAGTTTCATCTTGATATGGCCTGTTTGGTGTACTAAATCATCATTGCTTGAGTTACTTTTGTTGAATACATGAATGTAAGATACAACACTTGGAACTAAAATGATTAACAATTGTGCAAACAAGTTGATTTAAATTTTATGGTTATAAATAAGAGTTTCATTTTCTTCTTTTGATGTAATCATGGAATTAAGCCGAAGCTAGCTGATTAAATTCACTAGATATGCATTTTACGGTTTCCTGATTTAGATGGTGACAGGCCTGAAAATAGATTATCCACAAGGTTATAAGAACTATCTTCTGGTTTCACAATACATTTTCTTGAAAGCATTAGTTTAGTAACATCACTTCAATTAATTTTAACAAGGGTGATGATCATCATCTTGCACTTGAATACGGTTGAAGAACTGATAAGTTGCTCAGTAAGGATGTTCAGTACATGTGCCTCAAAACAAAACTATTCACTGAACTATTTCCCAATAAATCTGAGAAAGCAAGTGAGTGCAGCTGTTAGTCACTAAGATAAATGTTGACGGTTGGTTTTCGTCTCAGGGACAATAACGGAAATGTATTGTTCCCGGAATTCAACCTTCCTTCACCAGTGAATTTGTTTGGTTATGAGGACAACCAAAAGCAAACTTTGGAAGAGGGTGACACAAGAAGTTAACATGGTTCGGCGGATAAAATCCAGCCTACATCCACGGGTACAAAACAGGTGGTGTTTTACTAATGAAATGGGCTCAGGCCGACCTGTTTGTGGTCGGGCAATGTGGGAGCCGAGCTGTTTTACAAAGGGAATTACAAAGCTTTTCTCAATCTCTTCTTTCTTCTTTTCTCTCTGTGTCTCTCTCTTCTCTCAAAAAGCCATTTTTATATATACTAAAGTCTGAAGCGGCGAAACTGAGGCGGCTACTGTTCCCTATACTGTGGAACCTTCCACGTGAATCTGCTTCATTTACTAAGCTCTCTGCCCTAGGCTTGCTCTCTGCCCTAGATGAACCTGCTCTCTGACATCTCATCGCATCAGTTTGACTTTCCACTACCACATGTATTTAGTGATGATGACCGTCTGGTGGGTGTTTTCAGGAGATGACGCGTGTAAAGGAGAATCACCTTCTCAAGGATTCTGTCGGTGACTAAGTGGTCGGCCTAATCATCTGTCGAACCTTCCGAACCTCTTCTGTCCTGTCTTGTGCTGTCCGAGCCTTTTCGAAGTGCTATCAAAGGAAACGAATAGGCCCAAACCGAGCCACATAATTGATGCGGTCGGTTTATGGAAGCCGTGTTTGAAGCATACGATACGGCTGGTTTAAAACCGAGGGACTGTGTCTAGACTTCCGCCGAGCCGAGGAGTGGCTAACACTTCATATCATTCCCTTTTGGAAAAGAGAAATCTCATCTTTGTCCTTGGCCAACTGTTTGATGTATCATGCCTTGATTTCCACCATCAACATTTATCCCCTAGTTCTCAGTATCAACGAGTTTGTGAGTTAATGTCGGGAACTATAAAAAGTTGTCGAACCATTCACCCTACTGGTGGCTGTTTTTGGAACCACGAAGAGGACACCCTTGCACATGTAATCATGTGTTTTTTCTGGTTGTTTTTGTTGGGGTTGATGCTCAGAGCGCCAATCCGGACCGTATTTATGTCTGATTCATGAATACGAACATCCCCTTATTCCATAATATTACTTATTTATGGTTGCACCTCTTGTTCTTATATACGTATTCGATCTGATTACGATTATATTGAAACTAAATGTGGTTTAGTGATATGTATATATTAGACAAATGCCCGATAAAATATAATGCAGTACACAGTTACAAAGTTAGTTTGTAATTGACATTGGGAAATGTCACTGCTATATGAATATTATCAAACATAGTTACTGGTCAAGATTTGCTAACACGGGTCGGTTAGTCAAATCAGTTGAGACCAGTACATGTCGTATATCGTGACTTGGTCCGATGGTTTATCCCAATGAACCATGAGTCTAGGGAGACTCGTATAGACGTGTAGGTGTTTATAATGGATAAACACTAAACGGCTCACCGAAGATTCTTAATGGATGGTACACCAACGTCAATAAGAATCTTCTCGGGTTGAGTAGCATAGTGGTCCTTCGACTTGAGACACCACTGTGGATGTATGAGACATCCTCCACACTTAGATGGCAGTCACGTCACCGATCTATTTAGATCAGACCTCCGCCTGTTCGTTGGGTGTGGATCGATCCTCATGATATCCTGTGTGTGTCAAGATAGGATCCGTCAGTTCTGTGTACAGAGCATATGTAGTCCATATATAATTAGCAGTCTGTTAAATCTGTGGCCACAGTATACTTCGGAAGTAAGTTCCGATTGTTATTAAGAGATTGCTAATGAATACGTCGACGGGATAATACCTATAGAGATTTGACGTTTACATCTATATCTCTGGGATTATCCGGATACCTGTGACGGAGGGATTATACGTATGCAATGACCTCGACCTGTATGATTCAGCTAGTTTATCTGTGATCGTCATAATCTACGGGTGGATAGATTATGGACATGAAATTGGATTTCGTGACGGATATACCTGAATCTAGAGAGTCTCAATAATGAAACATACTTGTAGAACACTAGAACAACATTTATGAATAATGATGATTATTTATAAATCGTTTAATCGTTAAACGAAAAATACATCCGAACTGGCCGAACCGTCATTTCCTAATTAATGTGTATTTGTATTTAATATATGATATTATTAAATACACATTAATAAATAGTCAAATAAAGGTATTTGCCATATATCGTCAATATATGTATTTGAGATATTTAAAGTAAATATAATACATATATTTGATATATTTGTATTTAATTATTTAATTGTTAAATGATTAATATAATTAAAATATAAATATATCACCAAATGATAAAGTTAGGAAATGATTATAAGTTGCAATTGTTGACTTATACATTAAAGGAAATGGTTGTCAAATTGATTTTGACTTCTTAAGATATTTGTTAAAAAATGTTTGAAAAATGAAAATATTTTTTTCCTTTATTTTTCATTAAATTCGGCCATAACACTTAAATATAATAGTTATATTTTTCTTAGTTGCATTTGTTGACTTAATTAAATATCTAATAAATTATTATTTGGATATTTATGCAAGTTGACCAAATGTAAAGTGAAATGAAATTGAAATTGCAAAAACTTGTATTTGGCTAGGTAATTTCGGCCAAGGCAATTGTTGTCCAAGTATATATTGTTTTTCATTTCATTTTATTGTTAACCTAATACACTTTAAAAGAAAACTCCATTAATGGAAACCAAAGAAAGCTTGTGAGAAAGAAAGAAGAAACCAAAGAAAGCTTGGATTTTAGTAAGTTTTTCCAACTTGCTATTAGAAAGGAAAATGTTCCTTAGGATCTAGGCTTTAACATATGATGTTCTTAGGTTATTTCTTTCTTTATTCTTTTTGTTTTTGATGATGGAATTTTTGGTGAAAGTGTTGAGCATGTGTGATGAAGGAAGATTGTGACTATTGTAGTTATAAGCTTTCTTTTAAGTTTTTGGAAACCTTGTTACTAATCTAGAGTTGTTGACCCACTCTTAGATGACCTAGATTTGATCTTGAGTTGTTTCATTGTGTTGAGACTTTGATTGGATGGAAGAAACATGATTGAAGTATTGGATTTAACCAATTTGGTCTAATTTGTCCAATTTAAAGAAATTGAAAAATTATGGTTCTCGACCAATTCCAAATTTGGGGCTTTTCATATATGTTGTGCATTTGGGTGTGTATATGATGCATATAAAGTTTCATGTTCATTGGATTACATCTTGATGTGTTTTGATGCATGAAATAACAAAATGCACAAATTGCCCACCATTGGGAGCATTCGGCCAAGTGAGTCAAATTTGGGGATTTGGTTGCTTTTGGTGTTTTGATGTTTTGAACATGCTAAGTTCATCTTAGAAATGATTTAGAATCATTCAAAATTGATTTGATCAATTTCGGACTAAAATGGACAAAATACCAATGTAAGGGCATTTCGGTAAATTCACTTGAATATGATTCATTTGAATTTTATTTCATAATTTGATTATTGGATAATTAAATAAATGTGTTTATTTAATTAATCCGAGAAAAAGTTTTGAAATCGGAAAATTTGATTTTCCACCGCTTCCGCTGCGTTACCGGATTCTGCCCCTAAAAACCCCTACAAAATGGTATCAGAGCGAGTCTGATTCTTGGCCTCCATAAATGATTAGCTTATTTTATTCAATGTTTAATCATGTTTTCTTGACTTTATACATGCTTGGTATAATCTAATTTGATTAGATTTAGGGTGTATGACACTTAATGGAATATCCCCGCTTAATAAGGTTTTAAAAGTAACTAGTATTTGGAATACTTGTTTCTTGGTCCGTCTTGTCAATACGGTTTATAAATATCTTTTCGTTGACTACATCCGAGACCGTGCCTCTGCTGTGAGGGTGTAGCTGATAGAAATTTATTTATGCCGAATGTATATTAGATACTAGATAAATTCAAGCGAAAGCGAAATCCTGAACGTGCCCTAGCTGTCAGGGTTACGCAAGTAACTTGAGTTTATCATTGACGAGTTTGACCTTGGTACGTCTCCTTGTGGGCCTGCCTTCGCAACGACAACGAGAAACGGCCAGGACCGGAACCTTGGAGTCGCTAGTGAGTGATTGACAATTAGTTGTCTACTTGTGAATATACGTAGGCGAGACCGTGCCTCTGCTGTGAGTCGAAATATATTCATGGGGTCCTCTTCCCATTATGGAATTCGATTTAATTATTGAATTCTCGTCTTTCCGTTGGGGATTACGGCATTACGTAAAAATAGTGGGAGGCACTGCTAAGTTTAAAATATTCTATAACTTAGGCAATGTATGTTATTATGAAAATTGCCGCTTGTTTGTTTCCTTATTCTATTGTTTATATAGAATTAAACTTTTATTTACTGCACACATATTATGATATGTTATCTGACTAGACTCTTGGTTGCAGTTATTCTAGAATAGGTTCTAGATACTAATAGACTAGGATATTATTAGATTAGTCTAAACCATCAGGAACTGTTGTTCCGATTTTCTTCAAAAAGAAAGATGGTTAATGACTTAGTTTCTAAGTCATGATAGATAATCTAGATAGATATCCCATTTAAGATATAATACTTTAGAGACAATAGTTTCTTATGCAGTAAGAATTGACTTGAATTAGTTCATGTCTCGAGATTCTTGACTGGCATTTAGAAAGCTCTATTAGGTATTTGTTTATCTAGTAATGACGTTTCTAAGCTTTAATTACCTTTAGAGGTAATGTGTCTGACACAATTTGATAATCAGTTATTTACAATTGTTGTGAATAGTTGAATGCAAATAGTAAAGCTAAAGAAAGGAGATGCGTATATTTGTGTATAGAAAATATCGATTTTCACAATACTACAACTATAGGTATTAGATACCAGATCTCCCGTCTAGTTATTTGAAATATTGGTTACCGATTATTTTAATATTTGATATCGGAACTTGCGACTATTGGATAGTCACTTGTTTTTTTTTTATAAACAATTGTTACATATTTTATAATAACTAGTAGTGTCATTGACGTAGAGATAAACATAAAGAGAAATTATTCGGTAAAGTAAATAATTTAGAACGGTGCTTTATGAGTTTAATCACTTAAGCATTGGATGCTTATTCCATATGGTAAAGGATGGTTTGATACTAGATCACACCACACATCCTTATCCATTTAATGAATATTGTATTCAGGAAAGTGATTAAGATCTCGTTTAACCAATGATTGTCATTGGACCACCAAATTTATTTAACTGATACATTGGATGTATGTAGTTTAATAAATAATAATTGCTTAAGGTAGTTTTCTTTATTTCGTAACTTAGTTGATGAATTGTCATAACTTAGTTACGTGTTTCTGAAGGAACACATATTGAAAGTCCTGAAAGTATCAAGAACTTTCAATCTGTTCGATGAAACGAAGATTGAACATTTTTGACTTGTTCAAATATATTCAATCTAAAGTATTTTGAAAACTTGATCCTTAAAATTCATTACATGTCTTTGAACTGTTCAAAGATCTTTGATACGATCAAACTTTTGAATTTAAAGCAATTAGTTCTAAGGTTATTTAGTGAATATGATTCATATTCAATATTGTTCTTCCACGATTCCATCTTGATGGAATTGAGTAGTGGGAACAATCGAATCTTATATGATTTGATTCGTCTGATATTGAATGTTACCGAATTAGTTTCAATACTCTTGGGGTTATACTCCAGTAACACTAATTCATCTCTTTAATTAATGTTCCATTAATTTCTACAATTACATATATGATATGTATAGGTAGAAAATCCGAATCTTGAAAAGTTTAAGATTTGAATGTTTCTTTTATATAATAGTTATATAATGGAAATTACTTACACCTCGGAGGTATAAGTAAAAGTTTATCGTTTATTCTGTTTAATAGAATATTGTATTCTATTTAATAGAATATCTTTCCTACGATTCTAAGTAATAAAATCGTTTTATTACTTGGTGTGTAACATCAGATGTTAACTATTGTAGAAAAAGACTTGACTTATTGAAGTCAAATGTGAGAATGATAAATTATAAATGGAACTACGTAATTAATAAGATGAAAGAACCCTTATACATCTTCCGTACAAGTCCAATAGGATAACAAAATCATTCACGAGTATTTGATACTTAATGGTTCCGTTGTTTTCTTACTGAAGAAAAATTATCCTATAACTTATAATGGAAGCGATATTTGATATCGATTCTGGAAGTTCACCATTGAACCATAGATCTATGATTGTTCATAGCTTACTACGATCAAGTTTTGAACTTGATTACACTTTCATTATGAATTAGTTCATGATATGTGCTAATTGTTTGCACAACGGAAGCAATGTGAGCTTATTAAAGGTTTGACCTTTATAGTATGACAGTGAGAAAAGTTATACTCAGCAATCTATTGTAGATTCTGAGAAAACTTATCTCTAGTCACGCTAATTGAACAATTAAAGATATATTGGTTAATGTTGATAATAAACTGTATATTTTAGCTAAAGAATGCAGAGTGGCGTTTTTGGATGACTTATTCAGATAAGAGATCAGTTGTGATTTCCTTATTTGAAGAGTTCATTCTGAAATGGCCCTAGAGTTTGTGTTCTGCTGAGATTGCAGTTTAGTGTGCTAGCTTATAGAGCCTATTGTAGACTCGGATAAGTCTTCCAGAAATATGTGTTCTCTATTTTTGATATCGTCAGATTGTCTGATCTTGTCAAAGTATATAGAATACATATGTGATTAGAAGGGTTAGTGGGAGCGTACATATTACTTTCTAGTGTTATATATCTTAACGACATTGTCATTATTATAGTAATAATGAGATGTTTATGAGGTAAAAGATTTACCTAAGTCTTCTTTACTCCGTGATAAAAGTGGAAGTAGTCTCTTTTATATACGATATAAAGTTTTATATAAAATATAAAACCAAGAGACTTGTGAGATACTCTTATTAGTCGTACATTAGATGTGATCTAATGAAAGACATAACAAGGCTATCTGTATGACAGTTATTGTGTGTCTTATATAAAGTATTCATTTTTCGTAAAGAATGATTCCTTTTTCGAAAGAGATATTGATTAGAATGTCTAATCAATCTTATGTATCATTTGATGATGACATAATAAATACTTTATAATGTGCGATTGTAGATATTGATTTAATCGTAATTGTTACGAGTTATTTTGACATCCTATAAACCATAGGATGGATCTTGAAACACGTTCTTTGTGATCTTTGAGATATTAAGAATGAGTTTCTAATTCATGGAGAATATAGTCTGCAACCATTAGGGTCATATTAGTTTTGAGACTAATTATGACGTTAGACAGTCTACGTCATAAAGAGTCACAAAAGATGTAGTGGGAGTGTCACGAAGGATTCTACTATTTAGTGGAATCAAATGCAACTTTTGAAGTATTGACTTATGAAGTTGCATAGTGACCTTTTAAATTAGAAGTTTTTGAATTGTTATTGTGCTTGCGGTTGTCTTCATAGTATCTTGGATTTGATCCTTAAATACTTGGACAACTCAGTAGTTGTAGCACAATACTGATGTAGCATCAGAGTCATATTAATGTATAATCTAGATTCTACAAATTATGAATGATGCTGACTATGGGAAACGATGGAGTTTGTTTGACAAACTCAATATGTCATAGCGGACTTGTTTTTGTTGCCTACCTCTTAAGTACTGGGTGAGCTTTTGAGGGCCATGTGCATACGATGCACATTGAGATGATTATATGATAACGTGGATTGGCACTAGAGCAAGTGGGAGAAATTGTTGGGGTTGGTGCTCAGAGCGCCAATCCGGACCGTATTTATGTCTGATTCATGAATACGAACATCCCCTTATTCCATAATATTACTTATTTATGGTTGCACCTCTTGTTCTTATATACGTATTCGATCAGATTACGATTAGATTGAAACTAAATGTGGTTTAGTGATATGTATATATTAGACAAAGGCCCGATAATATATAATGCAGTACACAGTTACAAAGTTAGTTTGTAATTGACATTGGGAAATGTCACTGCTATATGAATATTATCAAACATAGTTCATGGTTAAGATTTGCTAACACGGGTCGGTTAGTCAAATCCGTTGAGACCAGTACATGTCGTATATCATGACTTGGTCCGATGGTTTATCCCAATGAACCATGAGTCTAGGGAGACTCGTATAGACGTGTAGGTGTTTATAATGGATAAACACTAAACGGCTCACCGAAGATTCTTAATGGATGGTACACCAACGTCAATAAGAATCTTCTCGGGTTGAGTAGCATAGTGGTCCTTCGACTTGAGACACCACTGTGGATGTATGAGACATCCTCCACACTTAGATGGCAGTCACGTCACCGATCTATTTAGATCAGACCTCCGCATGTTCGTTGGGTGTGGATCGATCCTCATGATATCCTGTGTGTGTCAAGATAGGATCCGTCAGTTCTGTGTACAGAGCATATGTAGTCCATATATAATTAGCAGTCTGTTAAATCTGTGGCCACAGTATACTTCGGAAGTAAGTTCCGATTGTTATTTAGAGATTGCTAATGAATACGTCGACGGGATAATACCTATAGAGATTTGACGTTTACATCTATATCTCTGGGATTATCCGGATACCTGTGACGGAGGGATTATACGTATGCAATGACCTCGACCTGTATGATTCAGCTAGTTTATCTGTGATCGTCATAATCTACGGGTGGATAGATTATGGACATGAAATTGGATTTCGTAACGGATATACCTGAATCTAGAGAGTCTCAATAATGAAACATACTCGTAGAACACTAGAGCAATATTTATGAATAATGATGATTATTTATAAATCGTTTAATCGTTAAACGAAAAATACATGCGAATGGGCCGAACCGTCATTTCCTAATTAATGTGTATTTGTATTTAATATATGATATTATTAAATGCACATTAATAAATAGTCAAATAAAGGTATTTGACATATATCATCAATATATGTATTCTAGATATTTAAAGTAAATATAATACATATATTTGATATATTTGTATTTAATTAATTATTTAATTATTTAATTGTTAAATGATTAATATAATTAAAATATAAATATATCACCAAATGATAAAGTTAGGAAATGATTATAAGTTGCAATTGTTGACTTATACATTAAAGGAAATGGTTGTCAAATTGATTTTGACTTCTTAAGATATTTGTTAAAAAATATTTGAAAAATGAAAATATCTTTTTCCTTTATTTTTCATTAAATTCGGCCATAACACTTAAATATAAGAGTTATATTTTTCTTAGTTGCATTTGTTGACTTAATTAAATATCTAATAAAGTATTATTTGGATATTTATGCAAGTTGACCAAATGTAAAGTGAAATGAAATTGAAATTGCAAAAACTTGTATTTGGCTAGATAATTTCGGCCAAGGCAATTGTTGTCCAAGTATATATTGTTTTTCATTTCATTTTATTGTTAACCTAATACACTTTAAAAGAAAACTCCATTAATGGAAACCAAAGAAAGCTTGTGAGAAAGAAAGAAGAAACCAAAGAAAGCTTGGATTTTAGTAAGTTTTTTCAACTTGCTATTAGAAAGGAAAATGTTCCTTAGGATCTAGGCTTTAACATATGATGTTCTTAGGTTATTTCTTTCTTTATTCTTTGTGTTTTTGATGATGGAAGTTTTGGTGAAAGTGTTGAGCATGTGTGATGAAGGAAGATTGTGACTATTGTAGTTATAAGCTTTCTTTTAAGTTTTTGGAAACCTTGTTGCTAATCTAGAGTTTTTGACCCACTCTTAGATGACCTAAATTTGATCTTGAGTTGTTTCATTGTGTTGAGACTTTGATTGGATGGAAGAAACATGATTGAAGTATTGGATTTAACCAATTTGGTCTAATTTGTCCAATTTGAAGAAATTGAAAAATTATGGTTCTTGACCAATTCCAAATTTGGGGCTTTTCTTATATGTTGTGAATTTGGGTGTGTATATGATGCATATAAAGTTTCATGTTCATTGGATTACATCTTGATGTGTTTTGATGCATGAAATGACAAAAAGCACAAATTGCCCACCATTGGGAGCATTCGGCCAAGTGAGTCAAATTTGGGGATTTGGTTGCTTTTGGTGTTTTGATGTTTTGAACATGCTAAGTTCATCTTAGAAATGATTTAGAATCATTCAAAATTGATTTGATCAATTTCGGACTAAAATGGACAAAATACCAATGTAAGGGCATTTCGGTAAATTCACTTGAATATGATTCATTTGGATTTTATTTCATAATTTGATTATTGGATAATTAAATAAATGTGTTTATTTAATTAATCCGAGAAAAAGTTTTGAAATCGGAAAATTTGATTTTCCACCGCTTCCGCTGCGTTACCGGATTCTGCCCCTAAAAACCCCTACAGTTTTTAGGTTGCTCGTCTATCAACGACCCGGCTACTGTCTTCAGTTCTTCTTTCACTCTTTTTTCCCGAGCAACGTCGATATACCGAGTCCACGACCACTGTACCCATATTCTTAGTTCTTTGAGGAGCGACCATCTAAAGTTCCTATCCTTTTCCCCGGGGTATCTGAAACTAATGCTGAAATCTGTTTTGTCGAGCCTGAGTCTTACGTCTCGATTTTGAACCCAATCATCATCGAATCTGGCCGTAGAATGAACACTTTTCTTTCCGAGCTGATGATAAATCCACTTGAGTCTGAATCAGACTCGGTGGGAATCACCTCAGACCCGAGCTGAGTAGAGTACTTGAACCTGGGGGAATGATACATCCCCAGTCTGAAGAATCAGACTCGGCGGGAGCCACCCCAAACCCGAGATGAGTAGAGTACTTGAACCTGGGGGAATGATACATCCTCAGTCTGAAGAATCAGACTCGGCGGGAGTCACCCCAAACCCGAGCTGAGTAATTGCAATCTTGGCGGAACAAATCCAGCCCCGAACCGAATTATCTTATGGTCTCAGCGGAACGGAATCCAGCCCCGAACCGGATAATCTTATGGTCTCGGCGGAACGGAATCCAGCCCCGAACCGGATAATTCCTAAGACTTACACGGAAGGGAAACAAATCAACCTTCGAGGCTTTACTGAATCTGGAGCGGGTGTCCCCTTACCAGACCAGCGGAAAACAAAAAAGCAAAGATTTTAGAATGAAATTGGTAAAAGGTGGGGGTGACTTAGCACATACCCCAAACGAGAAAATCACAAGTGTAAGTAACAGCACGGATGCCTCAAAACAGCGTCCTGCCCGAGGTCTCCAAAACATAATTCCTAATCTCTCAGCGGCCTCAGCGGAACAAATCCAGCCCCAAGCCGACACCACGAAACCTCGGCGGAACAAATCCAACCCCGAGCCGGTGGCACACAGAGGCCTCGGCTGAACAAATCCAGCCCCGAGCCTACACCATGAAGCCTCGGCGGAACGAGTCCCGCCCCGAGCCGATGGCACACAGAGGCCTCAGCGGAACAAATCCAACCCCGAGCCTTGACACGGATGCAAGTCATGGGGTAGTTACGTTCCGGCCTCGGGAGTTTGATCCTACCACGAGGGGTTCACGCGCTCTTTTATGCACTTCAACCCTTGTAGTATCTCCCACTTAGAATGAAAAGAGTCAGGTCGGCGCACTTTACCCGAGGGTTCGATTAATGATACATGTGTTTGGCGTGCCACGGGTTTGGTGCCCTTTATGACCTCAAATCATTACCTTCGCACTGAGCATGTCAAAATAAATAACGAAAATAACTTTCACGTTTAATTAACAAATAAGCGATGTGCAAGTTTCTTAAAAAAATTGAGAGTTTTATTCATATTTTAAAGGACATACTGCACTTCTTACAACTCTTTGCGGGATATCTTAAGAGAGGCTTTTACATTTGTTTTCTTATGTCTTTTGCTTTGCGGTCCAACCGCATCTTCTGATTCGAGCTCCGAAAACTCCCGATGCGTATGCCCAAGTTGTAAATTTTGCACTCAGACTGGCTCCTGCATCAGGCGCTCCGTTGGGATCCCCCGATTTGAACTTGATCTCAAGGTTTCCGAGCTGGATCACAGGGTCTGCTGAACCAGGCGCTCCGTCGGTGCTCCTTCGACAATGCATTTTCCTGACGCATGGTTCGCTGAGCGCATCCCTGGGTGTTTGGGCGAGGTCTTCAGTCTCTTCTTTGTGCGGCTTTCCCGGAAGACTTTTACCTTCTTTATTCATAGTTCAGGGAAGACCACCTCACTAATTTGTACCTCACCCGTCAGACGTTCACCTTGCCCTTGGCTGACTAGCTCCCTGATCAATCCCACAGCACAAGTAACTTGCGAAGCTGGCGATCGGCAGTTCAGAAAGTGTAGTTCCTTCCTACTGAGGAGCCTGGCAAGCTGCCGCCAACGGATGGAACCTATCCCCCTCGTTACATTTCATTCGACAATTCACCCCGGATGGGTGTCCGTTGGCCAACATTTTTACATTTCATTCCACAATCCAACAAGAAAAGACATTCGTCTGTATGGACCCTTTCTTTCTCCCACATATTCTGTTGTTGAGCTGCTTGTGAAAATCGCAACTTTCACCTTCCATCATCGTCTCACAACGCGAGTTGCTTCTTGTTCGATTCTCCACAGACGACGCCAACTATTGACGGCTGATTTTCGTCTCAAGGACAATAACGAAAATATATTGTTCCCGGGATTCAACCTTCCTCCAACAGTGAATTTGTTTGGTTATGAGGACAACCAAAAGCAAACTTTGGAAGAGGGTGAAAGACATACGGATTGACATAAGAAGTTAACGTGGTTCGGCGGATAAAATCCAGCCTACATCCACGAGCACAAAACATGTGGTGTTTTACTAATGAAATAGGCTCAGGCCGACCTGTTTGTGGTCGGGAAATATGGGAGCCGAGCTGTTTTACAAATGGATTTACAAAGCTTTTCTCAATATCTTCTTTCTTCTTTTCTCTATGTGTCTCTATCTTCTCTCAAAAAGCCTTTTTTATATATACTAAAGTCTGAAGCGGCAAAACTGAGGCGGCTACTGTTCCCTATACTGTGGAGTCTTCCACGTGAATCTGCTTCATTTACTAAGCTCTCTGCACTAGGCATGCTCTTGTCGAAAGTGAACCTGCTCTCTGACATCCCATCGCATCAGTTTGACTTTCCACTACCACATGTATTTAGTGATGATGACCGTCTGGTGGGTGTTTTCGGGAGATGACGCGTGTAAAGGAGAATCACCTTCTTGAGGCTTCTGTCGGTGACTAAATGGTCGGCCTAATCATCTGACGAACCTTCTGAACATCTTCTGTACTGTCTTGTGCTGTCTGAGCCTTTTTGAAGTGATATCAAAGGAAACGAATAGGCCCAAACCGAGCCACAGAATTGATGCGGTCGGTTTATGGAAGCCGTGTTTGAAGCATACGATACGGCTGGTCTAAAACTGAGGGATCGTGTCTAGACTTCCGCCGAGCCGAGGAGTGGCTAACACTTCTTATCTTTCCCTTTTGGAAAAAGGGAAATCTTATCTTTGTTCTTGGCCAACTGTTTGATGTATCATGCCTTGATTTCCACCATCAACAATAAATATGCTTCTTTTGCACAGACTTTGCGAGATGAAGGACTTGGAGCTCATCCGTGGAGATATATGTACCGTTTGGTGTAAAATTTGGTGAGTTTATAATATCTTATATGCTCCATCAATACTCTCTACCAAACGTGTTATGATAAAACACACACAATAGAGAAGAAATGAGAGAAAAATCTTATTTATTACTCACAAACAAAGAATTACAAGCTTAACCCTAAAGCTTTATAAAAACTCTCAACCTCTCTCTATTACTCTCACTTATGAGACTTTGGGGTTTCTAGGATACTTAGGAATGATCAGAATGCTCAAATTTATAGTGTCATAGACGCGTGAACAGTGGCACACGTCTTGGACACGTTTTGCCAACTTTCCATTTTGCTTTTGGCGCATTAATCCAGCAAGGCTTTTCAAACTTTCGGTGCACGTCAATTCTGCATGCATGCACATTTGTTGGCTTTAATAACAACAAATCTCCCCATCGGTGAAGATTTTCCTAAAATCTGAGCCGACCATCAATCATCCAAACCAGGTCCTCAAAAGGATCCTCCCCTGGCTGCATCTATATGACTGCCTACGTACCTTGAGTTAGGATCAAGACAATTGTAGTTCTCTGAATCTCCCCACTCTGACTATGTGGAGAGTTTTGTCATCCCGACTATGGCACGACAGATTTCAAGCTTCTCCTTTGGTAAAACCTTGGTGAACATATCGGCACTATTATCGTCGGTGTGAATTTTCCTGAGTTCTAACACATTTAAGCTCAGGAGGTCCCGTATCCAGTGATACCTCACATTGATATGTTTTGACCTCGAGTGAAATGTAGAATTTTTACCGAGATAGATAGCACTCTAACTATTATAGTATAAAGTGTACTTCTCCTGCTTGAAACCTAATTCCTGGACAAATGTCTTCATCCACATCAATTCCTTGTAAGCTTCTGTAATTACAATGAATTCTGCCTCTGTTGTAGAAAGTGCAACACATCTCTGCAGCCTTGACTGCCATGCCACAGCTCCTCCTAAGAGAGTAATCAGATATCCCGAAGTAGACTTTCAGGTATCCATATCTCCTGCCATATCTGAATCGGTGTAGCCCATCAACACTAGCTCATTGCTTCCAAAACATAATCTCATTTTGGATGTGCCTCGAAGATACCACATTATCCATCTGATGGCATTCCAGTGTTCTCTTTCTGGATTTGACATAAACCGGCTGACCAATCCAACTGCCAGTGCTAAGTCTGGCCTCGTGCACACTATGGCATACATAAGACTTCCCACTATTGAGGTGTATAGAACTTGTTTCATTTCCTTCTTCCCTGTCTCAGTAGAGGGACTCTGTTGTGTACTCAATCTAAAGTGGGTAGCAAGAGAAGTGATAACCGCTTTAGCCTTGTCCATCTGGAATCTTTGAAGTACTTTCTCGATGTACTCCTCCTGTGACAAGTATAATCTCCTGGCTTTCCGATCACGATCGATCCTGATGCCCATAATCTGTTTAGCTGGCCCCAAGTCTTTCATTTCAAAAGACTTACTCAGTTGATGCTTCAAATTATCAATCCTCGATTGATTCCGGCCAACTATCAACATATCATCTACATACAGTAGTAAGATAATAAAGTTATCGTCAGAAAATTTCTGAACGAAAACATGATGGTCTGAAGTGGTCTTCTTATATCCCTGCTCCCCCATAACTGACTCAAACTTCACGTACCACTGTCTCGGTGATTGTTTCAAACCGTAGAGGCTTTTCCTGAGTCTGCACACATAGTTCTCTTTCCTTCTGACTCTGAAGCCTTCTGGTTGCTCCATGTAAATTTCTTCTTCCAGATCTCCATGAAGAAATGTGGTCTTGACATCCATCTGCTCAATCTCCAGGTCGAGACTTGCTACTAGACTGAGTACCACTCCGATGGATGACATCTTCACAACTGGAGAGAAGATTTCATCAAAGTAAATGCATTTTCTCTGATTGAATCCTTTGACGACTAGTCTGGATTTGTATCGGGGTTGTGAAGTGTGCTCATGTTGTTTCACCTTGTACACCCATTTGTTCTTCAAAGCCCTTTTGCCTCTTGGCAATTTTACCAACTCGAAAGTGTGATTGTCATGCAAAGATTTCATCTCATCTTGCATGGCTTCCTCCCACTTTTCTCTGTCATTTGTTTCCACAACCTCCTTGTAGCTTTCGGGTTCTCTCCCGTCAGTAAGCATCACATACTTATATGCAGAGTATTTAGTTGAAGGTCGTCTCTCTCTGTCAGACATTCTCTGTGGAACTGTTGGTGTAGTTTCTGGTACTGGTGGTTGATCATGATCATCATCTCTGGGAGCTTCATCACTTTTACCCTCATGTCTGAGAACCTCATCTTCAACTTGTACTGGCACCGGTGTGTGAGGTTCTAGATTCACATCTCTGTATTGATGAGGCATTGTCTTTATATTCTTTCGGATATCTTCTATGGTATGATCTTCAACAAAGACAACACCTCGGCTTCTGACAATCTTGTTCTCCACATGATCATACAGTTTGTAGCTGAAATCATCCTGACCATAGCCAATAAAGACACATTGATCTCTCATCCTTTGGGATGTGTACAAATGCTTTGCACCCAAAGACATGTAAGTGTTCGTATGACACTTCTTTACCTGTTCAAACTTGGTTATGAACATTACCTTTCAGTGCGACCGCTGGGGACATGTTCAAAACATGTACTGTTGTGTTCAACGCATCCCCTCATAATGTCTTCGGTAGCTTGGCTTGTGACAGCAAGCTTCTAACCCTTTCGCAAAAGGTTCTGTTCATTCTCTCAGCTAGGCCATTCAGCTGAGGTGTCTTCGGAGGTGTCATTTGATATCGAATTCCTTGCATCTTGCAGTATTGATCAAACGGACCTCTGTATTCTTCACCGTTGCATGTTCTGATGCATTTCAGTTTCTTGCTGGTTTATCTCTCCACCAGGGCATGAAATTCCTTGAACACTCTCAGCACTTGATATTTTCTCTTCAAGGTGTATGCCCAAATCTTCCTTGAATGATCATCTATGAATGTCACAAAGTAAAGTGACCCACGAAATGTTCTCGTCTGCTTCGGACCACATACATCTGAATGTATGAGATCAAGTACTTCCGGTTTCCGTTGAGGCGGAGAGCTCTGGAAGGACACTCTGTTCTGTTTTCCAGCCATGCAGTGTTCACACTTCCGTAAGTATGAGTTCTTCAATTCGGGAAGAACATTCTGTCTGCGTAGTATTTCCATCAATGTTTGACTCATGTGACCGAGGTTTTTATGCCATAGCTCGGCTCCCTCATTACTGTTGACTGTATTTATGCTACTATTGGAAATCTTAGCATGCATCAAATACATAGTTGAATCTTTCTTACCTCGTGCCACCACCATTGATCCTTTAGTAAGCTTCCAGGTTCCGTCGCTAAAGGTGCTGCAGAAACCTTCATCATCCAGCTTTCATGTTGAGATCAGGTTTAACCGGATGTCTAGGATGTGATTGACTCCCTTCAACACTAGCCTTGTCCCCTTGTCTGTTTCAAGGCAGATGTCTCCAATACCGACGACTTTGGACTGGTCGTCATTCCACATCCTTACAACACCGTAATCTCCTGGTGTGTAAGATGAAAAGAAGTCTCTGCGAGATGTGGCGTGTATGGAGGCGCCACTATCTATTACCCAACTGGTCTCATGGCTGGCAAGATTCACAACATTTTCTTCATACATAATGTAGAATTCTTTGGAGGTTTTATCGGTGGTAGTAGCAACTCTTTCTTGGTTAGAGTCACATTCTCTCATGGACTGCTCGTTCTTCAGTTTGTAGCAACCCCACTTCATATGGCCTTTCTTTTTTCAGTGGTAGCACTCAATATCTCTAGTTCTTGATTTACCTGAGCCTCAGCTTTTACTCCTCTCTCTTCTGGTGTTCTTCTTTGTCACTAGAGCTTCTGAAGTTGAGGCTGATGCTGACTCCTGCATTCTCGTCCTCTTTTCTTCCTCGAAGATCCTGGTTTTCGCCATCTCCATAGTGACCTTCCCATCTGCGGCTAAATTTATCACCGTAGATCTGAACGTTTCCCAAGATTCTGGTAACGTATTAAGGAGTATTAAGCCATTTACCTCATCTCCGAAGTCTATGCCCAATCCCGACAATTCTTTCATGATTCCGAGGAAATCATTGATATGGTCCGCCACAGCTGTACCTTCCTGGTATTTCAACCTCATTATCTTCTTAATGTAGTACATCTTGTTGTTGCCAGTCTTTACTCGAAAAAACTCCTCCAGCTTTCTCCATAAGACATATGCATTTGTATATTCACTAACATGGTTCACGATACTGTCGTCGATCCACTGACGAATAGTACTGCATATTTTCTGGTGAAGATTGTTCCACCTTGCTTCGGACATTTTTCCTCCAGAAATACCGACCCATCATAATCCTTCACATGTAGAAGGTCTTTCATCCTTCATCTCCATGTGAAATAATTGGTACTAGTCAACAAAATCATTTTTTCGACTCCCCCATCCATCATAAAAATTCTAAGCAGAATTTCAAAAAACGGAGCTCATCGTTGCGTCCGGAATGGTCAAAAATGGTGGAAATGACACTTCGTTTGTCAAAATCCAACACATGGACCAAATTGAAAATTTCAGAAATTACATAAGTCAAAGTATAATTTCCGAAAATTCAGGGGCCAAAATGCAATTACCAAAAAGTTCAGGGACTAAATATAATTTCCAGAAAGTATATGGACTTTTCTGAAAATTACTAGATTTTTGCTGACGTGGCGCTGCCTGGATGACACGTGGCGCTGCCTGGATGACACGTGGCTGCTGACTGTGTTGCTGACTTGTCCTGCTGACTGGGCTGCTGACTGGGCTGCTGACTGTGCATGACAGGCTGACGTGGCAGCTGACTGGGTGCTGACATGGCGCTGACGTCAGCGTCTTCAACCTTGAGAAACGCGTGGCGCGCGTCGGGCTCGTGGGCTTCTCACTAGTTGGCGCGTGCGGCGCGTGACGCTTCGTCTGACCTCCGATCGATCGCCGGAAAATACCACCGTGCTCATCTCGCCGTGAAAGTCCGATGGTATGCTCAAAACTGATTTTTGACAACTTTCGTCGGAACCGGTTTTCCGAACCAAAGTTTTGTTTCTGAGTTTCGGGATCCCACCGTGGAACCTTAGCTCATGATACCACTTGTTATGATAAAACACACACAATAGAGAAGAAATGAGAGAAAAATCTTCTTTATTACTCACAAACAAAGAATTACAAGCTTAACCCTAAAGCTTTACAAAAACTCTCAACCTCTCTCTATTACTCTCACTTATGAGACTTTGGGATTTCTGGGATACTTAGGAATAATCAGAATGCTCAAATTTATAGTACCATAGACGCGTGAACAGTGCCACACGTCTTGGACATGTTTTGCCAACTTTCCATTTTGCTTTCGGCTTATGAATTCAGCAAGGCTTTTCAAACTTTCGGTGCACGTCAATCCTACATGCATGCACATTTGATGGCTTCAACAACAACAAAACGGTGCTCACAACCAAGCTGACTGACTTTTTACACAGACTTTGCCAGAGGGAAGGCAGTTGCCTGAAGTAACTGTAAAATTGTATATGCTGGTTGCCACAGAAATATTGCCCCCCCTTGAGAGGGAACGCATTACTTGAATTTTGAAATTGTCTTTTGTATGCTTTTCTTTCATCATTATGATGTGGTTCTAAGATTATACATCTCATTTCTTTTAATTTTCTTTCAATGAGAAGATTGATTTTGTTTCTGATGTGGTTTTATATACTTCACATTTTTATTACTATTATTTTTTTTTTCATTTTAGGTGATCTACCGTTTAAAGTACCTACAAGGTGTGTTTGGTTATTGGTTATATTTTTATGATATTTTTAAAACTGTTTTACATTGTTGAAAATATTTTGATTAGGGATGGCAAAAATCCCCATGTGGATAGGGCTATGCGGAGGTCTTATATATTAGGGGTAATAATGGGATAATTTTTCACACCTGTTGGTTGAACAAGTCGAGTATGGATATTGATATTCCATTCAAATAAAATTTAAATCTTCATATGAATGAGGTTCGCGGAAAACCGATATATTAGGGGACGGATAATATGATAATTTTGATACTCCTTGATTAAATGATACGATACAGATATGATCCAATCCATTACTATCCCAAATTTTGATGGCTATATATTTTGTAGTGTTTGAATAGAGTAAATAAAAGCTTATTGAATCGTTTCGTCATTCTGTTAACAGACGAAAATCTCCACCGTAAAACGAAATCGCCCTGAGACTAAAGAAAGAGCGAAGGGAGAAAGGGCGATGGACCAAAGGGCGACAAAGAGCATGTGGCGATCGGACCAGCGGTTAGAACGAAAGCCCGTGATACAGTTACGTTTAGGACGAAAACCCATGATACGGTTACTCCCACGATCATGGCAGTTAGACAATTTTCCTCCACAACCAAGCAGTTGAGACGCGCAGCTCAGCGGTTACATGCACGATCCAGATACTGCAAGGAGATACTGGAACCGCTTAAAACGGTTGACAAACTTCACTATAAAAGCTTATCTATGCCAAGAGAGAAAGCCCGATCAAATGAAGACTGAAATGAGCATATTTTTATTTTTCATTACTTAGATTGTAATCTTAGGACTGTAACTTGTGTGCTTGCGCCCCTTGAAGGCTTATTCACTTAATCAAACACTCATTACTGGGATATTATCTCAGGAGGTTTGAACCTACACGCTTTTCTTTCTTCACGCATCAAAAATTGCGCAAACACCTTCCTTTGAAGATTCTTTTATAAATGGATTCTAAATATGAGATACTTGTATCTCAAGAAAGCACTTTAAATCAAATCAAAATAGAAATAACTAATAAAGTGTAGACGAAAAATAAATTAAAACGACGTAGTTTCCAGAAAATAAGACGAGGAAAAAATATCGAAATCTCTATAGAAAGTCCGTTTTACCCTCGTCGTTCAAGTTTATCACCGATCTTCTGATAAAAGAAACCCTCGTGAGTTTTTCTATTTCCTCTGACTCTACACTCTTCAATTCATAACTGATTCCTCCTCCAGTGAATTTCTGTACGGTGTCTTACTATCACTCATGCTTGATGCTTTTTACTTCAAATTCAATTTATAATAAACTTCATGATCATGATGATTATATTTTATACTAATTTCAGTTCTTTTTTTTTTTTTTTGGTTATTGTTCGATTTCACAATCAGATTTCTACCAAAACGCAAAAAGAAATCAAACAATCTCCTCCAATGACTGACCCCTCAGACGAAGCCAAGCAAATCGAGAAGCTCTACGAGTTTGGCGAACGACTCAGCGAGGCTAAGGACAAGTCTCAGGTCTTTACTCTAGGGTTTTATTTCGCCTTTTTTTTTATTTTAATTTTAATTTTTTCCATTTTTTGAAATTCGCTTTGCTTTATATTATATTGATATTAAATTGTTTCTGGTTTTGTTTAGCAGAATGTGAAGGACTATGAGGGGATAATTGAAGCTTCAAAAACGAGTATAAAAGCGAAGCAATTGGCTGCTCAGTTGATTCCTAGGTTTTTCAAGTTCTTTCCTGACCTATCCAGTCGCGCTGTCGATGCGCATCTAGATTTGATCGAGGAAGAAGAGCTCGGAGTCAGTTTTTTATTTTATGTTTTTTTTTTTTTTGAATTTTTAGTTTGTAATTATACCTATAATTTCGTTTAATAGTTAATTCTTAAGCTATAGCTTACATTTCAATATTTCTTTTTTAAAATTTACATAATTCCACTTGATTTTTATGAATTACTCAATGTAGTTTGGTAGGCAAGGGATAAAATGAGTGTTTAAATAAGTTATGAGATTGTAATTTATTATTTGATTAATTGCACTTAGGAAGCTAATTGAGTGCCTGTTTTGAATAGGAAGTGGATTAGCTAAATGAAGTATGAACTGATTTTGCAGGTTCGAGTGCAAGCAATTAGGGGACTTCCTCTGTTCTGCAAGGATACACCAGAGTATCTTTCTAAAATTATTGACATTCTTGTGCAACTTCTTGCAGCTGGTACATTACTTTTTCGCTTTGTGCTTTTCAGGATTTATTGCTCCTTTATTGTCTTATTTTTCTGATTTGGATTTTGATGATGCAATTTAGAGGAAATTGTAGAGCGTGATGCTGTGCATAAAGCACTTATGTCCCTATTGAGGCAAGATGTGAAAGGTAATTTGCATATCAAAGCTGCATATGGTCATTATCATTTCTTTTGTTTTCCTGCTCGTGGTTAATTCAGTTCTTTTGTCAATGAAGCTTCTTTGACAGCCTTATTTAAGCACATTGGGAGTGTTGATGAACCAAGTACAGATGAGTTTATACGTGAGAAAGTTCTAAGCTTTATAAGAGATAAGGTTGGAAGATGTCCAATACATTGCCCAATGCTATTATTATTCTCCACTTTTTAAGATTATAGTCAATGGCTAAATAACCACATATGCAGGTTTTTCCTCTTAAAGCTGAGCTATTGAAGCCTCAGGAGGAAATGGAAAGGCATATAACTGATTTGATAAAAAAAGTATGTTAATGGTTTTGTTAAAAATTTTTACTCAAAATTTTGTTCTTTTCCTTCGAAAATTTATGCATCTTAATGTTTATACACGTTTACTAAACATGTGTGGCTACATTGAATGAGGTCTTACAGAGTTTGGAAGATGTAACCGGATCAGAATTTAGAATGTTTATGGATTTCCTGAAAAGTTTGAGTATTTTTGGAGACAAAGCTCCTAGTGAACGTATGAAAGAGCTTATCGGAATCATTGAAGGACAGGCTGATCTTGATGCACAATTCAATGTGAGTGTTTTTTATTATGTTTAGTTAACTAAATATCTATTTTGGACTTGTTCACTTATTTTAACAACCTATCTAACGCGTTGCTGATATATTGAGGTGTTTTTCCTGTGGCATTAGATAGCTCTTATTATCTCCTCTCTTTAATACCTTTCTCGATGCATTTTACTTTGGAGTCTGTATAGTGGTCAAATTGCATAAAGTGGGGTGGGATTATGCCAATATTATGTTACCATGTATATGTCAATTGTTGTATCTATAGAATGGTATATTATATATGTCCATATAATTGTAACATGTGTCATATCTGATACTTCTGTTGGTCCCCTCTTTCCCAATACACACACCAGTTTTTGTAATGGACTTCTGGTCCATTGTGTATTTAACACCATTAATTTACTTCTTTTATGTTTCTTATATAAACCCAAAAAAATTGTAACATATATTTGTGAAACAGAGTTGTTATGAATTGAGAAATTAAAGATAAATTTTTGTCAACTAAAGCCTCTAGACTTTTTAAATTGAGAGATAATGAATGAAGGAAAACTTGAACTGCACTAGTGTAAAAGGAAGCTTGAGGTACATAGATTTTTAGGAATGTCTAGGATTTTTCCAATTTTTATGCTGGAGAACTTGACAAGCATGCTTAATTATGATAACAGCCAAGGAACTTAATCTTCTTGTGACTTCTTAGCAATCATCTGGAAAACTATGTTGTGATGACTTTATTTTATTACTTCTGTCATCCTTCTTCATTAGATTGTCCTAGTCCCAATAATTGATACAAGTTTTCAATCATTTTGTTATTTTCCTTTTATTACAACTTACTTTTCTGTAAATGGCCTATTATATAGGTTTCAGATGCAGACCATATTGACCGTTTGATATCATGCCTGTACATGGCTCTTCCATTTTTTCTGGTATGGAGTGCTTGATAATGTTAAATGTGTTTATTTGATCCATTTCACATTTTTCTTAACTTAACCCTCCTTATTCTCTGAAATTTCACTAGAGAGGGGCATCTGGCAGCAAGTTTCTAAACTATTTGAACAAACACATTATACCAGTTTTTGACCAGGTAATGCTACTTTATTTGTAGTTTGTACCGGACTACGATGCATAAGTTTTCAAGAACGTGTATTGTATATTATTGATGTTGCATGCTTTTGACATCCAAATGTTAAAATTGATGATCAGGAAAAGGAAAAGAAATTAACTTCATGGATATATAATATGTTTAATTGATGTACCACCCAAATAACTGGAAGTCTCCTTATTCCTTTATTTAAGAAATATTGAGGCCTGCTTATTTGAAAATGGCAATGAGAAAACAATATATGGATGTGGTAGTTTGCAAACCTTCTGGTGACAACCGAAAAGGCTGGAAGGAGTCATATTGGGAATGATTCTCAACTGATATCAGGGTCAACTTCCTGTATCAGAAGATTATTGTTGCTTGTGTTTTTCTTGGTTGCTTGTATGTAATACCTGTAACAATTTTTCAAAGTAGAAGCTGGTTTCATAGTAAAATTTGAAGATCTCTTTGAACTCTCTTCCTTATGAGGAATTCACCTGTTCTAGTTAAGCAACTTCTGAATATGTAACGCAACTTCTGAATATATTCTGACAATGTTAATCCTTATCAGCTTCCTGAGGAACGAAAGCTTGATTTGCTTAAAGCCCTTGCTGAAATATCACCTTACACAACACCACAGGATTCACGCCAGATTCTTCCTTCCGTTGATGTGCTGTTAAAGGTACATGTTATTTATGGCATTTGTAGATTATTTATTCAGTGGTAACATGGAAGGTGATACATTTTAACAGAACTTTACTTTCCCCATTTGAGCGCTTTTTGTGCCCAGGTCTCCTAATACAAATTTATTGTGTGTGTAAATTAGTCTTAGCATCTTTCATTCTTTCTAAGATAATTTTATTTGTAGTATATTATTGTTTTAACATTTTTATTCATTCTTCCAGAAGTACATGCCTTTGAGGAAGAGTGGAGGAGAAGAAATGAACTTTACTTATGTTGAATGCTTGTTATATGCTTTTCATCATTTAGCTCACAAGGTTGTTAATTCTCCCTATTTTATTTGCTATGCATATTCTTGCTAGGTTGTTACTCATCATGCTTATTTGATATTTTCTTACATAGGCCCCCAATGCCACAAATAGTCTATGTGGTTACAAGATAGTGACTGGCCAACCTTCAGATAGGCTTGGTGAGGACTTCTCGGATTGTTACAAGGACTTCACTGAGAGGTTAACTACTGTTGAAGACCTAACTAGGGCAACAATGAAGAAATTAACTCAGGGAATGGCTGATCGCAACAAAGAAATGGCAGCTGCTAAAACGGATGAAGCAAAGGAAAGCGTTGTGAGTTTATTCTTGGAGAATTCTGTGGCCCCTTGTGGAATGATTTTTTTTAAGCATGTGTCTTGTAACTAACTACTTTGTTTTATGGGCAGAAAACTCAGAAACAGAATACTACAACTGGGTTGCGGACCTGCAATAACATTCTGGCCATGTCAAAGGTGAAAGGAACTGAAACCTTGTTCTTAAGTTTTGATTATGTAGATAGCTGAACTATCAGAACTGATATTCATATCTCTTAAAATTTTAGCCGCTACATTCAAAAACGCCTGCATTTATTGGAGATAAGAGTGTCAACCTATCATGGAAAGAAGCAACAAAACCTTCTGTGCCATCTACCACGACAGCTTCTGGGTACAAGATCTTTCTGATACTGATCCATTTGTTAATTTATTTGCTGTTATATGTGTAGCTATGTCAAGTGATTTCTGACCTACATTGAAGAAGAAACTTAAAGATGTATGATGAGACTTTGGACTGAGTGATAATGAAAACATAATCTCCCACTTTTGGACCGAGTGATAATGAAAACATAATCTTCCACTTAGAGGTCACCACCACACCACACCTGACATGATATATACATATAAGACAAGCTTACCGACATGATCCCTCTTGCAAAATTCTACTCCTTAACTGAATGGGCCCTTTTTAGACAAGATTATTCTCATTTTCTATTAATTGTGCAGAGGGAAACGACCTGCTGCCACTAATGGATCTGGAAATACTGCCTCAAAAAAGGGCCGCGGATCTGGAGGTTTCCAAAACCAGCTTGTTAATAGAGCTTTGGAAGGTATATCCCGTGGTGGAAGGGGAAGTATAAGAGGCAGGGGCAGGGGTTGGGGTGGCCGTGGAAGGGGAAGAGGCTATCGGTAACTTTGATGCATGATCAGAGATCAAGAATTTGGAAGAATTCATGTGTACCTGGAGAATATGAATTGATGTATTTTAATTCTCTTCTGTTGAAACAAGTTTTGATTGATAGATGAAGTTTTTTATACTCTAGAGTCGTCTTGGACTAACATCGGCAACTTTATCCCTCCTGTGATTTATTAACTAGATTGGCTGAAGATCGGGGCTTCGAGATTCCAAACCTTCTCCGATTTTCAGTAATCAAAGCAGCTGTTGCAGGAAAATTTCAGTAACTTTGCAATTTCCATCCTTGTTAGTACTTGTATGCATACAACTATTGCAGACGTTTTCATTTGTCTTGACTATTTATAGGCTGTTTCCTAGTTAATTTGATTTGTGTTTAACCCTGTGAAGATTTTTACGACTTATTTAGTGGTATTATTATTTGAGTAAAATATTTAGATGCACATTTTTGTATGTCACTGGACTTATTTACAGTGCATGGGACTTGTGCTATGTCTACTAGTGTATGGGAGAATGTTTACAAATGTTTCAAGGTCGGTCTTCAATTGAAATAGACTTAATTAATTAGTCAACTTCAGGAGGTCTTCAGTGAAATTTCACCTCGACTATCAATAAATTTAACTATGGCATTCATAACAAGACTTAAATAAGCGTGTTTCTTTTTAGAGAACATCCATCTTGTATCATTAAATTGTCATCCATTAAAACAATATTAATATTATTTGATTCCAAAATAAGAGAAATGCCTAATGTACTCTCTTCGAATTCTATTATTATTATTATATTCTGAAATATTGTAAATCTCGTCGTCAAATCATTAATCCGGTTTTAAGTATAGTAAGTAAAATCATCGATTGTCCTTATAAAGAAATGTACCCCTCTAAACTCGAACGTAAAATCTATCAATCAAATTATAAGTCATTTGTCATCAAACTACACCATTTTAGAGTTCTATTATTGATATCATAAATAATATAATTCTATTATTTCTCCTGCCATTACTTCATCAAAACCGTAATATATATATATATATTTTTTTATAAATACTGGTTATAAAGTTGATATCATATTTTGATCAAGTGGGGATCTTCAAAGGACAAAAAGGACACTAGCATTAGCATACACATGTTTTCGGACAGGCACACTTTAAGTCAGAGTCCGATCGAAGGTACTATGAAAACGTTGATCAAGTTATGACACGTGGCCATTGTTAATTTATGTGATTATTATTATCTTTTTTAAATCGACTGTATATCATAAATATGATTTTTGGCTATCATAAAATTTAAATCAAAGGTAAAAAACAAACACCGAGTTGGATTTCAGAGAGAAACAAGAAATAATACTCTCGTGGCACAGTCATATTATACCTTCACTTAAAACTAAAGAGTCATTTTTTAAAAAAATTTAAACTCACACTCCCATGAATCCCCGTAAAAATTCTAACTCGTATCAAAATCACGCATGAACGAACGAACATACAACAAAATCATATAATTTTTTTTTTTTTTTTTTTGTGAGATGAAGCAATTGCAGCAGACAGAAACTGTTACAACTTTAGATTAAGATCAATAGTGTCCTTTCTTGGTCTCTCGTTATTTAAGCTAAGTGTGGTTTCTTCCTCTCTCCTTTTTGTCGTCTGCTCTTCTGGTATTAAGAAGCATGAGTCTGAGCCCGATCCATCCATTCTCCTTTCCTTCATAGTAAAAACACAATATCAACATCAAACAATCCAAATGGCAAATTTAAATTTGGAAAAGAAAATGAATGAATGCTTGTTATATTTGTTTACTTGGAAATGTAATGAAGGATGTTTGGAGAATTCTTGTTGATAATTTTGAGTCATCAATGAGAAGGGAGTTGCCGGAGAACCAAATATAAGAAAATTGCCACTCATTGATCCACAGTCCCCTTCTCCCCTGAGGAAAGAAAAATATAGACAGCATACATAAATAATAAGAAATTGAAAAGTGAAGAACAAATGATGATTCAATGAATTAAGAAGCAATTACCTGGAAAGTGTTTCATCTCTTTGAGGGTTAAAACCACTACTAGTAGTGTGATTAGAGAAAGAAGAAACTTGACAGTGGAATATTGGAGGAGCTGAGCCTGAAGTGTTTTCCATGGAGAAATTGATTGGCCGCTTTGTCCCAACCATCTAAATTCAATTAAGATTAAAAAATAACTAATTTATTAACTTCTTGTGAAGAAACTGCACATAAATATCATTATCTCACAAGCAGGGTCGGTTTTGAGAGGTAAGCAGCATAGGCCATCGACTAGGGCCCTCAATTTTTTATGAAAACAAATTATGTGCTAAATAAAGAGTATAATTTATACCTTTTCTTCCTCTGGCAACATAGATGAGTAGTTCTGATGTGATGATCTTTGGTTTGAAGGGGGCTCTATATGCACATAAAATCCTGCTGCTGATTGCTTTTCTGGTGAACGTAATGATTCAGATTGTGGGAAAAGATTTATCTGCTTTCACATATAAATTACACCCCAATATCTCATTAAGTTAATAAAATTCAGAAATATATCAAAGCCATGGAAACGACCAAACAAATTTATATAAGCTTAAACAATACCGTGGGATAAGGGTATCGATGACAGTATTGTTTCTTTTGAAGCACATGCATTTGATCTGATCCATTTACAAAACTTGTAGAAATTGGATACCCAGCTGGAATTTTAGGAACTTCCTCATAAATGCTTGACTCACAAGAATTCCACATTCTGGGAAATAGAGCTTCTTCAGGTAAAATCATTCCTGATCCAACTATTCGAATACCATTACTTTCACCGATGCCGCGGCTGCCTGAGAATGTATATTTGTTTGGCGGTGGTGGTGGAGGTGGGGAACTAAAGTGATTAATATTATAATGATCCGGGACAAATGGAACATTCCCTGTTAAAAAAAAATTGAAACTGAAATTGAAATTGGAAAACTGTGAAATAATGGATGAATATTAAAAGGAAGAGACCCTTTAGGCATTAGGGCTTGCCTTTGTCAGCAAAAATAACTTTGGTTTCTTGTTCTCTCAAGATTTTCTCAAGTTCTGCAACTCCTGGTCCTCTTTTAGGCACTCTTTGTCTCTTTGGTTTCTTCAAAATATGAGTTGCATAATCACCATCATCACCAATAAAACCTGTACCACTTGTACTGCTTGTATTGCTACACATAATTTTAATTTGTTTTTGGTTCTGGTACTATTGTTGTTATATGCTAATAATAAATCTAATAAATTTAAATTGGAAAATATTTTTGAAGCGAACCCAAGTGATGAGAGAATTCAGAAAAATAACAAGAATCCCAAATTTTAAGATCACAAAATCTAAAACAAGTAACAAGAATCAATTCAAAAAAAACCGAGATACAAGGAAAGGAAATCTGAAATGATGTGGAGTTGAAACCAGCCACATATACGTATGAATTAATTATGAAATTGAAATTAAGGAAATTGGTTCCTGATTTTCAGGTTATAAAGATAATAGAGAGAGACAAAGGAAAGAGAAAGAGAAAGTATCTACTGGTTACCAGGATTTTCTCAGAAACTATTGTTTGTCTGAGAAAGAAAAACAAAAGAAAAATCACAAGAGCTCCCCAAGAAAAAATGTTTCAAAATTTTCTTCAGAAAATTTCACCACCACAACCAA
Source organism: Zanthoxylum bungeanum (assembly GCA_019454045.1). Classification (NCBI taxonomy): domain Eukaryota; kingdom Viridiplantae; phylum Streptophyta; class Magnoliopsida; order Sapindales; family Rutaceae; genus Zanthoxylum; species Zanthoxylum bungeanum. The sequence continues at coordinate 30,765 of SKCR01025821.1, read as the reverse complement.
CAAGAAGATCTAGTGATGTTTTTGGACTGTGATTTACTGTAACATATGACTTATGCCTAGCTTAATTAATTAATAATTACCATGCATTATTATGCATCATAAAATCTCAGGAGATTTTTGCCATTCTTGATTTCTTATAAACCGATTCTTGTTCTTTTCTTATTCCATAAAGTCACCTCTCTGCATGGAATTTATGGGGTTATTAAAAAAAAAACTTAATGGGTGAAAATATATACCTGGTAGTGAATTTAATCAATTTATAGGAAGCTTTTATGTCAATGGGTGAAAATAAATAGGGCAATGGTCAATTTAGGGTAAATCAATGAATGAGTTAAATGAAAGGCTCATTTGATAAAGCAATCCCCAGGTTGGCATAATCAATGTGGGCATCTTTGTAGATATCCTCTAATATAGTTCTTTAACTAAATTTGGAAATTAATAGCTAAAAGATTTCATCTTTATAAATTTCAAATCTTTTGTCAACATTTAGCAACCTTTTTTTCTTTTTTTTATTTGTAAATTTATCTAAGTAATTTTGTTCTATGGGATTTGTTAGGGTATGATGTTATATAATCACATGGGTTGGGAGACAATTATATATCTTTATCATTTATATAGGAATGGGATCTACTTATATCATAATTAGTGTGTTAAAATAATACTGAAAATAAACTTCACAAACTGAAGGCTAAGCTTTTCAATTCCGGCCAACTGTCTCTGAAATTGATCAAATTTTGATAGGTCAAAGGCTTTGTTTTGTTTTAAAACTCAGGAATCATAGAGATGGTAATTTTCAGATCCGGGTACGGGTTTTGCCTTCCTTAATTTGGATCCGAATGTAAAATACATCACGATCAGGTTAAATTCAGTTCAAACCACCAGATTTATTCGGGTCCGAATTTTCCAACAACCTCCAAGTATGTATGTATGTATTGTCACCAAGGGGCGTGGTTTCGTAGTGTATAGTTCATGATCTCAACTTGAAATCCTAGATTCGAATTCAGAGAGTGTGTTTCTTGTAAGAGCCTGGGACAACCGGGAGTTTTACCTACTCCGTTTAAACCCGGAAATAATAGTTTGGCGATGGGATTTAAAACGATTAAAAAAAAAATGCATGTATGTATTACTATATGCATTGATAATCAGTTCGCTTAACATATGCCAAAATAGAAACATATGCAACATTTAGCTAATTCAAGATTTGTTCAGTATGTTGCTTGTCAGTTTCTCAGAGCCAGTGTCATGTCATGCCATGTGAATGGCCTTGAAAAAACTGGTTAATTCAACTAAAAGTCAAAAACTGTCCACCAAAAATGATGATACTATATATCATGATTCGGATTGCTGCCTCATAATTTGTACAATTTTTTTTTTTAATATTTGATTAATTATCAAATTATATTCTCATTGGGCCCTAAAAGATTAAAAAATATTATCTTATTCTTATATATTTAGTTATTAATTTAGTAATACATTGTTCAAATTGGGTCCGAAATATTTCATTATTTAATAAAATTAATCAATTCATCGAACATAAATTTATCGACGTTTTGGAGCTGTTGAATCCAATAAAGGGCATTGCTGGTTTATGATCGATGCCTTGGCAAAATTGGAAACATTGGACGATAATTAATGGAAGAATTATTACTTCTCAATTTCTAAAGCGTTTATTTAAGGAACTGTTCTATCTTATCATTATTAACAAAAAAAAATTAGATCAAAAATTAGATTGGATTCGTTTGATGATACTCATACCTCTCAAGTATTAGTATTTCGATAAATCAATAATCTTTCAAAATAATTATGAAGCTATCATTCTCAAGGGATGTGATTTTGTGGTGTAGGGTTCAAAATCTCACTTTGAGGTTTTGGATTCGAATACATGGAGTGCGTTTCTTGTAAAAATCCGAGACAGACAGAGATTTTACATACTCCGCTTAAGCTCGGAAGGGGTGGTTTGGCGGCAATATTTCCAATGATTCCCAAAAAAAAAAAAAAAAACTATAAAGTTGTCATAATAATTCTCTTTTTTATTCATCAAATACTTTTGTATTAAATAGAATATAAATGATATGGGATGACCATCAACTAACGATGATAAGTCTATCTCTTAGAAGGATCATTTTCATAACTTATTCAATAATATTTGTTGATTGAGTTTTTTTGTGACAAGTACTTTAAACAGTTCGGCAACGGCACATATGAGATTTTCTCTTTTAGAGGGTCAAGTGTTCAGAGGGTTTTGGGTTATTCCTCGGCCAGAAAGAGAGTCCGGACTGTAGGCACTGCATTTTTGTATATAAGTCCCTATGATGAGTCTCATTTAGAGGCACTACCTTTTATGTCACGGAAGTCGCGGGAAACGGACGTCGGAAGGGGAAATTCAGAATAAGTATGTCATCAGGTTCATTTCACAAGTTCACTGTTTTCGTTCGTACTGCGTTCGTGACCACGTTCGAACGTCAGGCAGATTACGAGCGTTCGTGTAGCGTTCGAATCGACGTTCGAACGACGTCGGTATTTCTGGTTTTGCTGCTAGCCTCACACCCAAGCCCAATTAGCCCACCAAGCCCATCTCACCCAAGCCCAATCCAAAAAATAATTAAAACATTTAAAATACATGTCACAAATTAAACTAAATCAAATTAAAACAAATTTAATTTAATTTAATTAATTCCCAAATTAAATAAATTAAATTCCTAATCTAAAAATCATATACCAAATTAAATAAATATCAAATAAAATCATGTCTAATTAAAATCAATCAACAAATATTATTCATAATTAAAAATATTGTATTCCTAACTTAACAAATATTATGCCTAAACAACATAAATTAAATATCTCCCTTCCTAATAAAACAAATCACCTACCTAAAACAAAACAAATTTAAATATATCATATTCCTAATCTAACAAAACATGTCTCCAACCAAATAATTGATTTTCCTTGTGTGACACTAACTGGTCTCCTTCCTATTCAAATCCATGCAAACCCTAGCTTGTCACTATAAAAATAACACAACTTCAACCCTTGCTCCTAGCTTATTCACGGCCACAAACCAGAACAAAAGAAATGAAACCCTAAAATCACACATCTGCCACACATTCATCGATCAACGCAAAAACACCACGTTCACAGTCCCTCTAAAAACCAACGAGCAAAGTGCCTAGACTCACGCCACTCACTCAGACCTCTCTCAAACCGTGACAAGCCAACAAAACAGCTGAAACCATAAATCCAGAACACCTTCAACGCTTAAGCCATCTGCCCCACTAACGCATAGAACAATCACCCATAAGCTATCAGCCCTACTAACGCATAGCTCTTCCATAAAACACACTCACCCATTGCCTTCATCAGCCCCTGCCTGCTCCACGCACATAGTCTTTCCACTAACGCCAAGCCAGCAGCCCATCACGTCCCTTACCTCTCGCCATCTCACAAAATCAAAACCAAAAAACTTCACAGCCGAGACTCACGCCATAACAAATAGCAGCCTTACAGCCACACACGACACTCCATATACAACTAAACACTGTCGTACAGCCATCCCTGCAAAACACAGTCAGTAAACTGCTAGAATCACCGAGAAACACAGCCACAAAACTGCCTCCATAACCAGTCCCTGAACAGCCATTAACTGTACCTCTTAACCCCACAAAACTGCCGAACAAATTAACCCAGAAACTGACCGAATAAACAGTCCAGAAACCGCCCAAAACAGTAGCCTAAAACACCAAAACAGTGACCAACATACAACAGAAATACAGCAGCAAAGCAGCAGCGAAACGGAGCAAAAAACAGTAGCTTGAGCAGCGAAACAGCGAGGAAAAACGCAAACCAGTGAACCAGAAAGTTACAGAGCTTTCCCCCTTCCGATCACCATGAAACGCGAGTCCGAGAGTCGACGAAAAAGGTTAGACCTGAAGGTATTCTTTCACACCCATTTTTCAGTTGTATTTTTATTATTTATTGAGTTTCGTTTGCATGATTATTGTGGAGTGAATCATGTTGTGGCCCTTGAATAGATAGAAAATGCATGAATTGTAAAATGATGTATGTTGTGGCCCTTGAATAAAATGGAAAATGTGTCGCCTCTCGTGGTATATAGGATGGAAACCCGAACATAAATTTCATATAGCCGATTCCGAATGGACGGTAGTATGATCTGTACTCATGATACAACTCCACGTACCACTTGAGTAAACGGCGCGTATTTCGTTTTAAGTTGTTTTGATTTGTTTATTATTCGCTACTTGATTTCCGCATGTTATTTGTTTATGTAATGATGAGATAAAGCGCATGGGCTTAGTAAGTGCGATTAAAAGTCCACTATTTTGAGAGATTAAAATCTTTTACCACGATGTTTTGCCGCGCCAGATAATGTATATTCGGTTGGATGTGAGATATGTTCAATCGGGTATACGAGTCCGATATCGTTGTCTTTATTTCTTATATATGTATTGTGTTTTTTGCGCATGGGCTTAATAAGTGCGACTAAAGGTCCTCTATTTTGAGAGGTTAAAATCCTTTACCACGATGATTTGCCACGTCGGATGATGTATATTAGGTTGAATGTGAGATATGTTCAATCGGGTATACGAAGTCTGATATTGTTGTCTTTATTTTTATATGCATTAAGATGTGATGCGCATGGGCTTAGTAAGTTGGATTAAAGGTCCTCCATTTCGAGGGGTTAAATAACATTTACCACGATACTTCGCCGCGCCTTTCATTTCGTTATTCGCTTTTCTTGTATGTCATCTTCTTGCATAATCATGCATCATGTTGCATTGTGCATGGGCTTAGTAAGTCGGATTAAGGTTCCTTCGTTTCAAGGGGTTAAAATCTTTTACCACAATGCTTTGCTGCGCCTTTTAGCCCGTTATTATTTATTAGGTGTCATCTATTCATCTGTTCATGTATGTGTCATGTTGTTTACTGCATTTTGGAGGTCACTGATGTAACCCCGTTCGAACGCGTTTCAGAACACCGCACGAACGCATATTTTCTGTCTGCTCCTGTTCGAACGCGTTATCAAACGCTATACGAACGCGAACCTTCGTTTTACCGTTCGAACGCTACTCGAACGCGCATGCATTTGTTTCATCAGGTCTGGTCCCCGTTCGAACGCGTTATCAAACGCCACACGAACGAGAACCTTTTGTTTACCGTTCGAACGCGTTTTCAAACGCTACACGAACGCGCATACACTGAACTGAGTCCTTTTCATCACATCTCATGCATGGTTACTCATTTTGTCATTTGCCTTTTTGATTGTTCATGTTCTCGTTTAGCCATTTGTTGTGTGCACAAGATTACATGTTTGTTCCCATGATGTATGTTTACACGGTAGTCATCTACTTATGCTTCCGCATTCATCCATTCAACATGTTCATGAAGTTGTATGCTCGCCGTTATTCCGATTTGCTTTCATGCGTGATTATACAATTATTATCTACTGGCATGCCTATGATGGAATATAATGTGCTTATAACATTGTATGCTAGCCATATTTATCTTTATGCATGTAAATTCGGACATAGATTATACAAATAGGTTGTATGCAAACTTAAAAATGTGTTACATGTGAACTTAGATGAACCTTTGATTTATGCATGCGAACTTGGAAATAGATTATCCTTGGAAATATGTTGCTTAGGCTTGGTTAGATTATGGCACAAATCATTTTATTACAAGTGGCATAAGTAAGGGACCATTCCGAACCCAACGGTTTGAGGTCTTCCCTTGCGAGGGGTGAGTGCGGCCTTAAATCTCATTTCCTGGTTCACACCGGTGGCGACTCCATTATTCTCTGGTTTAGTCCCCCGCGGGCTACTCTGTACTCCCAACTAGGCCGCGAGCCTAAAACATCATGCGTCGTCCAGTTTCTGTGTCCCACACGGACACAATTTTCCGGATATGGCCGACCAGAGCACACAAGATGGTACAAATTCAGAGACCGACCAATCACTAAAGATGGCTCGGACAGTTCAGACCGACCACAGCAGGAGCCCGGTAGCTCAGTTCAGTTCTGTTTCACCTTCAGTACCACGGAAAGTGAGCTCGGACGTTTTGGGTCGGGACGAGATCAGTTTTGATAGTCCGGTTAACCATCTGGTCGATCATTTGGAGACCGATGTGTGATTAGAGCATCTCTGATATGTGTTACTGTTCGAAAGATCTTTACAGGCTGTCACTATTATTGTTTTTGTGTGTGGCAGCGGAGAAGACATAGTGATGTGACAGACCGTCAGACGTCAGGTTTGCTTTCGGCGAGGGCAAACCTGGGGCAGAGAACCTGTCAATCAATCAAATACCGCGCGGGAAACGTCATAATTTGGAGGAACATTATTACACTTTCTTAGTATATAAAGATAGGGTAGTCTTATTTGTATAGGTTGGGTTTTACACATAGCAAACTTATACGAAAAGAAAGAACATCACTTGTAAAAACTCTTTCAACTGCTCGACCACATTCAGATCTTGCTCAAAACAGGTCGGTCGAGTCGGTTTTGGCAATAAAAATAACCCCCACTGTTTTGTGCCCGTGGATGTAGGCTGGATTCGCTCCGCCGAACCACGTTAAAACTCTTTTATCAATCTGTGTGTTTTTCTCACCTTTTATCAAATTTACCTTTGGTCTCCCCATAACCAAACAAATTCAAGGTTGATGGAATGTTGTCTCGGGTGTGTTCTCTTGAAACTACCCCTAGGACGAAAATCAGCCGTCAACAGTTGGCGCCGTCTGTGGGGAAGAGCAAAAAGAAACTTGCGTAGTAAGACGATGGTAGAAGGGGGAAATCATTGGTTGTTGGATAGTTCATCAGCAAAATGGATAGAATGGGAAGAAACTGATCAGAACGGGAGAAGGAAAGGGTTCGCAAGAGGAAGGAAAGTTGACGGCAGAAACTTTCTTTTTGTGAGCTGTAGAATAGAGTTCAGACTAGAAGCTGTGATCGGACTACGAAACATGAACCAGAAAATTATTGTAAGAGCCTCTCTCGAAATGACCCGCAGAGAGTTGTTAGAATGACGGTAGGTCCCTTGAATATGAATAAGGCTTTCTCTTTCGAATTAAGAAACTTGTCCATTTTACTTGTTTGTTAATTGATTCTGAAAGTTATGTTCAATATTCTTGGGATTTGCTCGATGCGAATGGGTGCTCGGTGGTCGGGAAGGGCACCAAGCCCGTGGCACACCAATCCCGGGTATCATTATCAAACCCTCAGGTGGAAGTGTTTCGACCTGACTCCTTTCACCTTTAAGGATCCAGAACGCGTCAAGGGATGAAGCGCATGCGGGAAACACGAACCCCTCGTGGCACGCCACTTCCGGGTGTCATTATCAAACCCCTGAGGCCGAAGCGTTACTACCCCATGGCTCGCATTTTTTAGGAATAGCTCGGGTAAATCGGACCCAGTGACGTTTCTCCCCCTGCAGATCGGCTGATGAATCCCTTTGAAGACTATCAGATAGTATGGCATGTGGATGGCTTAATTGCCTCCATGATCATCATGCTCCCGGGTAAACCGGACCTAGAGACGTTTCTCCCCTACTAGTCGGTGGGTGAGTCCCGTTGAGTACCATCGGACCACCTGGCTCGGGTTTGGTCGAATGATGCCCTTGATACAGGAGTCTCGGGTAAACCGGACCTAGGGACGTTTCTCCCCCACGAGTCGGCTGTTGAGTCCCGTTGAATACCATCAGACCACCTGGCTTGGGTTTGGCCGAATGGAGCCCTTGATTACAGAAATATCGGGTAAACCGGACCTAGGGAGTTTTATGCCCCTACGAGTTGACTGGTGGGTCCCGTTGAGAACCACCCAGGGAAGGCACACATCGGGTGTCCATGTCCCCCGTGGAGATTTGCCTGACCGCCCGGATCGGCGTATCCAAAGCCTGGTTAGCCGGGACACTGAATTGTAAGGTTCAGAATTGTGTTTTGGAGGCCTTGGGGAAGACGCTGCCTCGGAGCATCCGAGTTGCTAGTTTTTGCTTATGATTTTTGCATGGGGTATGTGCTAAGTCACCTCCACTTTTTGTTAACTTTATTTTGATCCAATTTTTTATTTTCGCTGGTCTGGCAAGGGGACGCCCGCGCCAGGATCTGCAGAGCCTCAAAGGTTGAAAATCTTCCCTCTTGTAAGTCTCAATTGCTCCACCAACTCGGGGCTGGATTCGTTCCGCCGAGTCTGTATTGTTCCACCAGCTCGGTGCTGGATTCGTTCCGCCGAGTCTGTATTGTTCCACCAGTTCGGGGCTGGATTCGTTCCGCCGAGTCTGTATTGCTCCACCTGCTCGGGGCTGGATTCGTTCCGCCGATGCTTTGTTCCACTTGCTCGGGGCTGGATTCGTTCCGCCGAGGCTATCTATTCTTCTACCTCGGGGTCGAGTTACGTCTCACCGAGATTATTTTTCATGGGCATGGGGACGGAGCATTCACCCATGGCCGAATCTTTGTTGGTTTGGGGAGGTGACATTCCCCCAGAGCCAAGTGTTTCTTCTACCTCGGGGTAGGGTTACGTCCCACCGAGATGGCTTTTCATCAGCATCGGGACGGAGCATTCCCCCATAGCCGGATCTTTGTTGGTATGGGGAGGTGACATTCCCCCAGAGTCAAGTGTTTCTTCTACCTCGGGGTCGGGTTAGGTCCCACCAAAAGGTTTTTCATCGGCATGGGGACGGAGCATTCCCCAATGGCCGGATCTTTGTTGGTATGGGGAGGTGATATTCCCCCAGAGTCAAGTGTTTCTTCTAATCGGGGTCAGGTTAGGTCCTACCAAGAGGTTTTTCATCGGCATGGGGACAGAGAATTCCCCCATGGCCTGATCTTTGTTGGTCTGGGGAGGTGACATTCCCCCAAGAGCCAAGTGTTTCTTCTACATTGGGGTCGGGTTACGTCCCACCGAGAGGCTCTTCATCGGCATGGGGACGGAGCATTCTCTCATGGTCGGATCTTTGTTGGTTGGGGAGGTGACATTTCCCCAAAAGCCAAGTGTTTCTTCTACCTCGGGGTCGGGTTATGTCCCACCGATAGGCTTTTCATCGGCATGGGGACGGAGCATTCCCCCATAACCGGATCTTTGTTGGTCTGGGGATGTGACATTCCCCCAAGAGCCAAGTGTTTCTTCTATCTCGGGGTCGGGTTACGTCTCACCGAGAGGCTCTTCATCGGCATAGGGACAGAGCATTCTCCCATGGCTGGATCTTTGTTGGTCTGGGAAATGACATTTCCCCAAGAGTCAAGTGTTTCTTCTACCTCGGGGTCTGGTTACGTCCCACCGAGAGGCTCTTCATCGGTATGGGGATGAAGCATTCTCCCATTGTTGGATCTTTACTGGTCTGGGGAGGTGACATTCCCCCAGAGTCAAGTGTTTCTTCTACCTCGGGGTCGGGTTACGTCCCACCGAGAGGCTCTTCATCGACATGGGGACGGAGCATTCCCCCATGTCTGGATATTTGTTTGTCTGAGGAGGTGACATTCTCTTATAGCCAAGTGTTTCTTCTACCTCGGGGTCGGGTTAAATCCCACCGAGTGCATCATCATCGGCTCGGGGATATAGCATTCCACTTATGGCCGGGTTCGAATTGGTCAGGATCAGAACCTCTTCTCACATCCAGGTTTGAAAGAACCAGATAGCAAGTTAAAATTTGGAATCATGCTAAGTATGGAAGACAGGAAAGAAAGCATTCAGAGATAAGCATCAGAAGAGGAAATTGGACAGCGGGTTTATCTTGATCTGGTCCGGGAGGTAGGATTTCTGGTATAGGCTCGGCAGAAAGGATGTATGTTTCAGTCTAGACGGTAGGAGGAGCTTCGTCTTCTGTTGGGACGGCTACCAGAAGGGTAAATGGAAAATTTGCTTCAAGTCAGAGAATCATTTGGATGGGCATCAGAATCCTCAGTGACCGAGCACATGAAGATGGCGAGAGACAACCTAATTGGTAATAGAGGCAGTTTTCTCTGTGGTTCCTGGAGCGACCACTGACCGGTTGATCAGCACACCATCTTTTTTATAGTTCCCGGCATCAACTCGCTAACTCGTTGATACCAAGAACTAGAGGACGAATGTTGATGGTGTTTTTTGTGACAAATACTTTGAGCAGTTCGGCAAGGGCAGAAATGAGATTTTCCCTTTTAGAGGGTCAAGTGTTCAGAGGGTTTTGGGTTATTCCTCGGCCAAAAATAGAGTCCAGACACAGTTTTCCGGATCTGGCCGACCAGAGCACACAGTATGGTACAGATTCAGAGACCCACCATATCAGAGTAGAGACTGATCACTGAAGATGGGTCGGACAGTTCAGACCGACCACAGCAGGAGCCCGGTAGCTGAGTTCAGTTCTGTTTCACCTTCAGTACCACGGAAAGTGAGCTCGGACGGCCGAGATCAGTTTTGGTAGTCCGGTTAACCATCTGGTCGATCATTTGGAGACCGATGTGTGATCAGGGCATCTCTGATATGTGTTACTACTCGAAAGATCTTTACAGGCTGTCACCACTCACCATTATTGTTGCGTGTGGCAGCAGAGAAGACAAAGTGATGTGACAGACCGTCAGACGACAGGTTTGCTTTAGGCGAGGGCAGACCTGGGGCAGAGAACCCGTCAATCAATCAGAGACCGCGCGGGAAACGTCATAATTTGGAGGAACATTGTTACACTTTCTTAGTATATAAAGGAATGGTAGTCTCATTTGTATAGGTTGGGTTTTACACATAGCAAACTTATACGAAAAGAAAGAACACCACTTGTAAAAACTCTTTCAACTGTTCGACCACATTCAGACATTGCTCAAAACAGGTCGGTCGAATCAGTTTTGGCAATAAAAACAACCCCCACCGTTTGTGCCCGTGATGTAGGCTGGATTCGCTCCGCCGAACCACGTTAAAACTCTCTTGTCAATCTATGTGTTTTTCTCACCTTTTATCAAATTTGTCTTTGGTCTTCCCATAACCAAACAAATTCAATGTTGAGGGAATGTTGTTTCGGGTGTGTTATCTCGAAATTACCCCTAGGACGAAAATCAACCGTCAACGATATTAATACCAACAAATTAAAAAATAAATAAACAGATAAAATCGTAACAATAAAAAAATAAATATACATATAAGATTATAATATAATTTGATGGAGTTGATGATGATAATGCAACTTGTTAATTGAGTGCATATTGGAACAAAGTATATTTTCCATTATAATTAAAATAAGAGAAGAAATGTCCTTCATTATATAAACAATTAAAATAAATCTAGTGGCTTCATTATTAACTTGGGTCTAAAACATTGTGATATTTATCTTTAACTATAGTAAGCTTTTTTATCACACTCAAAAATCAATTATGAATTCAATAAAATTAACAATATTAGTATCTTAATCAATCATGTATATATCTTGAATTATAGCCCGCAAATGGCGTGATTTGGTGGTGTATGACTCAAGATTTCACCTTAAGGTCATGAGTTCGAATCCAATAAGTGCGTTTCTTGTAAAAGCCTGGGACAGTCAGATATTTTACTTACTCTGCTTAAGCCTGAAATGAATGATTTGGCGGTGAGATTTCCAACGAATATCTTGAATTACAACAGGGTATAAGCTTTGACTACCTAACATTGTTTCTTTTCCGAAAGTATATTATTAGCTCGAATTATAAGCAACATTTTAAATTCTAAATCATTAAAGACAATGTGTTGAAAAGGAAAATAATATTTGTAATATTTTGATGAGAAGGTATTTGTTTCTCTATCCATTATTTTTAATGAATTGATAACTATAATTTATCTTGATAGTTGTTTTGGAATGTCGCTGCTCTCTCAAAATACTAACACGATGATACTTGCGAGGTATATATTGTTGGGATATTTGCGATTTAATCGGATCGAGCGGAAAACGAAAAATCAAATATTTTCGATTTTATTGATTTTCTTAGATCTAATCACCCAAATCTAAAAAATTAGATTTTTCACCAAAAGACCACAATTGCAGAAAATAGTCTAAATTGTCAAACTTTTGCACTAACTCTAACATAAATTCCTTTAAATGAATTCAATCTTCTTTTTTATTGTTCTCATTTTGAATATTTGTGTCCGTAATATCTGATTACTAGAGTGAATTAATTGAGTTCCATGGTTGATAGTCGAAAGGTCAAGTCAATAATTTATTTCAAATTATATAATTATTATTGGGTAAAACAAGCCAATTTCTTTTTTGAAATATAATAGTTTTTTAAACATAATTTTCCATATTTTCAACATTCCATATCAAATCATCTCTAACTAATCAACGGCCCACAAAAATCACTAAAGCCGATTCCAATTTACAACAGTAGTCCATGAAGCACTAACCCTCTATCATCATTGTCACCCTCCAAAATCCAAAAGAATCCCCCATCAAATCTCTTTTTGTTCCACTCACCTAAATAGAAAGAAAAAGAAAAGCACAAGACAAAAATTATTACAAATTCAGATAAGCAGCCTATCTTAATCAAAACTTGTCACATAGTTTCTTCTGCTGTCACAGTGAAGCTTCTTTTGCTGAAATTTTAAAACAAAATGATTAAAACTGCGCCCTAATTAATCAAAATATTAGTTAAATAAATAGGATTGCATAATCCTAAATTCGAATTCAGAGTGTGCGTTTCTTGTAAGAATTTGAGATAGTCGGGGTTTTACCTATCTCATTTAAGCCCGAAAGAGATAATTTAGCGGTGAATTTTCGACGACTTAAAAAAGAAACCAATTACATTTATCCGATATAGGATGTAGAATGAATGTGATGACAGTAATAAAAACTCAGTTGTTGTGCGAGTTTTTGATCGTGTGAGATTTTGAGGTTGCGTCTTTAGTGAGAAAAAAAGGGCGGGTAATGGGGCCATATAACAGACTCCTCAATACACATATCAACTACCTTTTTATTCTTTTATTATTTCTCTCCCTCCCAAATATATATATATATATATATATATATATATATATATATAATTAAAATAAAACAAGAAAATCGACTGGACTTTTGCTTCTTCTTTACTGCAACTCTTACAAGACTATTGTCTTCCAACTTCTTTTGTCCAAACCCATCTCCTAAAAAGAGTGTACACTGAAGCTTCTGCTGCCTTTTTTTTTCTTGGTATGAAATCATTGTACGAATATGTAGTAAATCACTCATAACATGCATAATAAACTTAATCATTCAAAACATCTCAAAATTAGAACATGATTAAGTAACAAAAAAAAACATGGAAAATGATGAATGTGATGATGAAATTGAATCCAAGTCGAGATAGATCTCTATCCTTAAGAATTTATTGGCCCCGTCACACGTGCTCTACGGATTCGAATTGCCAACGTTCTCCCAGGATAACTTGGATACTTCTTGTTCAATGAGCACTCCTTAACAAGTATGCGAACTCAGAAAATGGTGGATCTCACTCTCAAAACAAAAGAAAACACACTGCCTTTGAAACTGGATATTTTTTGTATATCTCATTTGGAATAAAAGAGCCTCTTATAAAAGCATGGAGGGCTGCTATAGGGCACCCCTTGGGTGTGTGTTGCAACCCTCCAAGGATATATATCCTTTTTAATGAATTAATTGAAGAATTTTCTACAATCATTAACCCCAGATGTTCTGTTACTGCTTTTGTTTTTTTGTTTTTTTTGTTTTCTTTTTTAAAAAATTGATATTTGGATGTCCATTTGTTGATTTGAAGATATGGAAAGTGATCTTGATGCTAATAGTAATGGAATGACTTTCCCTCCAAAAGTTTTGTTTGAGCTAATTGTTATTAATTAACCTTCATATATGTGATATTGCAATTGTTAGGGTATTTATAGGCAAGCTGGGTGGTGGGCTTTTGTTCCTTTAATTTAGTATTCATATTATATTTTCATGGTGGATGGTTCAATTCATTGATGCCCATTTATTTTGGTTGCTGAGAAAATGGCTGAAAAAAAGAATATGACGTGTTTGTCCTTTTGACTTGAAACACTCAATTGTTGTATGTTGGCTTGATGTTGATTCAGATTGTTAAAACTAAAATTGCTGACAGGATTATGTTAAATTGAAGAAAAAGGACATTGAACGTTGAGAATGGCTGGAGATTGGTTTAAGACATTTATTTGCCAAAAGAAAGCGAAGGTATGTGACTATGTGAGCCTTTGAATACTTTCACCTTGCTTAAATTAGTTATAAAAACTGAGCTGTGAATTTTCTTTTATTAATAATGACACTGTCTAAGTTCATTTCAAGCTAAGTTTTGGAAAATTGTAGTTTGCCATTTCAAGATTTCCATTTTGGCTACGTGTGCATGTGAAGGCCCAAATCATGATTTTTAGTGATATGTTGTTGCTAGCTTAGGATAATGTTTAATAAATCAACCATATTTTGAGACAGGTATCTTCAGCTTCTGCAAAATCTAAAGGATCCAAATGGAAGAAACGTTCAGGCAAAGAATCTAGTATTTTTACTAATGGTTCTACTCTTGGCGTGCCCGTTGAGGAGGTAGCTGCAACACGGATACAAACTGCATTCCGTGTGTACAAGGTATCTTTTGTTATAGGTGATAAGTGTGAATTATATACACTTATTCTCGCATCTTCAGCTTATTATTTTATTAGATTCCATGTAATTTAATGTATTTTGGAGTTGTTTGGTGTTTTGTTAATAGGAAGCATTAAAAGCGTGGATTATGAACTATTATACGGGTTTTGAGAGCTTATGGATGCGACTGAAGCATGCGAGGAAAACAGAAACGAATGGAACCAAGTCATCCTGAAGTTAAGGCTCTGGCGCCAACCTTCTGGTGCTGCGGTGCCAGGCATCTCCCATACAATACACCCGAGGATTAGGCGCCGCGGCGCCAACATTTCCGGCGATGCGGCTCCGCGGCGAGCATAGAGACACATCAAGGTTTCCACAAGATGCGCAAAACTACTTTGGGTGTTTTCCTATAAATTAAACATCACGTCCAAACCCATTAAATTACATAGAATCTAACAAAATAATAAGCTGAAGATACGAGAGAATAAGTGTATATAATTCACACTTATCAATAGGTTACACATGATAATGAAATTAAATTTATTCTCAAACTGTTGTGATATGTGCCTTTATATGTTATTTTTCCTCACCATTTTGTTGCACCCATCTCTCTTCTCTCTTTAGGCACTTTGCAAGCTATATCATATGATGAATTGTGGGGGATGACTACAGCCTGTAGAGAGAGCTAAATTTGGAGAGATGTCTATATTTTTACCTTTGGTGAATCTCTAAAGGGGAGATTCAAATGGATATAAGTGCCTTTTTCCCTATAAGTTCACTGCATTATCTATGAAGACCTTAAGTCATTATAGTTGTTCATTAACATTATCAGATAGTATTGCCAAATTTGAAACCCGTCAATTTTCCCTCTCTGTGTCTCCAAGTAACAGTTGAAAGGATAACAGGTTGAGTGGAGTGGTGGCCCTGAAACAATGGAGGAAATTTTCTCAAGGTTACATCAGAGAGAAGAAGCAGCAGTCAAACGAGAGCGAGCTATGGCTTACTCCTTTTCTCATCAGGCATGCCAAGCTCTGACATATACCTCTCTTTTTTGTATCTGGACGAGTGAATCAAATTAACAATGAACGAACATGATTTGCAGTGGAGAGCCAATCCTAATCCCATCGGTAAATATGAACTTGGCAAAGCTGATTGGGGTTGGAGCTGGAAGGAACATTGGATTGCCGCTCGACAATGGGAAATTGGAGGTTGCATGGAAACGGAAACGGGAAACGCAACACGACACGACACGAAACGAAAACGGGAAACGTCTTTTTTTAAAATGTTAGGACACGAAACGTTGGGGGAAACGTTAAATGAAAAAAAAAATTATATATATGAATAATATAGTAATTTAGAATTTAGAATAAAAATATGTACGTGAACATCAATTATATACTTTATTAATTTATTAAAACGTAGTAATGCGATAGCAAAAATAATATATTGAAGTATGATCCTATTGCAAATAAGTCGTGAATAGAAATTTTGTATATTATAATCAATAGCAATTTAAATCGTGAATAGAAATTTGTATAATATAATTGTTGACGGCGGATTTCGGTCTCAGGGTAATATTGGAATATCACTCCGCGGAAGAAATCCTCACTTAATAGTGAATTTGTTTGGTTATGGGGGACCAAAGACAAACTTAGTAAAAAACAGATAAACCACCAATCAACAAGGAGATTTAACGTGGTTCGGTGGATTTGGATCCGACCTACGTCCACGGACACAAACAAGATGGTACTTTTATTACTTAAACACTATTCTTGGGTCTCTTTTTGTTTTCTACAAGTCAGAGCTTGATGATTCAGATCCCTTATTTTTTATGATGATTTGATCATGCTTTTACACATACTATGCCCTCCTATTTATAGTAATACAGAAATCAGACTCCTATTTGCATAAGAAATCCTAGTTGAACTTAGTCTCTTCTCTTTTCTTATTCCTTTTCGGATTCTGACTTCATTTCCTTGTGAGAGTAGGATAATCTGCCTATCTTATCCGCAAGAATAGGGCGTCGTCATCTTGAATAAGTCTCGCTGTCTGGTCGGTCTTCATGAGGTCGGTCGGTCATGACGTCTTTTATGCTGAAGTGTCTCTGCCGACCTTATAGTGCTCGGTCATCCGTACCAAAGTGGTCGGTCCTTTCATGTTGTGGTCGGGTCGGCTTTGATGATCTTAACCAGTCAGGGAATTACCCTTCTGTCCTCGTCATGCTGTCTTAAATGTTATAGTGCCTGAAAACACCATCAACATCTGTCCCCTAGTTCTCGGTTCCAACAAGCGTGCAAGTTGGTGCCGGGAACTATATAGAATGTGTTTCTGATTTGCTCTGTTTGGAGGTCGGTCTTGGGTCGAGAAATGCTTTGTTGCCTCTTTTTAAGCGTTTCGTCTCGAGACACGCAATCAGTCACGTCCGTTTAAATGCCTATCAAATCAACTTTAGGGTTTCTTCTAAGTTTGACACTTGTCAAACATCCAACGGGTTCCCGCCAAAAAAGGAACGAATCGACCGTGCAGAGGCGTCTTTACAGTAAGCTGATCTCAGCCGTCTGTTTAAACTTGGGAGACCCCTTTTGCAGCCGACGCTTGGCGTTCATCCGGGCTCTTCCCTTAGATCCAATGGTCATGAGCGTCTTTGCCATGACTATAAGAGGGCGAGGCTTTTACTGTTCAATCTTTTTCGGCAATTTCTTCTTCTTTTCTGCAAATATCTCTGTGTTTTGCCCGTCTCCGTGCTTTCGAAGTTCAACCGTGGTCTTTTTCTTCCTCCGTGCTCTGAAAATAAGGAACGGACACACCCGTACTGAACAACCTTCTGCCTCTTCTGAGAAGAACAAGTAAGTCTTCTGAACGACCTCTTCCCCTTTTGTGTTTTATGAATCTGTGTTTTTGCTATGGATAGATTTATGGCTTGCCGGGTTCTGCTTTAGGGCACTTTTAGAGACCTCCTACTTTTAGCTAACATGGGAACCATGGGTAGTTTCTTTTAGCCGTAGACTAACTTCTCCTTCCTTCTCTGTTTTTCTGTGGGTGTTAGGGATGTCTGACAGCAGTTCCTCCCCTGAAAAGCCTGTTAAGATCTCAACTCCCCCTGCTGAGGAGCTCTCCTCGGGTTCGGGGGCACCTAGTATAGAAGACCTTGATACTATCCCTACTCCCTCTGAGATCGAACAAGACTCCTACCATCAGAGGGTTCCTCGGAAGGACCCAGAGCCCGGTGAACTTGGATCGTCGGCTCTGGATATGAACCGCCCCTCTAAGATAACTGAGGATGATCTGGCGCTGTTGCGGCAACGATATGACATCCCAATAGATATTGCCCTTGAAGTTCCAGGCCCGATGGATCGTGCTAGTCAACCTGACGAGGGCTCGGTGGCACTTCTTCCTGCCTTCTTTGAGTGTGGGCTGCGGCTGCCGATTCAACCTTATTTCGCTTGGATGTTGGCCGAGATGGAGATCGCCCCCTGTCAGCTGAGTCTAAACAGTTGGAGGATTCTGGCCGGGTTGTATGTAGCTTGGCACCGAGCAGGACTCGGCGAGCCTTCTCTTGAAGAGGTGAAGAGGTTATACCGGTTAAAGGCCAATCCTAGGTCGTACCACGGATGGTATTACCTTTCGGCTTATGACAGCTCGTCAAACGTTGTCAAGAAACTCCCTGATTCCAATAAGAACTTCAAAGATCTCTGGTTCTGGGCCACTGGAGATTGGGGGCGGACCCTGAGGTCGGATGAAGGGGAGACTTTGGTACCGGATATCTTCAGGGCGGGAGGTTAGGAGTTCAATACCCCTTTTTTCTTTCTTTATTCCCGTTTTTAGTTTTTTAGGTTTCTGACTTCTCTGGTTCCTCCCAGCTTGTTGGCGAGATGCTCCCAAGGTTTCTCGTCGGGTTCGGAGGTGGGTAGGCTGGGCTCGTCGGTATGCTGCCCACTGGAGGGAATTGGTTAATGATGCGGCCTTTGTTGAGTCAGGCCTTACTCGGACCGTCCCTTCGGAGGTCTCAGGTCGGATAGGTAGATGATTGCTGACTGTTTAGTTTGATTTCCCTGTTCATCATGTTTGATATCTTTGTTATATGCTCGGGTCCTGATTTTCCTTTTCCTCTCTTTTTTTTTGTAGGTATGTCGAAGAGGCCTAAGTATCTTGAGAAGTTGGCCGATACTATGAAGAAGGCCGGTCATGTGGAAGCTGGAACTTCCCGGGCACTACCTGACCCTGCTGGGGCTGAGGGGGCGTCTCAGGGGAAAGTTCAACCGACTGCTCGGGGTCTATCTTCTCCTGGTGCGCAGTCGTCAGGGTCTGTTCGTCTCATCAGTCCGCCGAAGCCTTTGCGGAAAAGGAGGCGTCAATTTGGGGCCGAGGAGGCTGAGTTGGGGAAGGAGGAGGCTGTCCCGGGCAAGAAGAAAGATGTCCGCCGGAAAAAATCATCTGTGGGCTCCTCCAAGAAGCAAAAGGGTTCAGTAATCCTCGGGGTGGATGATTTGGGAGAAAGCATCAGGGAGGCCACTTCACATCTAGTACCGGCTTTTAATGAATTGGCCGAGGTCATTCCCTCGGGGGAGGTCTCGAGATATGAGGATATCTCTCCCGAAGCCGTAGTGACCGAGATGAGCTCTCAGATGGCAAATGTAGTTTTATTCTCTTCTCTTTTCTGATTTCTGTTCCCGGTCTTCTTCATCTCGTATCTTGACTTTCTTTGTTTTTGTGCAGGCTACTTACCTCATGGCGAAAAATAAGGACCTTCTTTTGAGCCTATTGTCCGAGGGTGGTCAGGCCCAGAGACTTCAGAATCGCCTTTCGGAAGTGGAGGCTAAATTGGCTGATCGGGAGGGGGTGATTCAGAACCTTGAGTCGACCGCCATTGAGAACTTCAAAGTAAACAAAGCTCTCAAGGCTGCTGCCTCGTTGGAGCGAAAACTTGCCGACACTGCCCGGGAGGATTTGAAAGCTGCCCAATCTGAGATTGGCGTTCTAAAGGCGAAGGTGGCCAGTGTTGAGACCAAATTGAAGGCCAATGATGAACAAATGGCGCGGGCCCGGGATGATCTTGAGAGAAAGGAGGCCGAGCTTGAGGAGAGAGAGGCCGATCTTGAGGCCGAGAAGGAGGCCATTCGTCTTGAGGGGGTTGGTGACTGCGCCGAACTGATACCGATGGTGCTGCCGAGTCTGAATATGGATCATATATATGCGGCCATCAGTTTTTGTAAAGGGGAGATCTCCGAGGGGGAGTTCCGGAAGTGGCTCCCTCCTCCTATCGAGGAGGTGATGGATCCCGCCCCGATTTCGGTTGTCCCGGATTCCGGGGTTTGCCGAGAAGAGCGACCTGATGTTCCAGCCTCCGGTGATGACTGCCTTGAGATCCCTCCTCCCGTCCCTGAAGTAGAGGTCTCCTATGCTGCCGGGGATGAAGCAGTTGTTCCTCTTCCTGAGATCGAGCCAGTCCTCCCGCCATCTGAGCCAGTCGAGGAAGAAATTCCTGCCCCTGTGCGGGCTGAATGAGAAAGGGTAACCCGACCGGGGCCCTATGTACACTTTACTTTTTGTAATAACATTGCAAGTTGTACTTTGACATACACATATATATATTTTATGTGTCTTTCTTATCTCTTTTTCCTTCTTCTTTTATGCTTCCTGTTATCCGAACAATTTGAGACCCTTCAGGGGTCATCATGAACCGGGGGGGTACAACCCGACCCCGAGCTGAGTGAGATACTTGGCTCTGGGGGAATGCTACCTCCCCAGTCCAAGGAAACCGACTCGGTGGGTCGTAACCCGACCCCGAGCTGAATGAAAGACTTGGACCTGGGGGAATGTTACCTCCCCAGTCTGAAGGAACCGACTCGGTGGGACATAACCCGACCCCGAGCTGAATGAAAGACTTGGACCTGGGGGAATGTTACATCCCCAGTCCAAAGAAACCGACTCGGTGGGACATAACCCCACCCCGAGCTGAGTGAGATACTTGGCTCTGGGGGAATGCTGCCTCCCCAGTCCAAGGAAACCAATTCGGTGGGACGTAACCCGACCCCGAGCTGCATGAAAGACTTGGACCTGGGGGAATGTTACCTCCCCAGTCCGAAGGAACCGACTCGGTGGGACATAACCCAACCCCGAGCTGGGTGAGATACTTGGCTCTGGGGGAATGCTACCTCCCCAGTCCAAGGAAACCGACTCGGTGGGACGTAACCCGACCCCGAGCTGAATGAAAGACTTGGACCTGGGGGAATGTTACCTCCCCAGTCCAAAGAAAACGACTCGGTGGGACATAACCCGACCCCGAGCTGAATGAACAAGTAGTCTCGGCGGAACGAAATCCAGCCCCGAGCTGACTACCCCCTGGGTTTTTATTCAGAAGGGAAGTGAATCAACCTTTTGAAACCCTACCGAATCTGGCATGGGCGTCCCTCTGTCAGATCGGCAAAAAACAAAAACAAGGTTTCTGGAAAATAAAATTAAAAGGTGGGGGTGACTTAGCACCTATCCCAAAAAACGTTTTTGCAAGCATAAACAACAACATGGATGCCTCAAAACAGCGTCCCGTCTGAGGTCTCCAAAACACAATTCTGAATCTTTCAATTCAGTGTCCCGGCGAACCAAGATTCGGATCAAAAAGAGCGTTTGATTGGTAAGGGCACATCCTCTACACGTCGGTCCACTGGGGAGCCTGTGTGTTTCATGAGGGCTCATCCTTACCACGCTGGAGTAGGCACACGCTACAGGGGCTCAACGCATCCCCGTGTTGTGCCTCTCACGGATCCAAGTGACGAATGGATCAAAGAGTGTCCGGGACGCTAAGGGCATATCCCTCCTTAGGTCCGGCATCACTGGAGCTAGCAATCGTCACGGGGGCCTCGTCACTCCCCGTGCTATGCTTTCCCACGGATCCATTACATCGGGTAAATGAGGATCAAAGAGTGTTCGATACATCAAGGGCATATTCCTCCTTATGTTCGGTAACACTGGAGCAAGCAATCGCCACAGGGGTATCATCCCTCCCCGTGCTATGCTTCCCACGGATCCTATGCATCGAGTATGTCCCTGAGGACCCCGAGCTAAAGAGAGATTTGGTCCTGGGGGAATGTATTGTCCCCAGTCCAATGAGCATGACCCGGTGGGACGTAACCCGACCCCGAGCTGAAAAAGGCACTTGGACTTGGGGGAATGTTACGTCCCCAGTCCGAAGAGCTGACTCGGTGGGATGTACCCGACCCCGAGCTGAAGAAGGCACTTGGACCTGGGGGAATGTTACGTCCCCAGTCCGAAGGGCTGACTCGGTGGGATGTACCCGACCCCGAGCTGGAGAAGGCACTTGAACCTGGGGGAATGTTACGTCCCCAGTCCAATGAGCATGGCCCGGTGGGACGTAACCCGACCCCGAGCGGAGAAAGGCACTTGGACCTGGGGGAATGTTACATCCCCAGTCCGAAGGGCTGACTCGGTGGGATGTACCCGACCCCGAGCTGAATGACCTCGGTGAAATAAGATCCAGCCCCGAGCTGTTGATACATTAAGGGCGTATTTCTCCTTATGTTCTATTGAGTATGTCCCCGGAGGTCTTTGCAAATTTTATTTTTTTGAAGAGCGGATAAATAAAAAGGTTTTTATTGATACTTGGGGACATACTGCCCTTCTTACAACTCTCTGTGGGTCATTTTGAGAGAGGCTCTGTTTTTGAATTCCTGTCCCTTGTTCGTAAGGGGAAGTCTACTGTGATGCAAAGAGTTTCTCGTGAGAGAGTTGCGAAGCAGCTGCGAGCTGTTTTCTGGCTTCCGCACACAATTCCAATCCCCTCCCGAGTGGGGAATTTCAGTTTCAGGTGGTAGCAGGACATCACGGCTTTTGTTTTCATCATGAAGGGTCGTCCGACGATGGCCTGGTAACTGCTCATGCAGTCTACTACAGTGAAGTCTGTCATGATCGTCCGGGTCCGAGGATGTGTCCCGACAGTTATCGCCAACTGTATTCTTCCTAGTGGGATGACGGCTGATCCTCCGAAACCGTATAAGGGAGTGCTATCGTTGGTCAGGGTTGCATATTCCACCCCGAGGTCGTTCAGTGCTTCTCTGGAAATTATGTCAACTGCGCTCTCGGGG
The DNA here is from genome assembly GCA_019454045.1 of Zanthoxylum bungeanum. Classification (NCBI taxonomy): domain Eukaryota; kingdom Viridiplantae; phylum Streptophyta; class Magnoliopsida; order Sapindales; family Rutaceae; genus Zanthoxylum; species Zanthoxylum bungeanum. Next base: position 8,125 of record SKCR01025821.1, on the reverse strand, counting down.
TCCACTAGGATTCTGTCTACCTCCGACCCGCTGATGACTGCCTTGATTATCAATGCATCGTCATGAGGGAAACTTACTCCTCGGGTATCCTCATCAGTGAACATTATTGGTACCGACCGGCCTCCCGGTAGCCCTGTGCCCTGCTCTGTTTCTAAGACATCTGGTCCTCGGGTTCTGCCGTAATCTTTCCTTGACCGGTTAGAGTTTCCGGCCAGTGTTCTTCCTCCTGCGATGATATTGATTTGGCGACCACGTGCTCTTTGTCTGGCTGTCATGACCTCGTGGTCAATGTATTTGTTGAGATACCCGTTTCGTGCTAGATCTTCCATTTGTTCTCGCAGATCTTTACATCTGTCTGTTGCATGTCCTTTGGAGTTGTGGTGTACACAATAAGCCTTTTGGTTTCTTTTGTCCGGAGGGAATCTCCTTTGGTCGGGTTCCACTAAGAGGCCTTTCCCCTGGATCTCCATGACAATTTGTCCTAGTGGTTTCTTTAGGGGAATGTATGCATCTTCCCCGACCACATGGTTTACTTGGGTCGGCGCCCTTCTCTCTTGATTGTCTCGGTGCAGTGGCTTGAATTCTTTGTGTTTCGGGAGTTGTCTTCTGGATTCTCTTTCTGTTCGGCGGGGAGCACCCTCCTTTGCGGTTCTTTCTCTGATAGTGTTCCCTTTTCGGGATACTTTCTCTTCGTTCTCCAATAAAACGAATTTTCGGGCCACCTCCAGAGCGGTGGCATAGTCCGGGGTGTCTTGGATCCTTAGATGGGTCCATAGCCTTCCGACTTTCAAGGCTCCCTTCAAGCTTTCCAGGGCCTCGGGGGATTCATACCCTCCGACTTCGAGTACCATATTATGGTATCTTTCAATAAATATTTTCAGGGGTTCATCGTCTCCTTGCTTCATAAGCCTTAGTTCTCCAATTGTTTTCCTGGGGACACAAGCCCCCTTGAAGTGCCGTATGAATGACTTTTTTAGTTGTGTGAAGCTGCTGATGCTTCTTGGGGCCAGGCTTCTATACCATAGGATGGCCGGTCCGGCTAGAGTTAAGGGGAATACTTTGCAGATGGCGTCCCCTGTTACTCCTTGCACCTCCATTAGTAGGACGAAACCTTCAATGTGGGTTTTTGGATCGGTATGGCCCTTGTATGGTGTCATGGTCGGCATGCTGAATCTTTTTGGGAATTTTTCTGATTTTTTTCTTCTGTGAGGGGGGACTCATCTTTGCCGTCCTGGACATCCCCTCTGTTTGTATTGGGATGTACTCCCCATTTGATCAGCTTCTCCCCGTAACCAAGATTTCATGTTGCTATCCTTGGTTCCATTCCGCCTCCTGCGGTCTCCTTTCTTCCTGTTATCCGGGGGTGGTGCTTCTCGTGGCCGGTATCTTCTCGTACTTCTTCGTCATACTCTTTCTCCTTTCGCCGGGTGTTGTGAAGGCTATCGTAGGAGGGGTCTGGTGACGATTTGTCACTTTCTTCTTCCTCCCATGTGTCCTCGGTCTGGGAATCTCCCTGAACCACTACAGATCTTACCCTGTAAGGATCCCTCTTCCGGGGTCTGTCGTCCTCACTTATATCGACAATTCTTTTTCCTTCTGCTATGTCGTTCCTTCGTCGGCTAGTCCCCGTTTCGAATTTTCCATTGTGTGATCCTTCTATCCTTTCCAACCGGTCTACTATGGTTTTTAGCAGAGTTTGGCTTTCCTCCCTTTCTTTCCTAAGGTTTTCCTCAATCTTCTCCATCCAATCTGCAGCCGGCTCCCTGATGGTTGGTGGCTTCCGTCTTCCGCCATTGTCTTACTACGCGAGCTGCTTTTTGTTGAGTTCCCCACAGACGGCGCCAACTGTTGACGGCGGATTTTGGTCTCAGGGTAATATTGGAATATCACTCCAAGAAATCCTCCCTCAATAGTGAATTTGTTTGGTTATGGGGGACCAAAGGCAAACTTAGCAAAAACAGATAAACACACCAATCAACAAGGAGATTTAACGTGGTTCGGTGGATTTGGATCCGACCTACGTCCACGGACACAAACAAGATGGTACTTTTATTACTTAAACACTCTTCTTGGGTCCTTTTTTGTTTTCTACAAGTCAGAGCTTGATGATTCAGATCCCTTATTTTTGATGATGATTTGATCATGCTTTTACACATACTATGCCCTCCTATTTATAGTAATACAGAATCAGACTCCTATTTGCATAAGAAATCCTAGTTGAACTTAGTCTCTTCTCTTTTCTTATTCCTTTTCGGATTCTGACTTCATTTCCTTGTGAGAGTAGGATAATCTGCCTATCTTATCCGCAAGAATAGGGCGTCGTCATCTTGAATAAGTCTCGCTGTCTGGTCGGTCTTCATGAGGTCGGTCATGACGGTCTTTTATGCTGAGAGTGTCTCTGCCGACCTTATAGTGCTCGGTCATCCGTACCAAAGTGGTCGGTCCTTTCATGTTGTGGTCGGGTCGGCTTTGATGATCTTAACCAGTCAGGGATTACCCTTCTGTCCTCGTCATGTTGTCTTAAATGTTATAGTGCCTGAAAACACCATCAACAATAATCAACAGAAATTTTCCGAGTACAAAGTCAAGAAAAGTAAAAAATAATAATTGGTGAACAGCTGTTTTCAATTGAAATCTAATCAAAACTATTTTGCTTTTTTTTTTTTCTTCTTTTTTTACCCTGCTTGCTTTTTTTTCTTCTTTCTTGACAAATTGAAAACAGAACGAGTTGCTTTTTTCTTCTTTCTATACAAATTGAAAACAGAACGACGCCGAGAACCAGCTTGCTTTGAACGATCAAGGAAAATCACCGATAAGGATCGTTTCGTCGGCGATGCTGCCAAGAACCAGCTCGCTTTGAACCCCACCAACACCATTTACGGTCAGGAAAATCACCGATAAGGAAACGTTTCAAAAACGTTTCCAAAAAGTTTCCCTAATATTTTATTATTATTATTTATTTTTAATTATTTAGAAACGTTTCATAACGTTTCCTACAAGTTTCAGTGTCCCCTACGTTTCTGAAACTTGAAACGAATGGGAAATAAGGTTTCTGGGCTTCCGTTGTGCCTTCTCCATCCATTAGCCCAAAGAAGGTGCAGCACAGGCAGGCAGGCAAGGCTGGTAAAGTCTCAAATTCACCAACACCAAAATCATCAGTTTCAGTTAAACCCTCTATATCTAATGGGAAGGGAACTACATAGGCTCGAAGGTGGTCTTTCCCAGATGCCGAAAAACCATCTTCCAGTGAAGGGAACATTAATGCTGAAGAAGAAAGCACCAAGAAAAAGTAATAGGTTTCTTAGTACCTGGCCAATTTTAAAGTCTGAATAACATATAATTGGTTTTCAATTGTGTTACAGAGGAGGGGAAGTCTATTTTGCTTTCGATTCATATAATTTTCGGGTATGTTTCTAGATTGCGGTGTCATGGCTTTTAATCTGCAGCTACTGTGGAAGCAAGAGTTTGGTCCAAAATTATTTCTAATGTTGTCATGTCCTGTCAAATCAAATTTTAGCTCGCCAAACACATTCTTATTTCACCTTCCAATTACCACACCAACGTAAATGCCAATCACAAAAGCTAAAATCCCATTAAAGATGCATACTCAGAGACAGCTAAGCTGCTTAAACATAACAGAAGATCCATATGTAGCATGTTAATGTTCATAATTGTCAGCCAACCAAATGAAGTGTATCTCTAATTAGTATCAGTTTGTGAGTTTCATGATTCTTGTTGTGGTGGTTGTGGTGGTTAATAGTTATCTTATCCCATCATGCAAACAATTCAAGATTAGATACTCCTTTTTTTTTTTTTTTTGAATCGTTGGAAACCCACTCCTTCCGGGTTTAAGCGGATTAATTAAAATTCCGGATTATCCCGGACTCTTACAAGAAACGCATTATCTGGATTCGAACCCAGAACCTGAAAGTCAAATCATAAATCATACACCACCAAACCACGCCTCGTGGAGACTCAACATTAGATACACTTTCCCATAGGAACTCATGGTGCTCTACTACACTATAATTGAGTAACTTCAATATTACATATTGTTGATGGTGTTTTCAGGCACTATAACATTTAAAACAGCACGACGAGGACAAAAGGGTAATTCCCTGACTGGTTGAGATCATCAAAGCCGACCCGACCACAATATGTAAAAACCGACCACTTTGGTTCGGATGACCGAGCACTCTAAGGTCGGCAGAAACACTCTCAGCATAAAAGACTGTCATGACCGACCTCATGAAGACCGACCAGACGGCGAGACGCGTTCAAGATGACGACACCCTATTCTTACGGATAAGATAAAACGAGTTATCCTACTCTCACAAGGAAATGAAGTCAGAATCCAAGAAGGAATAAGAAAAGAGAAGGGAAGATCAGGCTAGGAATCCTTGCAAGGAGAAGAGACTAAGTTCAATTAGGATTTCTTATGCAAATAGGAGTCTGATTTCTGTGATATTATAAATAGGAGGGCATAGTATGTGTAAAATCATCATCAAAAAAATTAGTGATCTAGATCTTCAAGCTCTGACTTGTAGAGACCCGAGAAAAGTGTTTAAGTAATAAAAGTACCATCTTTTTTTGTGTCCGTGGACGTAGGTCGGATCCAAATCCACCGAACCACGTTAAATCTCTTTGTTGATTGGTGTGTTTATCTGTTTTCTGCTAAATTTGCCTTTGGTCCCCCATAACCAAACAAATTCACTATTGAAGGAGGATTTCCTCGGGAGTGATATTCCCATATTACCCTGAGGAAATCAACTCGTGTAGTAAGACAATGGCAGAAGACGGAAGCCACCAACCATCAGGGAGCTCGGCTGCAGATTGGATGGAGAAGATTGATGAGAACCTTAGGAAAGAAAGAGAGGAAAGCCAAACTCTGCTAAAAACCATAGTAGACCGGTTGGAAAGGATAGAAGGAGCACACAATGGAAAATTCGAGGCCGGGACTAGCCGACGAAGGAACGACATAGCAGAAGGAAAGAGAATTATCGACATAAGTGAGGACGACAGACCCCGGAGGAGGGATCCTTACAAGGTAAGATCTGTAGTGGTTCAGGAAGATTCCCAGACCGAGGACACATGGGAGGAAGAGAGTGACAAATCGTCACCAGACCCCTCCTATAATAGCCCTCGCAACACCCGGCGGAAGGAGAAAGAATATGACGAAGAAGTACGAGAAGATACCGGCCACGAGAAGCACCACCCTCGGGATAACAGAAAGAAAGGAGACCGAAGGAGACAGAATGAAACCAAAGATAGCAGCATGAAATCTTGGCTGCGGGAGGAGCTGGTCAAATGGGGAGTATACCCCAATGCAAACAGAGGGGATGTCCAGGACGGAAAAGATGAGTCCCCCCTCACAGAAGAAATAAAATCAGAAAAATTCCCAAAAAGATTCAGCATGCCGACCATGACACCATACAAGGGCCATACCGATCCCAAAACCCACATTGAAGGTTTCGTCCTACTAATGGAGGTGCAAGGGGTAACAGGGGACGCCATCTGCAAAGTGTTCCCCCTAACTCTGGCCGGACCGGCCATTCTATGGTATAGAAGCCTAGCCCCAAGGAGCATCAGCAACTTCGCACAACTGAGGAAGTCATTCATACGACACTTCAAGGGAGCTTGTGTCCCCAGAAAGACAATTGGAGAACTAAGGCTTATGAAACAAGGAGACGATGAACCTCTGAAGATATTCATTGAAAGATACCATAATATGGTACTCGAAGTCGGAGGGTATGAATCCCCCGAGGCCCTGGAAAGCTTGAAGGGAGCCTTGAAGGTCGGAAGGCTATGGACCCATCTAAGGATCCAAGACACCCCGGACTACGCCACCGCTCTGGAGGTGGCCCGAAAATTCGTCTTGTTAGAGAACGAAGAGAAAGTATCCCGAAAAGGGAACACCATCAGAGAAAGAACCGCAAGGGAGGGTGCCCCCCGCCGAACGGAAAGAGAATCCAGAAAACCACCCCCGAAGCACAAAGAATTCAAGCCACTGCACCGGGACAATCAAGAGAGAAGGGCGCCGACCCAAGTAAATCATGTGGTCGGGGAAGATGCATACATTCCCCTAAAGAAACCACTAGGGCAAATTGTCATGGAGATCCAGGGGAAAGGTCTCTTAGTGGAACCCGACCAAAGGAGATTCCCTCCGGACAAAAGGAACCAAAAGGCTTATTGTGTACACCACAACTCCAAAGGACATGCAACGGACGGATGTAAAGATCTGCGAGAACAAATGGAAGATCTAGCACGAAACGGGTATCTCAACAAGTACATTGACCATGAGGTCATGACAGCCAGACAAAGAGCACGTGGTCGCCAGATCAATATCATCGCAGGAGGAAGAACACTGGCCGGAAACTCTAACCTCAAGGAAAAGATTACAGCAGAACCCGAGGACCAGATGTCTTAGAAACAGAGCAGGTCTCAGGGCTACAGGGAGGCCGGTCGGTACCAATAATGTTCACTGATGAGGATACCCGAGGAGTAAGTTTCCCTCATGACGATGCATTGATAATCAAGGCAGTCATCGGCGGGTCGGAGGTAGACAGAATCCTAGTGGACCCCGGGAGCGCAGTTGACATAATTTCCAGAGAAGCACTGGACGACCTAGGGGTAGAATATGCAACCCTGACCAACGATAGCACTCCCTTATACGGTTTCGGAGGATCAGCCGTCATCCCACTAGGAAGAATACAATTGGCGATAACTGTCGGGACACATCCTCGGACCCGGACGATCATGACAGACTTCATTGTAGTAGACTGCATGAGCAGTTACCAGGCCATCGTCGGACGACCCTTCATGATGAAAACAAAAGCCGCGATGTCCTGCTACCACCTGAAACTGAAATTCCCCACTCGGGAGGGGATTGGAATTGTGTGCGGAAGCCAGAAAACAGCTCGCAGCTACTTCGCAACTCTCTCACGAGAAACTCTTTGCATCACATAAGACAACCGAAAATGACAAAGGAACCAGGGAGAAGAAGAGGAAGACAGAATCCCAGGCGTCTGGCCGAACAAGAATGCCCGACTCGCTGCAGCTGAGGAAACCGAGGAGATAGAGCTCTACGGGACAGGAAAAGTATAAAGATGGAGGGAGGCCTGAGCAAGTCCATACGGCAAGATCTTCTAGAATGCCTGAAGGGATACCCGGACATCTTTGCCTGGGGATACAATGACATGCCGGGGATCGACCCGAAATTCATCAATCACCGTCTAGCAGTAGACTCATCTCGCAAGCCGGTCAGACAGAAGAGAAGGAATTTCAATCAAGAGAGGAGTAAAGTAACAGCAGCCGAGGTCGAGAAGTTACTAAAGGCAGGTCTCATCATGGAAGCAAGGTACCCGGATTGGGTATCGAACGTGGTATTGGTCAGAAAGAACAATGGTAAGTGGCGAATGTGTGTCGACTTCACCGATTTAAACAAGGCGTGCCCAAAGGACAGTTTTCCTTTGCCGAACATAGACCAACTAGTAGACACCACAGCCTGCCAAGGATTACTAAGCTTCATGGATGCTTTCTCCGGATACAACCAGGTCAAAATGTGCCCGGCGGACGAAGAGAAGACAACCTTCATCACAGATCAGGGGTTTTACTGCTATAAAGTGATGCCCTTCGGGCTAAAAAACACTGGGGCAACTTTCCAAAGGTTGGTAAACAAAGTTTTCAAACCACTCATCGCATTACAATGTTGGTCTATGTCGATGACATGATAACCATGTCAAAAGAACCAAACAACCACATGGACGACCTAAAAAGGACCTTCGAGCTTCTAAGAAAACACAACCTGAAGCTCAATCCGGAAAAATGTACCTTCGGGGTAGCTTCAGGGAAGTTTTTAGGCTACATGGTAAGTGCCCGAGGAATTGAAGCAAACCCACAGAAGATCCAGGCAATACTGGCCATAAAGTCTCCCAAAACGGTAAAAGAAGTACAGAGTCTGACCGGTAGAGTGGCCGCGCTCAACTGGTTCATATCACGAGCAACTGACAAATGCCACCCTTTTTTTCAAAGTAATCCAAAAAGCGAAGAATGATGTCGACTGGACGGCAGAGTGCGAAGAAGCCTTCCAGCAGCTGAAACAGTATCTGATGCAGCCCCCACTCCT